>JAKFHT010000441.1:0-63089 GCA_023783455.1 Erythrocebus patas
AAAAACTGGAAAGAAGCTTTCTGAGAAACGACTTAGTGTTCTGTTAATTCATCTGACAGTATTACATCTTTCCTCAAGAAGCCTTTCGCTAAGACTGTTCTTGTGAATTTGAAAAGTGATATGGAAGCCCATAGAGGCTAAGGTGAAAAGGAAATATCTTAAAAACTGAAAGAAGCTTTTGAGAAACTGCTTTGTGTTCTGTTAATTCATCTCACAGAGTTATAGCTTTCCTCTCAAGAAGCCTTTCGCTAAGGCTGTTCTTGTGGAATTTGCAAAGTGATATTTGGAAGCCTTAGAGGTCTATGGTGAAAAGGAAATATCTTCAGTTAAAAATTGGAAATAAGCTCTGAGAAATGGCTTTGTGTTCTGTTAATTCATCTCACTGACTTACAGCTTTCCCCCCAGGAAGTCTTTCGCTAATTATTCTTGTGGAATTTGCAAGGTGGTATTTGGAAGCCCATAGAGGCTACGGAAAAGGAAATATCTTCTGTTAAAACTGAAAGAAGCTTTTGAGAAACTGCTTTGTGTTCTGTTAATTCATCTCAGAGAGTTACAGCATTCCCCTCAAGAAGCCTTTCGCTAAGACTGTTCTTGTGGAATTTGCAAAGTGATATTTGGAAGCCCATAGAGGGGTATGGTGAAAAAAGAAATATCTTCCGTTAAAAACTGGAAAGCACCTTTCTGAGAAACGGCTTTGTGTGCTGTTAATTCATCTCAGAGAGTTACAGCTTTGCCCTCAAGAAGCCTTTCGCTAAGACTGTTCTTGTGGAATTTAAAAAGTGATATTTGGAAGCCCATGGAGGGCTAAGGTGAAAAAGGAAATATCCTAAGATAAAAACTGAAAAGAAGCTTTTTGAGTAACTGCTTTGTGTTCTGTTAATTCATCTCACAGAGTTATAGCTTTCCTCTCAAGAAGCCTTTCGCTAAGACTGTTGTGGAATTTGCAAAGTGATATTCGGAAGCCCAGAGAGGGATAAGGTGAAGAAGGAAATATCTTCTGTTAAAAACTGGAAAGAAGCTGTATGAGAAACTGCTTTGTGTTCTGTTAATTCATCTCTCAGAGTTACAGCTGTCCCCTCAAGAGGCCTTTCGCTAAGACTGTTCTTGTGGAATTTGCAAAGTGATATTTGGTAGCCCATAGAGGGCTATGGTGAAAAAGGAAATATCTTCAGTTAAAAACTGGAAAGAGGCTTTCTGAGAAACGGCTTTGTGTTCTGTTAATTCATCTCACAGAGTTACAGCTTTCCTCTCAAGAAGCCTTTCGCTAAGACTGTTATTGTGGAATTTGGAAAGTTATATTTGGCAGCCCTTAGAGGGCTATGGTGAAAAAAGAAATATCTTCTGTTAAATACTGTAAAGAAGCTTTCTGAGAAACTGCTTTGTGTTCTGTTAATTCATCTCACAGAGTTACATCTTTCCCCTGAAGAATCCTTTTGCTAAGACTGTTCTTGTGGAATTTGCAAAGTGGTATTTGGAAGCCCATAGAGGGCAATGGTGAAAAATGGAAATATCTTCCGATAAAAACTGGAAGGAAGTTTTTTGAGGATCCCCTTTTTGTTCTGTTAATTCATCTCACAGAGTTACAGCTTTCCCCTCAAGAAGCGTTTCGCTAAGATTCTACTTGTGGATTTTACAATGTGATATTTGGAAGCCCATAGTGGTCTATGCTGAAAAAGGAAATATCTTCAGTTAAAAACCTGAAAGAAGCTTTCTGAGAAACTGCTTTGTGTTCTGTTAATTCATCTCACAAGTTACAGCTTTCCCCTCAAGAAGTCTTTCGCTAAGACTGTTCTTGTGGAATTTGCAAGGTGATATTTGGAAGCCCATAGAGGGCTAGGGTGAAAAAGGAAATATCTTCAGTTAAAAAGTGGAAAGAAGCTTTCTGAGAAACTGCTTTGTGTTCTGTTAATTCATCTCACCGATTTACAGCTTTTCCCTCAAGAAGCATTTCGCTAAGACGTTTCTTGTGGAATTTACAAAGTGATATTTGGAAGCCCGTAGAGGGTTATGGTGAAAAACAAAATATCTTCACTTAAAAACTGGAAATAAGCTTTCTGAGAAACTGCTTTGTGTTCTGTTAATTCATTTCACAGTGTTCTAGCTTTGCTCTCAAGAAACCTTTCGCTAAGACTGTTCTTGTGGAATTTGCAAAGTGATATTCGGAAGCCCAGAGAGGGCTATGCTGAAAAAGGAAATATCTTCAGGTAAAAACTGGAAAGAAGCTTTCTGAGAAATGGCTTGGTGTTCTGTTAATTCATCTCAGAGATTTACAGCTTTCCCCTCAATTAGCCTTTCGCTAAGACTCTTTTTGTGGAATTTATAAAGTGATATTTGGAAGCCCTAGAAGGCTATGGTGAAAAAGTAAATATCTTCAGTTAAAAACTGGAAATAAGCTTTTTGAGAAACTGCTTTGTGTTTTGTTAATTCATTTCACAGAGTTATAGCTTTGCTCTCAAGAAGCCTTTCGCTAAGACTGTTCTTGTGGAATTTGCAAAGTGATATTTGGAAGCCCAATGAGTGTTATGGGGAAAAAGGAAGTCTCTTCCATTAAAAACTGCAAAGAAGCTTTCTGAGAATCGGCTTTGTGTTCTGTTAATTCAACTCACAGTGTTACAGCTTTCCCCTCAATTAGCCGTAAGCTAAGACTCTTCTTGTGGAATTTAAAATGTGATATTTGGAAGCCCAGAGAGCCTATGGTGAAAAAAGAAATATCTTCAGTAAAAAACTGGAAAGAACCCTTCTGAGAAACGGCTTTGTGTTCTGTTACTTCATCTCACAGAGTTACAGCTTTCCCTTCAAGAAGCCTTTCGCTAAGACTGTTCTTGTGGAATTTGCGAAGTGATTTTTTTAAGCCCTTAGTGGGCTATGGTGAAAAAGGAAATAACTTCAGTTAAAAACTGGAAAGAAGCTTACTGAGACACTGCTTTGTGTTCTGTTAATTCATCTCACAGAGTTACAGCTTTCCCCTCAAGAAGCCTCTCGCTAAGACTGTTCTTGTGCACTTTAAAAAGTGATATTTGGAAACCCATAGATGGCTACGGTGAAAAAGGAAATATCCTAAGAGAAAAACTGAAAAGAAGCTTTTTGAGAAACTGCTTTGTGTTCTGTTAATTCATCTGAGAGAGTTATAACTTTCCTCTCAAGAAGTCTTTCGCTAAGACTGTTCTTGTGGAATTTGCAAAGTGATATTTGGAAGACCATAGAGGGATAGAGTGAAAAAGGAAATATCTTCAGTTAAAAACTGATAAGAAGGTTTTTGAGAAACTGCTTTGTATTTTGTTAATTCACCTTACAGAGTTACAGCTTTCCCCTCAAGAAGCCTTTCGCTAAGACTGTTCTTGTGGTATTTAAAAAGTGATATTTGGAAGCCCATAGAGGACTGTGGAGAAAAGGAAATATCTTCAGTTAAAAACTATAAAGAAGCTTTCTGAGAAACGGCTTTGTGTTCACTTAATTCATCTCACAGAGTTACAGCTTTCCCCTCAAGAAGCGTTTCACTAAGACTCTTGTTGTAGAATTTACCAAGTGATATTTGGAAGCCCATAGAAGGCTATGGTGAGAACGGAAATATCTTCAGGTAAAAACTGGAAAGAAGCTTACTGAGAAACTGCGTTTTGTTCTGTTAATTCATCTCAAAGAGTTACAGCTTCCCCTCAAGAAGCCTTTCACTAAGATTGTTCTGGTGGAATTTGCAAAGTGATATTTTGAAGCCCACAGAGGACTCTGGTGAAAAAGAAAATCTATTCCATTAAAAACTGAAAAGAAGCTTTCTGAGAAACGGCTTTGTGTTCTGTTATTTCATCTCACAGAGTTACAGCTTTCCCTTCAAGAAACCTTTCGCTAAGACTGTTCTTGTGGAATTTGGAAAGTTATATTTGGAAGCGCGTCTAGAGCTATGGTGAAAAAGGAAATCTCTTCAGTTAAAAAGTGGAAAGAAGCTTTCTTAGAAACTGCTTTGTGTTCTGTTAATTCATCTCACTAAGTTACAGCTCTCTGCTCAAGAAACCTTTCGCTAAGTCTGTTCTTGTGGAATTTGCAAAGTGATATTTGGAAGCCCATGGAGGGTTATGGTGAAAATGAAAATATCTTCAGTTAAAAACTGGAAAGAAGCTTTCTGAAAAACTGCTTTGTGTTCTGTTAATTCATCTCACAGAGTTATAGCTTTCCTCTCAAGAAGCCTTTCGCTAAGATTGTTCTTGTGGAATTTGCAAAGGGATATTTGGAAGCCCATAGAGGGCTAAGGTGAAAAAGGATATATATTGTGTTAAAAACTGGAAAGAAGCTTTTTGAGAAACTGCTTTGTGTTCTCTCAATTTATCTCACAGAGGTACACCTTTCCCCTCAAGAAGGCTTTCGCTATGACTGTTCTTGTGGAATTTAAAAAGTGATATTTGGGAGCCCATAGAGGGCTATAGTGAAAAAGGAAATATCTTCAGTTGAAAACTGGAAAGAAGCTTTCTGAGAAAAGGCTTTGTGTTCTGTTAATTCATCTCACAGAGGTACAGCTTTGCCCTCAAGAAGCCTTTCGCTAAGACTGTTCTAGTGGAATTTGCAAAGTGATATTTGGAAGCCCTTAGAGTGCTATGGTGAAAAAGGAAATATCTTCAGGTAAAAACTGGAAAGAAGCTTTCTGAGAAACGGCTTTGTGTTGTCTTAATTCATCTCACAGAGTTACAGCTTTCCCCTCAAGAAGGTTTTCGCTAAGACTGTTCTTTTGGAATTTGCAAAGTGATATTTGGAAGCCCATGGAGGGTTATGGTGAAAAATAAAATATCTTCAGATAAAAACTGGAAAGAATCTCTCTGAGAAACTGCGTTGTGTTCTGTTAATTCATCTCACAGAGTTACAGCTTTACCCTCAAGAAGCCGTTGACTAAGACTGTTCTTGTGTAATATTCAAAGTGATATCTGGAAGATCATTGAGGTCGATGGTGGAAAAGAAAATATGTTCATTAAACACTGGAAAGAAGTTTTCTGTAAAACTGCTTTATATTCTGGTAATTCATCTCACAGAGTAACAGATTTCCCCTCAAGAAGCCTTTCGCTAAGACTCTTCTTGCAGAATTTGCAAAGTTATATTTGGAAGCCCATAGAGGGCTATGGTTATAAAGGAAATATCCTAAGATAAAAACTGAAAAGAAGCTTTCTTAGAAACTTCTTTGTGTTCTGTTAATTCATCTCACTGAGTTACAGCTTTCCCCTCAAGAAGTCCTACACTAAGACTGTTCTTGTGGAATTTCCAAAGTGATATTTGGTACCCCAGAGATGCCTATTGTGAAAAAGTAAATATCTTCTGTTAAAAACCTGAAAGAAGCTTTCTGAGAAACTGCTTTGTGTTCTGTTATTTCATCTCATGGAGTTACAGCATTCCCCTCAAGAAGTCTTTCACTAAGAGTGTTCTTGTGGAATTTGCAAAGTGATATTTGGAAGACCTTAGAGGGCTATGGTTAAAAAGGAAATATCTTCAGCTAAAAAGTTGAAAGAAGCTTTCTGAGAAACGGCATTGTGTTCTCTTAATTCATCTCACAGAGTTACAGCTTTCCCCTCAAGAAGCCTTTCACTAAGACTGTTCTTGTGGAATTAGCAAAGTGATATTTGGAAGCCCATAGTGGTCTATGGTGAAAAAGGATATATCTTCCATTAAAAACTGGAAAGAAGTTTCTGGGAAACTGCTTTGTGTTCTGTTAATTCATCTCACAGTGTTACAGCTTTCCCCTCAAGAAGCCTTTCGCTAAGACTGTTCTTGTTTAATTTGCAAAGTGATATTTGGAAGCCTATAGAGGGCTATTGTGAAAAAGTAAATATCTTCAGTTAAAAAGTACCTGAAAGAAGCTTTCTGAGAAACTGCTTTGTGTTCTCTTAATTCATCTCACAGAGTTACAGCTTCCCTCAAGAAGTCTTTCACTAAGACTGTTCTTGTGGAATTTGCAAGTGATATTTGGAAGCCCATAGTGGTCTATGGTGAAAAAGGATATATCTTCCATTAAAAACTGGAAAGAAGTTTCTGGGAAACTGCTTTGTGTTCTGTTAATTCATCTCACAGTGTTACAGCTTTCCCCTCAAGAAGCCTTTCGCTAAGACTGTTCTTGTTTAATTTGCAAAGTGATATTTGGAAGCCTATAGAGGGCTATTGTGAAAAACGAATTATCTTCATTTAAAAACTGGAAAGAAGTATTCTGAGAAACTGCTTTGTGTTCTGTAATTCATCTCACAGTGTTACAGCTTTCCCCTCAAGAAGCCCTTCGCTAAGACTGTTCTTGTGGAATTTGCAAAGTGATATTTGGAAGCCCATAGAGGGCTATGGTGAAAAAGGAAAACTCTTCTGTTAGAAACTGGAAAGAAGCTTTCTGAGAAACGGCTTTGTGTTCTGTTAATTCATCTCACAGAGTTAAAGCTTTCCCCTCAAGTAGCCTTTCGCTAAGTATGTTCTTGTGGAATTTTCAAAGTGACCAGACCAGCCCAGACCGCCTAAAACTGGGCCACAAACCGGTTTTGACCGGCTCAAAACAGACCAGACTGGCGAAAACCAGACCAGAGCAGCTCAAACAGGTTTTGACCGTCTCATAGCGGTTTTTACCGGCTCAAACCAGACCAGACCGGTTCCATCCGGTTTTGACCGGCTCAAACCGGTTTTCAATGGCTCGTACCAGTTTTGACAGTCTAAAACCGGTTTTGACCGGCTCAAACCACACCAGACCGGCTCAAACCGGTATTGACTGGCTGAAACCGATTTTGAGCATATGAGACGGTATCAAACCAGACCAGGCCAGCCAAGACCGGCTAAAACCGGAACAAACTGGACCAGAACGGCCCACACCGCCTAAAACCAGGCCAAACCAGCTCAAACCTATTTTGACCGGCTCAAACCAGACCAGACCGGGCCAGACCAGCTGAAACCGTATCAAACCGGACCAGACCAGGCCAGACCGGCTAAAACTGGGCCACAAACCAGTTTGGACCGGCTCAAACCAGACGAGACCGTCTCAAATCGGTTTTGACCAGCCTGAGCCGTGTTTGACTGGCTCAAACCAGACCAGACCGGCCCAAACCGGAGCAGACCGGCTCAAACCGGTTTTGAATGGATGACACCATATCAATCCGGACAAGACCCGCTCACACTGGATCAAACCGGACCAGACAGGCCCAGAAAGGCTGAAACCAGATCAAACCGAACCAGACAGGACCAGACCGGATTAAACTGGGCCAGATTGGCTCAAACCGGTTTTGACCGGCTCAAACCAGACCAGATCGGCTCAAACCGGTTTTGACCGACCTGAGCCGGTTTTGACCGGCTCAAATCAACCCAGACCAGATCAAACCAGACCAGACCGGCTCAAACCGGTTTTGACTGGCTCAAAGCGGTTTTGACCATATCAAAACGTACTCGACCGGCCCAGACCAGCTGAAACTGGATCAAACTGGACCAGACCGGCACAGACCAGCTAAAACTGGGCCACAAACCAGTTTTGACCAGCTCCAACCAGACCAGACCGGGTCGAACCTGTTTTGACAGGCTCAAACCAGACCTGACCAGCTCAAACCGGTAGTGACCAGATTAGACTGGATCAAACCGGACCAGACCCTCTCAAACAGTATCATACCGGACCAGACCAGCACAAACCGGCTCAAACCAGCTCAAACTGAACCAGATGGGCCCAGACAGGCTAAAACAGGGCCAAACCGGCTCAATCAGGTTTTGACTGGTTCAAACCAGACCAGACAGACTCAAACCAGACCAGACTGGCTCAAACTGGTTTTCACCGGCTCAAACCAGAAGAGACTGGCTCAAATCGGTTTTGAATGGATGAGACAGGATAAAACTGGACCAGATCGGCTCAAACCGGATGAAACCGCACCAGACCGGCCCAGAACAGCTGAAGCCGGAGCAAACCGGACCAGACCGGGCCAGACCGGCTAAAACAGGGCCACAAACCGGTTTTGACTGGCTCAAACCAGAACAGACCGGCTCAAACCGGTTTTGACCGGCCTGAGCCTGTTTTGACCGGCTCAAACCAGACAAAACCGGCTCAAACCGGACCAGACCGGCTCAAACCGGTTTTCACCAGATGACACCGGATCAAATCGGACCAGACTGGCTCACACCGGATCAAACCAGACCAGACAGGCCCAGACTGACTGATACTGGATCAAACCGGACCAGACCACCCCAGACCTGCTAAAACCGGGCCAGACCAGCTCAAACCGGTTTTGACCAGCTCAAATCAGACAAGACCAGTTCAAACTGGTTTTGACTGGCACAATCCGGTTTTGACCGGCTCAAACCGGTTTTGATGGGCTCAAACCACTCCAGACCGGCTAAAACCGGTTTTCACCCGCTCAAACCGCTTTTGACCTGATTAGACCGGATCAAACCAGACCAGACCGGCTCAGACAGTCTCGAATCGGTTTTGACTGGCTTCAACCAGACCAAACCGGCTCAAACCTGTTTTGACGGGCTCGAACCGGTTTTGACCAGCTCAAACCAGACCATACCGGCTCAAACCTGACCAGACCAGCTCAAATTAGACCACGCCGGCTCAAACCGGTTTTGACCTGCTCAAACCACACCATACCGGCTGAAACCGGTTTTGACCACCTAAAACGGGTTTTGACCGGATGAGACTGGATCAAACCAAATCAGACCGGCCCAGACCGGCTAAAACAGGATCAAACCGGACCAGACCGGCTCAGACCACCTAAAACTGGGCCACAAACCGGTTTTGACGGGTTCAAGCCAGACCAGACCGGATCAAACCAGTTTTGACCGGCTCAAACCAGACCATACCGGCTCAAACCAGACCAGACCGGCTCAAACCGGTTTTGACCGGCTCAAAGCAGTTTTGACTGGAACAAACCAGACTCGACCGGCCCAGACCAGCTGAAACCAGATCAAACGGGGCCAGACCGGCCCAGACCGGCTAAATCCGGGGCACAAACCGGTTTTGACTGGCTCAAACCAGACCAGACAGGCTCAAACCGGTTTTGACCGGCCTGAGCCGGTTTTGAAAGGCTCAAACCAGATGAGACCGGCTCAAACTGGACCAGACCGGCTCAAACTGGTTTTGATCCAGTCTAATCAAGTCAAAACCGGTTTGAGCTGGTGAAAACCGGTTTTAGCCGGTCTGGAGTGGTTTGAGCCAGTCAAAACCGGTTTGAGCCAGTCAACACCGGATTGAGCCAGTCAAAACCGGTTTGAACCGGTCTGGTCTGGTTTGTGCCAGTGAAAACCAGATTGAGCCGGTCTGGCCCGGTTTTAGCCTGTCTGGGTCGGTCTGGTCCGGTTTGATCCAGTTTCAGCCGGTCTGGGCCTGTCTGGTCCGGCTTGATCCAGTGTGAGGCGCTCTGGTACGGTTTGATCTGGTGTTATCCGGTCAAAACCGGATTGAGCCGGTCTGGTCCGGTTTGAGCTGGTCTGGTCTGGTTTGAGCCGGTCAAAACCGGCTCAGGCTCGTCAAAACCGGTTTGAGCCGGTCTGGGCCGGTCTGGTTCGGTTTGCTCCGGCTTCAGCTGTTCTGGGCCGGTCTGGTGCGGTTTCATCCGATTTGAGCTGGTCTGGTCCGGTTTTATCCTGTCTCATCCGGTCAAACCGGTTAGAGCCGGTATGGTCTGGTATGAGCCGGTCAAAACCGGTTTGAGCCAGTCTGGTCCGGTTTGAGCCGGTCTGGTCTGGTTTGAGCCGGTCAAAATCTGATTGAGCCGGTTTGGCCCGGTTTTAGCCTGTCTGGGCTGGTCTGGTTTGGTTTGAGCCGGTTTGAGTATATTTGTGCCGGTCTGGTCCTCTATGATCCGGTTTGAGAAGGTCTGGTCCGGTTTGATCCGGTCTAATCCAGTTAAAACTGGTTTGAGCCGGTCTGGTCTGGTTTGAGATGGTCAAAACAGGTTCGAGCTGGTATGGTCTGGTTTGAGCTGGTCAAAACTGGTTTAAGCCGGTCTGGTCTGGTTTGAGACGGACAAAATAGGTTTGAACCAGTTTGGCCTGGTTTTAGGCGGTCTGGGCCGGTCTGGTCTGGTTTGATCCGGTTTTAGCCAGTCTGGGCCCGTCTGGTCTGGTTTGATTCGGTCTCATCCGGTCAAAATCTGTTTCAGGTGGTCAAAAACGGTTAGAGCCCGTCTGGTGTGATTTGAGCCGGTCAAAACCGGTTTGAGCCGGTCAAAACCAGTTCGAGCCGTTCAAAACCGGTTTGAGCCGGTCAAAACTGGATCGAACCGGTCTGGTCTGGTTTGAGGTGGTCAAAACCGGTTTGAGCCGGTCAAAACAGGATTGAGCCAGTCAAAACCAGTTTGAACCTGTCTGGTCTGGTTTGACCCAGTCAAAAATGGTTTGAGCTGGTCTGGCCTGGTTTTATTGGGTCTGGGCCGGTCTGGTCTGGTTTGATCCGGTCAAAACCGCTTTTTCCGGTCAAAACCGGTTTGAGCTGGTCTGGTCTGGTTTGAGCTGGTCAAAACTGGCTCAGGTCGATCAAAACCGGTTTGAGCCAGTCTGGTCTGGTTTTAACGGGTCAAAAGCGGTTTGTGGCCCAGTTTTAGGCGGTCTGGGCTGGTCTGGTCCAGTTTGATCCGGTGTGAGCCGGTCTGTTCTGGTTTGATCCGTGTCATCCTGTCAAAACTGGTTTGAGCCGGTCTGGTGTTGTTAGAGCCAGTCTGGTCTGGTTTGAGCCGGTCAAAACCAGCTCAGGCCAGTCAAACCGGTTTGAGCTGGTCTGGTCTGGTTTTAGCTGGTCAAAACCGGTTTGTGGCCCAGTTTTAGCTGGTCTGGGCGGTCTAGTCCGGTTTGATCCGGTTTCAGCGGTCTGGGCCTGTCTGGTCCAGTTTGATCCGGCTTCAGCTGTTCTGGGCGGTCTGGTGCGGTTTCATCCGATTTGAGCTGGTCTGGTCTGGTTTAGTCCTGTCTAATCAGGTCAAAACCGGTTTGAGCCAGTCTCTTCTGTTTTGAGCCGGTCAAAACCGGTTTGAGCCAATGTGGTCTGGTTTGAGATGGACAAAATAGGTTTGAACCGGTTTGGCCTGGTTTTAGGCAGTCTGGGCTGGTCTGGTCCGGTTTGATCCGGTTTTAGCCGGTCTGGGCCCGTCTGGTCTGGTTTGATCTGGTGTCATCTGGTCAAAATCTGTTTCAGGCGGTCAAAACTGGTTTGAGCCAGTCTGGTGTGATTTGAGCTGGTCAAAACCGGTTTGAGCCGGTCAAAACCGGTTCGAGCCGTTCAAAACCGGTTTGAGCCGGTCAAAACCGGATTGAACTGGTCTAGTCTGGTTTGAGCCGGTCAAAACCGATTTGAGCCGGTCTGGTCTGGTTTTAGCCGGTCTGGTCTGGTTTGAGCCGGTCAAAACCGGTTCGAACCGGTTTGGTCTGGTTGAAGCCAGTCAAAACCGATTCGAGCCTGTCTGAGCCGGTCTGGTCTGGTTTAGTCCTGTCTAATCAGGTCAAAACCGGTTTGAGCCGGTGATAACCAGTTTTAGCCGGTCTGGAGTGGTTTGAGGTGGTCAAAACCGATTTGAGCCGGTCAAAACCAGATTGAGCCAGTCAAAACCGGTTTGAACCGGTCTGGTCAGGTTTGACCCAGTCAAAAATGGTTTGAGCCGGTCTGGCCCGGTTTTAGTTGGTCTGGGCCGGTCTGGTCTGGTTTGATCCGGTCAAAACCGCTTTTTCTGGTCAAAACCGGTTTGAGCTGGTCTTGTCTGGTTTGATCCGGTCTGGTCTGGTTTGAGCCGGTCAAAACCTGCTCAGGTCACTCAAAACCGGTTTGAGCCTGTCTGATCTGGTTTGAACGGGTCAAAACCGGTTTGTGGCCGAGCTTTAGGCGGTCTGGGCCAGTCTGGTCCGGTTTGATCTGGTTTCAGCCGATCTGGGCCTGTCTGGTCCAGTTTGATCTGGTGTGAGCCAGTCTGGTCGTCAAAACCAGCTCAGGCCAGTCAAAACCGGTTTGAGCTGGTCTGGTCTGGTTTTAGCTGGTCAAAACCGGTTTGTGGCCCAGTTTTAGCTGGTCTGGGCCGGTCTAGTCCGGTTTGATCCGGTTTCAGCCGGTCTGGGCCTGTCTGGTCCAGTTTGATCCGGCTTCAGCTGTTCTGGGCCGGTCTGGTGCGGCTTCACCCGGTTTGAGCTAGTCTGGTCTGATTTTATCCTGTCTCATCCGGTCAAACCCGTTTTGAGCCAGTCTCTTCTGTTTTGAGCCGGTCAAAACCGGTTTGAGCCAATGTGGTCTGGTTTGAGATGGACAAAATAGGTTTGAACCGGTTTGGCCTGGTTTTAGGCAGTCTGGGCTGGTCTGGTCCGGTTTGATCCGGTTTTAGCCGGTCTGGGCCCGTCTGGTCTGGTTTGATCTGGTGTCATCTGGTCAAAATCTGTTTCAGGCGGTCAAAACTGGTTTGAGCCAGTCTGGTGTGATTTGAGCTGGTCAAAACCGGTTTGAGCCGGTCAAAACCGGATTGAACTGGTCTAGTCTGGTTTGAGCCGGTCAAAACCGATTTGAGCCGGTCTGGTCTGGTTTTAGCCGGTCTGGTCTGGTTTGAGCCGGTCAAAACCGGTTCGAACCGGTTTGGTCTGGTTGAAGCCAGTCAAAACCGATTCGAGCCTGTCTGAGCCGGTCTGGTCTGGTTTAGTCCTGTCTAATCAGGTCAAAACCGGTTTGAGCCGGTGATAACCAGTTTTAGCCGGTCTGGAGTGGTTTGAGGTGGTCAAAACCGATTTGAGCCGGTCAAAACCGGTTTGAGCCAGTCAAAACCGGTTTGAACCGGTCTGGTCTGGTTTGACCCAGTCAAAATGGTTTGAGCCGGTCTGGCCCGGTTTTAGTTGGTCTGGGCGGTCTGGTCTGGTTTGATCTGGTTTGAGCCGGTCTGGTCTGGTTTGAGCGGTCAAAACCTGCTCAGGTCACTCAAAACCGGTTTGAGCCTGTCTGATCTGGTTTGAACGGGTCAAAACCGGTTTGTGGCCGAGCTTTAGGCGGTCTGGGCCAGTCTGGTCCGGTTTGATCTGGTTTCAGCCGATCTGGGCCTGTCTGGTCCAGTTTGATCTGGTGTGAGCCAGTCTGGTCCGGTTTGATCCGTGTCCTCTGGTCAAAACTGGTTTGAGCCGGTCTGATGTGGTTTGAGCTGGTCTGGTCTGGTTTGAGCCGGTCAAAACCAGCTAAGGCCAGTCAAACCGGTTTGAGCCGGTCTGGTCTGGTTTGAAACGGACAAAACCGGTTTGTGGCCCGGTTTTAGCTGGTCTGGGCCAGTCTGGTCCGGTTCGATGCGGTTTCAGCTGGTCTGGGCCAATCGAGTCCGGTTTGATCCAGTCAAAACCATTTTCAGCCGGTCAAAACCGGTTTGAGCCGGTCTGGTCTGGTTTCAGCCGGTCTGGTCTGGTTTGAGCCAGTCAAAACCGGCTCAGGTCTGTCTAAACCGGTTTGAGCCAGTCTGGTCTGGTTTGAACCGGTCAAAACTGGTTTGTGGCCCTAGTTTAGGCGGCCTGGGCCGGTCTGGTCTGGTTTGATCCGATTTTAGCCGGTCTGGGCCAGTCTGATTCGGTTTGATCCGGTCTCATCCGGTCAAAACCGGTTTTAGCCAGTCAAAACCGTCTTGAGCTGGTCTGGTGTGGTTTGAGCCGGTCAAAACCGGTTTCAGCCAGTCAAAAGCGGTTCGAGCCGTTCAAAACCGGATTGACCCAGTGAAAACCAGATTGAACCGGTCTGGTATGGTTTGAGCCAGTCATAACCAGTTTGAACCTGTCTGGTCTGGTTTGAGCCGGTCAAAACCGGTTTGAGCCGGTCTGGCCCGGTTTTAGCCGGTCTGGGCCAGTCTGGTCTGGTTTGATCCGGTTTCAGCCGGTCTGGGCCGGTCTGGTCCGGTTTGATCCGGTGTGAGCGGGTCTGGTCTGGTTTGATCCAGTGTCATCCTGTCAGAACCGGTTTGAGCCGGTCTGGTCCGGTTTGAGCCGGTCTGGTCTGGTTTGAGCTGGTTCAAAACCGGCTCAGGCCGGTCAAAACCGGTTTGAGCCGGGCTGGTCTGGTTTGAGCCTGTCAAAACCGGTTTGTGGCCCGGTTTTAGCCGGTCTGGGCCGGTCTGGTCCAGTTTGCTCCTGCTTCAGCTCTTCCGGCCGGTATGGTGCGGTATCATACGGTTTGAGCTGGTCTGGTCTGGTTTGATCCTGTCTCATCCGGTCAAAAGCGGTTTGAGCCGGTCTGGTCTGTTTTGAGTCGTTCTGGTTTTGTTTGAGTCGGTCAAATCCCTTTTGAGCCGGTTTGTCCCGGTTTTAGGTGGTCTGGGCTGGTGTGGTCCGGTTTGATCCGGTCTCATCCGGTCAAACCCCGTTTGAGCTGGTCTGGTCTTGTTTTAGCTGGTCTGGTCTGGTTTCAGCGGGTCAAAACCGGTTTGAGCCGGTCCAACCGCTTCGAGCGGGTCTGGTCTGGTTTGAGCCGGTCAAAACCAGTTTGTGTCGGTCTGGCCCGGTTTTAGCTGGTCTGGGCCGGTCTAGTCCGGTTTGATCTGGTTTGAGCCGGTCTGGGCCGATCTGGTCCAGTTTGATGCAGTGTGAGCCAGTCTGGTCCGGTGTGATCCGGCGTCATCTGGTCAAAACCGGTTTGAGCCGGTTTGTTCTGGTTTGAGCCGGTCTGGTCTGGTTTGAGCCGGTCAAAACCGGTTCGAGCCGGTCAAAACCAGTTGGAGCCGGTCAAAACCGGTTTGTGCCAGACTGGTCTGCTTTGAGCCGGTCAAAACTGGTTTGAGCCAGTTTGGCCCGGTTTTAGCCAGTCTGGGCCGGTCTGCTCCAGTTTGATCTGGTTTGAGCCGGTCTGGGCTGGTCGAGTACGGTTTGATCCGGTCAAAACCGGTTTGAGCCGGTCAAAACCGTTTTGAGCCGGTCTGGTCTGGTTTGAGCCAGTCTGGTCTGGTTTGAGCTGGTGAAAACTGGTTCGAGCCGGTCAAAACCGGTTTGAGCCGGTTTGGTCTGGAAAAAGCCAGTCAAAACCGATTCCAGCCTGTCTGAGCCGGTCTGGTCTGCTTTGATCCGGTTTGAGCTGGTCTGGCCCGGTCTGGTCCGGTTTGATCCGGTTTGAGACGATCTGGTCCAGTGTGATCCGGACTGATCCGGTCATAACCGGTTTGAGCTGGTTAAAACCGATTTGAGCCGGTCTGGTCCGCTTTGATCCGGTTTCCGCCGGTCTGGTCCGGTTTGAACCAGTCTAATGCGGTCTAAACCGGTTTGAGCCGGTCTGGTCTTGTCTGAGCCGGACAAAATCAGTTCGAGCCGATCAAAACCTGTTTGAGCCGGTTTTGTCCGGTTTTAGCCAGTCTGGGCCCATCTCTTCTGGTTTGATCCGGTCTCATCCGGTCAAAACCGGTTTGAGCCGGTCTGGTCTTGTTTCAGCCAGTTTGTCTGGTTTGAGCTGGTCAAAACAGGATTGAGTCAGTCAAAACCGGTTTGAACCGGTCTGGTTTGGTTTGAGCCGGTCAAACTGGTTTGAGCCGGTCTGGTCTGGTTTGAGCTGGTCAAAACCGGTTTGTGGCCCGGTTTTATACGGTCTGGGCCAGACTGGTACGGTTTGTTCAGATTTTAGCCGGTCTGGGCCGGTATGATCCCGTTTGATCCGGTTTGAGCCGGTCTGGGCCGGTCTGGTCCGGTTTGATTCGGTTTGAACCGGTCTGGGCCGGTCTGGTCAGGTTTGATTCGATTTGAGCCGGTCTGTTCTGATTTGATCCGTTCTGATCCGCTAAAAACCGGCTTGAGCCGGTTAGGCCCAGTTTTAGCCGGTCTGGGCCGGCCTGGTCCAGTTTGATCCGGTCTCATCCGTTCAAAACTGGTGCGAGCCGCTCTGGTCTTGTTTTAGCCAGTGTGGTCTGGTTTGAGCCAGTCACAACCGGTTTGAGACAGTCTGGTCTGGTTTGAGCTGGTCAAAACCGGTTTCAGCCAGTTCGGCCCGATTTTAGGCCGTCTGGGCTGGTCTGGTCCAGTTTGATCCGGTTTGAGCCGGTCTTGGCCGTTCTGGTCCGGTTTGAACCGGTTTCAGCCGGTCTGGTCTGGTTTGAGCCGGTGAAAGCCGATTTGAGCCGGTTTGGTCTTGTTTGAGCCGGTCATAACCCGTCTGAGCCAGTTGGGCCCGGTTTTAGGTGGTCTGCTCTGGTTTGAGCCGGTCAAAACCGGTTCGAGCCGTTCCAACCGGTTCGAGTAGGTCTGGTCCAGTTTGAGCCGGTCAAAACCGGTTTGAGTTGGTCTGGCCCGGTTTTAGGTGGTCTGGGCCGGTCTGGTCCCATTTGATCTGGTTTGAGCCGGTCTGGTCAGGTTTGAGCCGGTCAAAACCGGTTTGAGCCAGTCTGGTCTGGTTTGAGCTGGTCAAAATAGGTTTGAGCCGGTTTGGCCCGGTTTTAGGCGGTCTGGGCCATTCTGGTCCCGTTTGATCCGGTTTCAGCTGGTCTGGTCCGGTTTGAGCCGGTCAAAACCGATTTGAGCTGGTTTGGTCTTGTTTGAGCCGGTCAAAATCAGTCTGAGCCTGTTTGGCCCGGTTCTGGCGGTCTGGGCCGGTCTGGTATGGTTTGATCTGGTCTCATCCGATCAAAACCGGTTTGAGCTGGTCTGCTCTGGTTTTAGCTGGTCTGCTCTGGTTTTAGCCGGTCAAAACCAGTTCGAGCCGTTCAAACCAGTTCGAGCAGGTCTGGTCCGGTATGAGCCGGTCAAAACCGGTTTGAGTCGGTCTGTTCCGGTTTTAGCTGGTCTGGGCCGGTCTGGTCCGGTTTGATCTGGTTTGAGCCGGTTTGAGTCTGGTTTGAGCCGGTCTGGTCGGTTTGATCCGGTTTCAGCTGGTCTGGTCCAGTTTCATCCGGTTTGAGCCGTCAAAACTGGTTTGAGCCGGTCTGGTCTGGTTTGAGCCGGTCAAAACCCGTTGGAGCCGCTCAAAACCGGTTTGAGCTGTACTGGTCTGGTTTGAGCTGGTCAAAACCGGTTTGAGCCACTGTAATCTGGTCAAAACAGGTTTGAGCCGGTCGGTTCCAGTTTTAGCCGGTCTGATATGGTTTGAGCTGGTCAAAACCGGTTTGAGCCGGTCTGGTCCGGTTTGAGCCTCTCTGTTGCGGTTTGATCCACTCTAATCCGGTCAAAACAGGTTTGAGCCGGTCTGGTCAGGTTAGAGTCTGGTTTGAGCCCTGTTTGAGCCAGTCTGGTCCAGTTTCATCCGGTCTAGTCTGGTCAAAACCGGTTTGAGCTGGTCTAGCCTGGTTTTAGCTGGTCTGGGCTGGTCTGGTCTGGTTTGAGCCGGTTTGAGCCAGTCTGGTCCGGTTTGAACCGGTCTGGGCCGGTCTGGTCCAGTTTGATCCGGTTTGAGCTGGTCTGCTCTGGTTTTAGCTGGTCTGGGCGGTCTGGTCCAGTTTGATCCGGTTTGAGCCGGTTTGAGCCGTCTGGTCCGGTTTGATCCGTCTCATCCGGTCAAAACGGTTTGAGCCAGTCTCTTCTGGTTTGATCCGGTCTCATCCGTCAAAACCGGTTTGAGCAGTCTGGTCTGGTTTGAGCTGGTCTGGTCTGGTTTGAGCCAGTCAAAACCGATTTGAGCCGGTTTGAGCCGGTCTGGGCTGGTCTGGTCCGGTTTGAACCGGTTTCAGCCGGTCTGGTCTGGTTTGATCCGGTTTGAGCCGGTTTGAGCCGGTTTGAGCCGGTCAAAACCGGTTTGAGCCAGTCTGGTCTGGTTTGAGCCAGTCAAAACCGGTTTGACCGGTCTGGTTCAAACCGGTTTGAGCTGGTCAAAATAGGTTTGAGCCGGTTTGGCCCGGTTTTAGCCTGTCTGGGCTGGTCTGGTCCGGTTTGATCCGGTTTGAGCGGTCTGGTTTGAGCCAGTCTGGTCTGGTTTGAGCTGGTCTGGTCTGGTTTGAGCCAGTCAAAACCGGTTCGAGCCAGTTTGGTCTGGTTGAAGCCAGTCAAAACCGATTCGAGCCTGTCTGAGCCAGTCTGGTATGGTTTGATCCGGTCTAATCATGTCAAAACCGGTTTGAGGCGGTGAAAACCAGTTTTAGCCGGTCTGGAGTGGTTTGAGCTGGTCAAAAGCGGTTTGAGCCGGTCAAAACCGGATTGAGCCAGTCAAAACCAGTTTGAACCGGTCTGGTCTGGTTTGAGCCGGTCAAAACCGGTTTGAGCCGGTCTGGTCCGGTTTGAGCCGGCCTGGTCTGGTTTGAGCTGGTCAAAACCGGCTCAGGCCAGTCAAACCCGGTTTGAGCTGGTCTGGTCTGCTTTGAGCCGGTCAAAACCGGTTTGTGGCCCGGTTTTAGCTGGTCTCGGTTGGTCTCATCCGGTTTGATCCAGTTTCAGCTGGTCTGGGGCAGACAAGTCCGGTTTGATACAGAGCCACGGGTTTGAGCCTGTCTTGTCTGGTTTGAGACGGTCTGGTCTGGTTTGAGCCGGTCAAAACTTGATTGAGCCGGTCTGGCTTGGTTTTAGCCTGTCTGGGCTGGTCTGGTTCGTTTTGAGCCGGTTTGAGCCGGTTTGTGCTGGTCTGGTCTGGTAAGATCCGGTTTGAGAAGATGTGGTCCGGTTTGATCTGGTCTAATCTGGTCACTACCGGTTTGAGATGGTCAGGTCTGGTTTGATCCGGTCAAAACAGGTTTGAGCCGGTCTGGTCTGGTTGGAGCCGGTCAAAATAGGTTTGAGCCAGTTTGGCATGGTTTTAGCCGGTCTGGTCGGTTTGATCCGGTTTGAGCGGTCTGGTCTGATTTGAGCTGGTCAAAACCGGTTTGAGGTGGTCTGGTCTGGTTTGAGCGGTCTGGTCTGGTTTGAGCTGGTTAAAACCGGTTCGAGCCGGTCAAAACCGGTTTGAGCCGGTCTGGTCCAGTTTCAGATGGTCTGGTCTGGTTTGAGCAGGTCAAAACTGGCTCAGGACGGTCAAAACCGGTTTGAGCCGGTCTGGTCTGGTTTGAGCCGGTTTGAGCCGGTCTGGTCCGGTTTGATCCGGTTTGAGGCGATCTGGTCCGGTGTGATCCGGTCTGATCCGGTCAAAACCGGTTTGAGCTGGTTAAAACCGATTTGAGCGGTCTGGTCCGCTTTGATCTGGTTTCCGCCGGTCTGGTCGGTTTGATCCGGTCTCATCCGGTCAAAACCGGTTTGAGCGGTCTGGTCTTGTCTGAGCTGGACAAAATCGGTTCAAGCCGATCAAAACCTGTTTGAGCTGGTTTTGCCCGGTTTTAGCCAGTCTGGGCCCGTCTGGTCTGGTTTGATCCGGTCTCATCCGGTCAAAACCGGTTTGAGCCGGTCTGGTCTTGTTTTAGCCAGTTTGGTCTGGTTTGAGCTGGTCAAAACAGGATTGAGTCAGTCAAAACCGGTTTGAACCGGTCTGGTTTGGTTTGAGCCGGTCAAACCGGTTTGAGCCGGTCTGGTCTGGTTTGAGCTGGTCAAAACCAGTTTGTGGCCCGGTTTTAGACGGTCTGGGCCGGTCTGGTCCGGTTTGATCCAGTTTCAGCTGGTCTGGTCCGGTGTGATCCGGTTTGATCCAGTTTCAGCTGGTCTGGGGCAGACAAGTCCGGTTTGATACAGTCAAAACCGCTTTGAGCCGGTCAACACCGGTTTGAGCCTGTCTTGTCTGGTTTGAGACGGTCTGGTCTGGTTTGAGCCGGTCAAAACTTGATTGAGCCGGTCTGGCTTGGTTTTAGCCTGTCTGGGCTGGTCTGGTTCGTTTTGAGCCGGTTTGAGCCGGTTTGTGCTGGTCTGGTCTGGTAAGATCCGGTTTGAGAAGATGTGGTCCGGTTTGATCTGGTCTAATCTGGTCACTACCGGTTTGAGATGGTCAGGTCTGGTTTCAGCCGATCAAAACAGGTTCGACCTGGTCTGGTCTGGTTGGAGCCGGTCAAAATAGGTTTGAGCCAGTTTGGCATGGTTTTAGGCGGTCTGCGCCACTCTGGTCCAGTTTGATCCGGTTTGAGCCGGTCTGGTCTGATTTGAGCTGGTCAAAACCGGTTTGAGGTGGTCTGGTCTGGTTTGAGCGGGTCTGGTCTGGTTTGAGCTGGTTAAAACCGGTTCGAGCCGGTCAAAACCGGTTTGAGCCGGTCTGGTCCAGTTTCAGATGGTCTGGTCTGGTTTGAGCAGGTCAAAACTGGCTCAGGACGGTCAAAACCGGTTTGAGCCGGTCTGGTCTGGTTTGAGCCGGTCAAAACCGGTTTGTGGCCCGGTTTTAGACGGTCTGGGCCGGTCTGTTCCGGTTTGATGCGGTTTGAGCTGGTCTGGCCCGGTCTGGTTCGGTTTGATCCGGTTTGAGAAGATGTGGTCCGGTTTGATCCGGTCTGATCCGGTCAAAACCGTTTGAGCTGGTTAAAACCGATTTGAGCGGTCTGGTCCGCTTTGATCTGGTTTCCGCCGGTCTGGTCCGGTTTGAACCAGTCTAATGCGGTCTAAACCGGTTTGAGCCAGTCTGGTCTTGTCTGAGCTGGACAAAATCGGTTCAAGCCGATCAAAACCTGTTTGAGCTGGTTTTGCCGGTTTTAGCCAGTCTGGGCCCGTCTGGTCTGGTTTGATCCGGTCTCATCCGGTCAAAACCGGTTTGAGCCGGTCTGGTCTTGTTTTAGCCAGTTTGGTCTGGTTTGAGCTGGTCAAAACAGGATTGAGTCAGTCAAAACCGGTTTGAACCGGTCTGGTTTGGTTTGAGCCGGTCAAACCGGTTTGAGCCGGTCTGGTCTGGTTTGAGCTGGTCAAAACCGGTTTGTGGCCCGGTTTTATACGGTCTGGGCCAGACTGGTACGGTTTGTTCAGATTTTAGCCGGTCTGGGCCGGTGTGATCCGGTTTGATCCGGTCTCATCCGGTCAAAACGGGTTTGAGCTGGTCAAAACCGGTTTGAGCTGGTCTGGTGTGGTTTGAGCAGGTCAAAACCGGTTTGAGCCGGTCAACACCGGATTGAGCCAGTCAAAACCAGTTTGAACCAGTCTGGTCTCGATAAAGCCTGTCAAGACCGATTCGAGCCTGTCTGAGCCGGTCTGGTCCGGTTTGATCTTGTCTCATCCGGTCAATATTGGTTTGAGCCGGTCTGGTCTTGTTTGAGCCGATCTGGTCTTGTTTGAGACGGTCTGGTCTGATTTGAGCCGGTCGAAAACTTTTTGAGCAGGTTTGGCACTGTTTTAGCCGGTCTGGGCCGGTCTGGGCCGGTTTGATCCGGTTTGAGCCGGTCTGGGCGGTTCTGGTCCGGTTTGATCCGGTTTCAGTCGGTCTGGTCTGATTTGAGCTGGTCAAAACCGATTTGAGCCGGTTTGGTCTTGTTTGAGCCGGTCAAAACACGTCTGACCGGTTTGGCCCAGTTTTAGGCGGTCTGGGCGGTCTGGTCCGGTTTGATCCGGTCTCATCCGGTCAAAACCGGTTTGAGCCGTCTGGTCTTGTTGTAGCCGGTCTGCTCTGATTTGAGCCGGTCAAAACCGGTTCAAGCCAGTCAAAACCGGTTTGTGCCAGTTTGGTCTGGTTGAAGCCAGTCAAAACCGATACGAGCCTGTCTGCGCCGGTCTGGTCCGGTTTGATCTAGTCTAATCAGGTCAAAACCGGTTTGAGCTGGTGAAAACCGGTTTTAGCTGGTCTGGAGTGGTTTGAGCTGGTCAAAACCGTTTGAGCTGGTCAAGACCGGATTGAGCCAGTCAAAACCGGTTTGAACCGGTCTGGTCTGGTTTGAGCCCTTGAAAACCAGTTTGAGCCGGTCTGGCCCGGTTTTAGCCGGTCTGGGCTGGTCTCGTCCTGTTTGATCCGGTTTCAGCCGGTCTGGGCATGTCTGGTCCGGTTTGATCAGGTGTGAGCTGCTCTGGTCCAGTTTGATCCGGTGTTATCTGGTCAAAACCGGTTTGAGACGGTCTTGTCTGGTTTGAGCCGGTCTGGTCTGGTTTGAGCCGGTCAAAACCAGCTCAGGCTGGCCAAAACCCGTTTGAGCTGGACTGGGCCGGTCTGGTCTGGTTTGCTCCGGCTTCAGCTGTTCTGGGCCGGTCTGGTGCGGTTTCATCCGATTTGAGCTGGTCTGG
The DNA here is from genome assembly GCA_023783455.1 of Erythrocebus patas. Lineage (NCBI taxonomy): Eukaryota > Metazoa > Chordata > Mammalia > Primates > Cercopithecidae > Erythrocebus > Erythrocebus patas. The sequence goes on from JAKFHT010000441.1 coordinate 21,928, forward strand.
TCCGGTTTTATCCTGTCTCATCCGGTCAAAACCGGTTAGAGCCGGTATGGTCTGGTATGAGCCGGTCAAAACCGGTTTGAGCCAGTCTGGTCCGGTTTGAGCCGGTCTGGTCTGGTTTGAGCCAGTCAAAACCTGACTGAGCCGGTTTGGCCCGGTTTTAGCCTTTCTGGGATGGTCTGGTTCAGTTTGAGCCGGTTTGAGTCGGTTTGTGCCGGCCTGGTCCTCTATGATCCGGTTTGAGAAGGTCTGGTCCGGTTCGATCCGGTCTAATCCAGTTAAAACTGGTTTGAGCCGGTCTGGTCAGGTTTGAGCCAGTCAAAACAGGTTCGAGCCTGTATGGTCTGGTTTGAGCCGGTCAAAACCGGTTTGAGCCGATTTGGCCCGGTTTTAGCCGGTCTGGGCCGGTCTTTTCCGGTTTTATGCGGTTTGAGCCGGTCTGGTCCGGTTTGATCTGGTCTCATCCGGTCAAAACCGGCTTCAGGCGGTCTGGTCTTGTTTGAGCCGGTCTGGTGTTGTTTGAGACAGTCTGGTCTGGTTTGAGCCGGTCGAAACCTGTTTGAGCCAGTTTGGCCCGGTTTTAGCTGGTCTGGGCCGGTCTGGCCCGGTTTGATGCGGTTTGCGCCGGTCTGGTCCGGTTTGATCCGGTGTCATCCGGTTAAAATCGGTTTCAGCCGGTCAAAACCGGTTTGACCGGTCTGGTGTGGTTTGAGCCGGTCAAAACCGGTTCAAGCCGTTCAAAACCGGTTTGAGCTGGTGAAAACCGGATTGAACCGGTCTGGTCTGGTTTGAGCCGGTCAAAACTGGTTTGAGCTGGTCTGGCCCGGTTTTAGCCGCTCTGGGCCAGTCTGGTCCGGTTTGATCTGGTTTCAGCCGGTCTGGGCCTATCTGGTCCGGTTTGATCCGGTGTGAGACGGTCTGGTCCGTTTTGATCCGGTGTCATGAGGTCAAAACCGGTTTGAGCCGGTCTGGTCTGGTTTGAGCCGGTCAAAACCGGTTTGAGACGGTCTGGTCCGGTTTGAGCCAGTCAAAACCGGTTTGTGGCCCAGTTTTAGCCGGTCTGGGCCGATCTGGTCCGGTTTGCTCCGGCTTCAGCTGTTCTGGGCTGGTTTGGTGCGGTTTCATCCGATTTGAGCCGGTCTGGTCTGGTTTTATCCTGTCTCATCCGGTCAAAACCGGTTTGAGTCGGTCTGGTCTGGTTTGAGCCGGTCAAAACCGGTTTGAGCTGGTCTGGTCTGGTTTGAGCCGGTCTGGTCTGGTTTGAGCCGGTCAAAACCGGTTCAGGTCAGTCAAAATCGGTTTGAGCCGGTCTGGTCTGGTTTGAGCCGGTCAAAACCAGTTTGAGCCGGTTCGGCCCGGTTTTAGCCAGTCAGGGCCGGTCTTTTCCGGTTTGATGCGGTTTGAGCCAGTCTGATCCGGATTGATCCGGTCTCATCCGGTCAAAAACGGTTTGAGCCGGTCTGGTCTGGTTTGAGCCGGTCTGGTCTGGTTTGAGCTGGTTAAAACCGGTTCGAGCCGGTCAAAACCGGTTTGAGCCGGTCTGGTCCAGTTTCAGATGGTCTGGTCTGGTTTGAGCAGGTCAAAACTGGCTCAGGACGGTCAAAACCGGTTTGAGCCGGTCTGGTCTGGTTTGAGCCGGTCAAAACCGGTTTGTGGCCCGGTTTTAGACGGTCTGGGCCGGTCTGTTCCGGTTTGATGCGGTTTGAGCTGGTCTGGCCCGGTCTGGTTCGGTTTGATCCGGTTTGAGACGATCTGGTCCGGTGTGATCCGGTCTGATCCGGTCAAAACCGGTTTGAGCTGGTTAAAACCGATTTGAGCCGGTCTGGTCCGCTTTGATCTGGTTTCCGCCGGTCTGGTCCGGTTTGAACCAGTCTAATGCGGTCTAAACCGGTTTGAGCCGGTCTGGTCTTGTCTGAGCTGGACAAAATCGGTTCAAGCCGATCAAAACCTGTTTGAGCTGGTTTTGCCCGGTTTTAGCCAGTCTGGGCCCGTCTGGTCTGGTTTGATCCGGTCTCATCCGGTCAAAACCGGTTTGAGCCGGTCTGGTCTTGTTTTAGCCAGTTTGGTCTGGTTTGAGCTGGTCAAAACAGGATTGAGTCAGTCAAAACCGGTTTGAACCGGTCTGGTTTGGTTTGAGCCGGTCAAACCGGTTTGAGCCGGTCTGGTCTGGTTTGAGCTGGTCAAAACCAGTTTGTGGCCCGGTTTTATACGGTCTGGGCCAGACTGGTACGGTTTGTTCAGATTTTAGCCGGTCTGGGCCGGTGTGATCCGGTTTGATCCGGTCTCATCCGGTCAAAACGGGTTTGAGCTGGTCAAAACCGGTTTGAGCTGGTCTGGTGTGGTTTGAGCAGGTCAAAACCGGTTTGAGCCGGTCAACACCGGATTGAGCCAGTCAAAACCAGTTTGAACCAGTCTGGTCTCGATAAAGCCTGTCAAGACCGATTCGAGCCTGTCTGAGCCGGTCTGGTCCGGTTTGATCTTGTCTCATCCGGTCAATATTGGTTTGAGCCGGTCTGGTCTTGTTTGAGCCGATCTGGTCTTGTTTGAGACGGTCTGGTCTGATTTGAGCCGGTCAAAACTTTTTGAGCAGGTTGGCACTGTTTTAGCCGGTCTGGGCGGTCTGGGCGGTTTGATCCGGTTTGAGCGGTCTGGTCCGGTTTGATCCGGTTTGATCCGGTTTCAGTCGGTCTGGTCTGATTTGAGCTGGTCAAAACCGATTTGAGCCGGTTTGGTCTTGTTTGAGCCGGTCAAAACACGTCTGACCGGTTTGGCCCAGTTTTAGGCGGTCTGGGCCGGTCTGGTCCGGTTTGATCCGGTCTCATCCGGTCAAAACCGGTTTGAGTTGGTCTGGTCTTGTTGTAGCCGGTCTGCTCTGATTTGAGCCGGTCAAAACCGGTTCAAGCCAGTCAAAACCGGTTTGTGCCAGTTTGGTCTGGTTGAAGCCAGTCAAAACCGATACGAGCCTGTCTGCGCCGGTCTGGTCCGGTTTGATCTAGTCTAATCAGGTCAAAACCGGTTTGAGCTGGTGAAAACCGGTTTTAGCTGGTCTGGAGTGGTTTGAGCTGGTCAAAACCGTTTTGAGCTGGTCAAGACCGGATTGAGCCAGTCAAAACCGGTTTGAACCGGTCTGGTCTGGTTTGAGCCCTTGAAAACCAGTTTGAGCCGGTCTGGCCCGGTTTTAGCCGGTCTGGGCTGGTCTCGTCCTGTTTGATCCGGTTTCAGCCGGTCTGGGCATGTCTGGTCCGGTTTGATCAGGTGTGAGCTGCTCTGGTCCGGTTTGATCCGGTGTTATCTGGTCAAAACCGGTTTGAGACGGTCTTGTCTGGTTTGAGCCGGTCTGGTCTGGTTTGAGCCGGTCAAAACCAGCTCAGGCTGGCCAAAACCCGTTTGAGCTGGACTGGGCCGGTCTGGTCCGGTTTGCTCCGGCTTCAGCTGTTCTGGGCCGGTCTGGTCCGTTTGATCCGGTTTGAGCCGGTCTGGTCCGTTTGATCCGGTCTCATCCGGTCAAAACCGGTTAGAGCCGGTATGGTCTGGTATGAGCGGTCAAAACCGGTTTGAGCCAGTCTGGTCCGGTTTGAGCCGGTCTGGTCTGGTTTGAGCCAGTCAAAACCTGACTGAGCCGGTTTGGCCCGGTTTTAGCCTTTCTGGGATGGTCTGGTTCAGTTTGAGCCGGTTTGGTCTTGTTTGAGCCGGTCTGGTCCGGTTTGATCCGGTTTGAGAAGGTCTGGTCCGGTTCGATCCGGTCTAATCCAGTTAAAACTGGTTTGAGCCGGTCTGGTCAGGTTTGAGCCAGTCAAAACAGGTTCGAGCCTGTATGGTCTGGTTTGAGCCGGTTAAAACCCGTTTGAGCCGATTTGGTCCGGTTTTAGCCGGTCTGGGCCGGTCTTTTCCGGTTTTATGCGGTTTGAGCCGGTCTGGTCCGGTTTGATCTGGTCTCCTCCGGTAAAAACCGGCTTCAGGCGGTCTGGTCTTGTTTGAGCTGGTCTGGTGTTGTTTGAGACAGTCTGGTCTGGTTTGAGCCGGTCGAAACCTGTTTGAGCCAGTTTGGCCCGGTTTTAGCTGGTCTGGGCGGTCTGGCCCGGTTTGATCCGGTTTCAGCCGGTCTGGGCCGGTTTGATCCGGTGTCATCCGGTCAAAATCGGTTTCAGCTGGTCAAAACCGGTTTGACCAGTCTGGTGTGGTTTGAGCCGGTCAAAACCGGTGTGAACCGGTCAAAACCGGTTCAAGCCGTTCAAAACCGGTTTGAGCCGGTGAAAACCGGATTGGACCGGTCTGGTCTGGTTTGAGCCGGTCAAAACTGGTTTGAGCTGGTCTGGCCCGGTTTTAGCCGCTCTGGGCCAGTCTGGTCCGGTTTGATCTGGTTTCAGCCGGTCTGGGCCTATCTGGTCCGGTTTGATCCGGTGTGAGACGGTCTGGTCCGTTTTGATCCGGTGTCATGAGGTCAAAACCGGTTTGAGCCGGTCTGGTCTGGTTTGAGCCGGTCAAAACCGGTTTGAGACGGTCTGGTCCGGTTTGAGCCAGTCAAAACCGGTTTGTGGCCCAGTTTTAGCCGGTCTGGGCCGATCTGGTCCGGTTTGCTCCGGCTTCAGCTGTTCTGGGCTGGTTTGGTGCGGTTTCATCCGATTTGAGCCGGTCTGGTCTGGTTTTATCCTGTCTCATCCGGTCAAAACCGGTTTGAGTCGGTCTGGTCTGGTTTGAGCCGGTCAAAACCGGTTTGAACTGGTCTGGTCTGGTTTGAGCCGGTCTGGTCTGGTTTGAGCCGGTCAAAACCGGTTCAGGTCAGTCAAAATCGGTTTGAGCCGGTCTGGTCTGGTTTGAGCCGGTCAAAACCAGTTTGAGCCGGTTCGGCCCGGTTTTAGCCAGTCAGGGCCGGTCTTTTCCGGTTTGATGCGGTTTGAGCCAGTCTGATCCGGATTGATCCGGTCTCATCCGGTCAAAAACGGTTTGAGCCGGTCTGGTCTGGTTTGAGCCGGTCTGGTCTGGTTTGAGCTGGTTAAAACCGGTTCGAGCCGGTCAAAACCGGTTTGAGCCGGTCTGGTCCAGTTTCAGATGGTCTGGTCTGGTTTGAGCAGGTCAAAACTGGCTCAGGACGGTCAAAACCGGTTTGAGCCGGTCTGGTCTGGTTTGAGCGGTCAAAACCGGTTTGTGGCCCGGTTTTAGACGGTCTGGGCCGGTCTGTTCCGGTTTGATGCGGTTTGAGCTGGTCTGGCCCGGTCTGGTTCGGTTTGATCCGGTTTGAGACGATCTGGTCCGGTGTGATCCGGTCTGATCCGGTCAAAACCGGTTTGAGCTGGTTAAAACCGATTTGAGCCGGTCTGGTCCGCTTTGATCTGGTTTCCGCCGGTCTGGTCCGGTTTGAACCAGTCTAATGCGGTCTAAACCGGTTTGAGCCGGTCTGGTCTTGTCTGAGCTGGACAAAATCGGTTCAAGCCGATCAAAACCTGTTTGAGCTGGTTTTGCCCGGTTTTAGCCAGTCTGGGCCCGTCTGGTCTGGTTTGATCCGGTCTCATCCGGTCAAAACCGGTTTGAGCCGGTCTGGTCTTGTTTTAGCCAGTTTGGTCTGGTTTGAGCTGGTCAAAACAGGATTGAGTCAGTCAAAACCGGTTTGAACCGGTCTGGTTTGGTTTGAGCCGGTCAAACCGGTTTGAGCCGGTCTGGTCTGGTTTGAGCTGGTCAAAACCGGTTTGTGGCCCGGTTTTATACGGTCTGGGCCAGACTGGTACGGTTTGTTCAGATTTTAGCCGGTCTGGGCCGGTGTGATCCGGTTTGATCCGGTCTCATCCGGTCAAAACGGGTTTGAGCTGGTCAAAACCGGTTTGAGCTGGTCTGGTGTGGTTTGAGCAGGTCAAAACCGGTTTGAGCCGGTCAACACCGGATTGAGCCAGTCAAAACCAGTTTGAACCAGTCTGGTCTCGATAAAGCCTGTCAAGACCGATTCGAGCCTGTCTGAGCCGGTCTGGTCCGGTTTGATCTTGTCTCATCCGGTCAATATTGGTTTGAGCCGGTCTGGTCTTGTTTGAGCCGATCTGGTCTTGTTTGAGACGGTCTGGTCTGATTTGAGCCGGTCGAAAACTTTTTGAGCAGGTTTGGCACTGTTTTAGCCGGTCTGGGCCGGTCTGGGCCGGTTTGATCCGGTTTGAGCCGGTCTGGGCGGTTCTGGTCCGGTTTGATCCGGTTTCAGTCGGTCTGGTCTGATTTGAGCTGGTCAAAACCGATTTGAGCCGGTTTGGTCTTGTTTGAGCCGGTCAAAACACGTCTGACCCGGTTTGGCCCAGTTTTAGGCGGTCTGGGCCGGTCTGGTCCGGTTTGATCCGGTCTCATCCGGTCAAAACCGGTTTGAGTTGGTCTGGTCTTGTTGTAGCCGGTCTGCTCTGATTTGAGCCGGTCAAAACCGGTTCAAGCCAGTCAAAACCGGTTTGTGCCAGTTTGGTCTGGTTGAAGCCAGTCAAAACCGATACGAGCCTGTCTGCGCCGGTCTGGTCCGGTTTGATCTAGTCTAATCAGGTCAAAACCGGTTTGAGCTGGTGAAAACCGGTTTTAGCTGGTCTGGAGTGGTTTGAGCTGGTCAAAACCGTTTTGAGCTGGTCAAGACCGGATTGAGCCAGTCAAAACCGGTTTGAACCGGTCTGGTCTGGTTTGAGCCCTTGAAAACCAGTTTGAGCCGGTCTGGCCCGGTTTTAGCCGGTCTGGGCTGGTCTCGTCCTGTTTGATCCGGTTTCAGCCGGTCTGGGCATGTCTGGTCCGGTTTGATCAGGTGTGAGCTGCTCTGGTCCGGTTTGATCCGGTGTTATCTGGTCAAAACCGGTTTGAGACGGTCTTGTCTGGTTTGAGCCGGTCTGGTCTGGTTTGAGCCGGTCAAAACCAGCTCAGGCTGGCCAAAACCCGTTTGAGCTGGACTGGGCCGGTCTGGTCCGGTTTGCTCCGGCTTCAGCTGTTCTGGGCCGGTCTGGTGCGGTTTCATCCGATTTGAGCTGGTCTGGTCCGGTTTTATCCTGTCTCATCCGGTCAAAACCGGTTAGAGCCGGTATGGTCTGGTATGAGCCGGTCAAAACCGGTTTGAGCCAGTCTGGTCCGGTTTGAGCCGGTCTGGTCTGGTTTGAGCCAGTCAAAACCTGACTGAGCCGGTTTGGCCCGGTTTTAGCCTTTCTGGGATGGTCTGGTTCAGTTTGAGCCGGTTTGAGTCGGTTTGTGCCGGCCTGGTCCTCTATGATCCGGTTTGAGAAGGTCTGGTCCGGTTCGATCCGGTCTAATCCAGTTAAAACTGGTTTGAGCCGGTCTGGTCAGGTTTGAGCCAGTCAAAACAGGTTCGAGCCTGTATGGTCTGGTTTGAGCCGGTTAAAACCCGTTTGAGCCGATTTGGTCCGGTTTTAGCCGGTCTGGGCCGGTCTTTTCCGGTTTTATGCGGTTTGAGCCGGTCTGGTCCGGTTTGATCTGGTCTCCTCCGGTAAAAACCGGCTTCAGGCGGTCTGGTCTTGTTTGAGCTGGTCTGGTGTTGTTTGAGACAGTCTGGTCTGGTTTGAGCCGGTCGAAACCTGTTTGAGCCAGTTTGGCCCGGTTTTAGCTGGTCTGGGCCGGTCTGGCCCGGTTTGATGCGGTTTGCGCCTGTCTGGTCCGGTTTGATCCGGTGTCATCCGGTCAAAATCGGTTTCAGCTGGTCAAAACCGGTTTGACCAGTCTGGTGTGGTTTGAGCCGGTCAAAACCGGTGTGAACCGGTCAAAACCGGTTCAAGCCGTTCAAAACCGGTTTGAGCGGTCAAAACCGGTTTGACCAGTCTGGTGTGGTTTGAGCCGTCAAAACTGGTTTGAGCTGGTCTGGCCCGGTTTTAGCCGCTCTGGGCCAGTCTGGTCCGGTTTGATCTGGTTTCAGCCGGTCTGGGCCTATCTGGTCCGGTTTGATCCGGTGTGAGACGGTCTGGTCCGTTTTGATCCGGTGTCATGAGGTCAAAACCGGTTTGAGCCGGTCTGGTCTGGTTTGAGCCGGTCAAAACCGGTTTGAGACGATCTGGTCCGGTTTGAGCCAGTCAAAACCGGTTTGTGGCCCAGTTTTAGCCGGTCTGGGCCGATCTGGTCCGGTTTGCTCCGGCTTCAGCTGTTCTGGGCTGGTTTGGTGCGGTTTCATCCGATTTGAGCCGGTCTGGTCTGGTTTTATCCTGTCTCATCCGGTCAAAACCGGTTTGAGTCGGTCTGGTCTGGTTTGAGCCGGTCAAAACCGGTTTGAACTGGTCTGGTCTGGTTTGAGCCGGTCTGGTCTGGTTTGAGCCGGTCAAAACCGGTTCAGGTCAGTCAAAATCGGTTTGAGCCGGTCTGGTCTGGTTTGAGCCGGTCAAAACCAGTTTGAGCCGGTTCGGCCCGGTTTTAGCCAGTCAGGGCCGGTCTTTTCCGGTTTGATGCGGTTTGAGCCAGTCTGATCCGGATTGATCCGGTCTCATCCGGTCAAAAACGGTTTGAGCCGGTCTGGTCTGGTTTGAGCCGGTCTGGTCTGGTTTAAGCCTGTCAAAACCGACTCAGGTCGGTCAAAACCGGTTTGAGCCGGTCGGATCTGGTTTGAATCGGTCAAAACCGGTTTGTGGCCCAGTTTTAGGTGGTCTGGGCCTGTCTGCTCCGGTTTGATCCGGTGTGAGCCAGTCTGGTCCGGTTTGATCCGTGTCATCCGGTCAAAACGGGTTTGAGCCGTACTGGTCCGGTTTGAGCCGGTCTGGTCTGGTTTGAGCTGGTCAAAACCAGTTTGAGCCGCTGTGGTCCTGTTTGAGTCTGGTTTGAGCTGGTGCAATTCGGTTTGTGCTGCTCTCATCCGATTTGAGCCGGTCAAAACCGGTTTGATCCAGTTTAAGCCGGTCTGGTCCGGTTTGACTCGCTTGAGCCGGAATGGTCTGGTTTGAGCCGTTCAAAACCGGGTTGAGCCGGTCTGGTCCGGTTTGAGTCCGGTTTGAGCTGGTCAACACTGGTTTGAGCCAGTCTGGTCCAGTTTGAGTCAGGTTTGATCCGGTCAACACCGGTTTGATCCCTTCTGGTCCGGTTTGAGTCCGGTTTGAGCTGGTCAACACTGGTTTGAGCCAGTCTGGTCCAGTTTGAGTCAGGTTTGATCCGGTCAACACCGGTTTGATCCCTTCTGGTCCGGTTTGAGTCCGGTTTGAGCCGGTCTGGTCCGGTTTGAGCCGGTCAAAACCGGTTTGAGCCGTTGTGGTCCGTTTTGTGCCGATCAAAACCGGTTTGAGATGGTCTAAGAGCCGGTCTGGTCCGGTTTGATCTGGTTTAAGCCAGTGTGGTCCGGTTTGATCCGGTTGAGCCGGTCTGGTTCGGTTTGAGCTGGTCAAAAGTGGTCTGAGCCAGTCTGGTCCGGTTTTAGCCGGTGTGGTCAGGGTTGACCCGGTCAAAACCGGTTTCAGCCGGTCTCGTCCCATTTCAGCCGGTCTGGTCGGGTTTGAGCCGGTGAAAATCGGTTTGAGCTGGTCTGGTCCTGTTTGAGTCTGGTTTGAGCCGGTCAAAATCGGTTTGTGCTGCTCTGGTCTGAAGTGAGCCAGTCCAAACTGGTTTGAGCCGGTCTATTCCGGTTTGAGTCCGGTTTGAACGGGTCTGGTCCGGTTTGAGTGCGGTTTGAGCCAGTCATAACCGGTTAGAGCCGGTCTGGTCCGGTTTGAGTCAGGTTTGAGCCGGTCAAAACTGGTTTGAGGCGGTGTGGTCCGGTTTGAGTCCTGTTTTAGCTGGTCAAAACCGATTTGAGCCGGTGTGGTCCGGTTTGAGTCTGGTTTGAGCTGGTCAAAACGGTTTGAGCTGGTCTGGTCTGGTTTGAGTCTGGTTTGAGCCGGTCAAAACCGGTTTGAGCCGGTGTGGTCCGGTTTGAGTCCGGTTTGAGCCGGACAACACCGGTTTGATATGGTCTGCTCCGGTTTGAGTGCGGTTTGAGCCGGTCATAACCGGTTAGAGCTGGTCTAGTCCGCTTTGAGCCGGTCTGGTACGGTTTTAGCTGGTCTGGACGGGTTTGAGTCGGTCAAAACCGGTTTGAGGCGGTCTCATCCAGGTTCAGCTGGTCTGGTCGGGTTTGAGCCAGTCAAAACCGGTTTCAGCCGGTGTGGTCCTGTTTGAGTCTGGTTTGAGCTGGTCAAATTCGGTTTGTGCTGCTCTCGTCCGATTTGAGCCGGTCAAAACCGGTTTGAGCCGGTCTGGTCCGGTTTGATCCGGTTTAAGCCAGTCTGGTCTGCTTTGATCTGGTTGAGCCAGTCTGGTCTGGTTTGAGCCGTTCAAAACCGGTTTGAGCCGGTCTGGTCCGGTTTGAGTCCGGTTTGAGCTGGTCAACACCGGTTTGAGCCGGTCTGGTCCAGTTTGAGTCAGGTTTGAGCCGGTCAACACCGGTTTGATCCGTTCTGGTCCAGTTTGAGTCCTGTTTGAGCCGGTCTGGTCCGGTTTCATCCGGTTGAGCCAGTGTGATTTGGTTTGAGCCGGTCAAAACTGCTCTGAGCCAGTCTGGTCCGGTTTTAGCCGGTGTGGTCGGGGTTGACCCGGTCAAAACCATATTCAGCCGGTCTGGTCCGGTTTCAGCCTGTATGGTTGGGTTTGAGCCGGTCAAAACCGTTTATAGCCAGTTTGGTCCTGTTTGAGTCTGGTTTGAGCTGGTCAAAATTGGTTTGTGCCGGTCTATTCCGGTTTGAGTCCGGTTTGAACGGGTCTGGTCCGGTTTTAGCCGGTCTGGTAGGGTTTGAGCCAGTCAAAACCGGTTTGAGCCTGTCTGGTCCGGTTTCAGATGGTCTTGTCGGGTTTGAGCCGGTCAAAACCGGTTTGCGCCAGTCTGGTCTGATTTGACCCGGTCAAAACCGGTTTGAGGTGGTCTCGTCCCATTTCAGCTGGTCTGGTTTGCTTTGAGCCGGTTAAAACCGGTTTGAGCCGGTCTGGTCCTATTTGATCCGGATTCAGCGGTTCTGCTCGGTTTGATCCGGTTTGAGCCGGTCTGGTCTGCTTTGATCTGGTTGAGCCAGGCTGGTCTGGTTTGACTTCGTCAAAACCGGTTTGAGCCGGTCTCGTCCGGTTTCAGCCGGTCTGGTCGGGTTTGAGCCAGTCAAAGCGGGTTTGAGACGGTCTGGTCGGGTTTGAGTCCGGTTTGAGCCGGTCAAAACCGGTTTGAGCCGGTCTGGTCCGGATTGAGTCCGGTATGAGCCGGTCAAAACCGGTTTGAGGTGGTCTGGTCCAGTTTGTGTCAGGCCGTTTGAGTCTGGTACGGTTTGAGCCATTCTGGTCCGGTTTGAGTCTGGTTCGAGTCGGTCAACACCGGTTTGAGCCGGTGTGGTACAGTTTGAGTCCAGTTTGAGCCGGTCAACACCGGTTAGAGCCGGTCTGGTCCGGTGTGAGTCCGATTTGAGCCAGTCAAAACCGGTTGGAGCCGGTCTGGTCCGGTTTGAGCCGGTCTAAGGGTCGGTCTGGTCCTGTTTGATTCGGTTTCAGCCGGACTGCTCCAGTTTGAGCCAGTCTAACCCGGTTTGAGCCGTTCTGGTCCGGTTTGAGTCCGGTTTGAGCCAGTCAAACCCTGTTTGAGCCAGTCTGGTTTGGCTTAAGCCAGTCTGGTCGAGTTTGAGCCGGTCAACCCTGGTTTGAGCCGGTCTGGTCCGGTTTGATCCGGTTAAAGCCGGTCTGTTCCTGTTTGATCCGTTTAAGGCGGTCTGTTCCGGTTTGACCCAGTCAAACCGTTTTGAGCTGGTCTGGTCCGGTTTGAGTCCGGTTTGAGATGGTCTGGTCCGGTTTGAGCTGGTCAAAACCGGTTTGAGCCGCTCTGGTCCGGTGAGAGCTGGTCAAATCCTGTTTGAGCCGGTCTGGTGAGGTTTGAGACGGTTTGAGCCGGTCTGGTCGGTTTGATCCGGTAGAGCCGGTCTGGGCTTTTGTGAGCTGGTCAAAACCGGTTTGAGCCTGTCTCGTCTGGTTTGATCTGGTTTGATGCGGTCTGGTCTGATTTGAGCCGGCCAAAACCGTTTTCAGCCGGTCTGGTCCGGTTTGAGTCCGGTTTGAGCTGGTCTGGTCCGGTTTGAGCCTGTTTGAGCCTGTCTGGTCCGGTTTGATCCGATTTGACAGTCTGGCCCGTTTGAGCCTGTCTGGTCCAGTTTTAGCCGTTCTGGACGGGTTTGAGTGGGTCAAAAACGGTTTGAGCCGGTCTCGTCTGGTTTCAGCCGGTCTGGTCGGGTTTGAGCCATTCAAAACGGGTTTGAGACCGTCTGGTCCGGTTTGAGTCCTGTTGGAGCTGATCAAAACCGATTTGAGCCGGTCTAGTCCGGTTTGAGTCCGGTTTGAGCCAGTCTGGTACGTTTTGCGTCCGGTTTGAGCCGGTCAAAACAGGTTTGAGGCGGTCTGGTCCGGTTTGTGCTGGTCAAAACCGGTTTGAGTCCGTTTGGAGCCGGTCAAAACCGGTTTGAGCCGATTTGCTGCGATTTGAGCCGCTAAAAACCGGTTTGAGCCAGTCTAATACGGTCAAAACAGGTTTGAGCCGGTCTGGTCCGGTTTGATCGGGTTTGAACCGGTCTGGTCCGGTTTGTGACGGTCAAAACCGGTTTGATCCGGTTTAAGCCTGTCTGGTCCGGTTTGAACCGGTTGAGCCGGTCTGGTCTGGTTTGCGACGGTCAAACCCTGTTTGAGCGGTCTGTTCCTGTTTGAGTCCGATTTGAGCCGTTTAAAACCGGTTTGACCCAGTCTGGTCCTGTTTGAGTCTGGTTTGAGCCAGTCAAAACTGGTTTGAGCCGGTCTGGTCCGGTTTGATCAGATTTGAGTGGTTCTGGTCCTGTTTGATCTGGTTTGAGCCGGTCTGGTCCACTTTTATCTGGTTGAGCCAGTCTGGTCTGGTTTGAGCCGGTCCAAACCGGTTTGAGCTGGTCTCGTCCGGTTCCAGCCTGTCTGGTCGGGTTTGAGCCGGTCTAAAGGGGTTTGAGATGGTCTGGTCCGGTTTGAGACTGGTTTGAGCCGGTCAAAACCGGTTTAAGCCAGTCTGGTCCGGTTTGAGTCCGGTTTGAGCCAGACAACACAAGTTTGAGACGGTCTGGTCCGGTTTGAGTGTGGTTTGAGCCGGTCATATCCGGTTAGAGCCGGTCTAGTACTCTTTGAGCCGGTCAAAAGCGGTTTGAGCTGGTCTGGTCCGGTTTTAGCCGGTCTGGTCGGTTTTGAGCCGGTCAAAACCGGTTTGAACCGGTGTGGTCCTGTTTGAGTCTGGTTTGAGCTGGTCAAATTAGATTTGTGCTGCTCTGGTCCGATTTGAGCCGGTCAAAACCGGTTTGAGCCGGTCTGGTCCGGTTTCAGCTGGTCTGGTCTGGTTTGAGTCGGTCAAAACCGGCTCAGGCCAGTCAAAACCGGTTTGAGCCAGTCTGGCCTGGTTTGAGCCAGTGAAAACCAGTTTGTGGCCCGGTTTTAGCCGGTCTGGGCCGGTCTGTTCCGGTTCGATGTGGTTTCAGCTGGTCTGGGCCGGTCGAGTCCGGTTTGATCCGGTCAAAACCGCTTTGAGCCGGTCAAAACCGGTTTGAGCCGGTCTGGTCTGGTTGGAGTCCATCTGGTCTGGTTTGAGCCGGTCAAAACCGGCTCAGGTCGGTCAAAACCTGTTTGAGCCAGTCTGTACTGGTTTGAACCGGTCAAAACCGGTTTGTGACCCAGTTTTAGGTGGTCTGGGCCGGTCTGGTCCCGTTTGATCCGATTTTAGCAGGTCTGGGCCGGTCTGATTTGGTTTGATCCGGTCTCATCCAGTCAAAACCGGTTTTAGCTGGTCAAAACCGGTTTCAGCCGGTCTGCTGTGGTTTTAGGAGGTCAAAACCGGTTTGAGCCGGTCTGGTTAGGTTTGAGCCGGTCAAACCAGGTTTGTGGCCCAGCTTTAGGCGGTCTGGGCTGGTCTGCTCCGGTTTGATCCGGTCTAATATGGTCAAAACCGGTTTGAGCTGGTCAGGTCTGGTTTGAGCCGGTCAAAATAGGTTCGAGCCGGTCTGGTCTTTTTGGAGCCGGTCAAAATAGTTTTGAGCTGGTTTGGCCCGGTTTTAGTCAGTCCAGGCCGGTCTGGTGCGATTTGATCCGGTTTGAGCCGGTCTGGTCTGGTTTGAGCCGGACAAAACCGGTTTGAGCCGGTCTGGTCTGGTTTGAGCCGGTCAATACAGGTTTGAGACGGTTTGGCCCGGTTTAGGCGGTCTGGGACGTTCTGGTCCGGTTTGATCTGGTTTTAGCTGGTCTGGGCCCGTCTGGTCCGGTTTGATCTGGTCTCATACGGTCAAAATTGGTTTCAGCTGGTCAAACCGGCTTGAGCCGATCTGGTGTGGTTTGAGCCGGTCAAAACCGGTTTGAGCCGGTCTGGTGTGTTTTGAGCCAGTCAAAACTGGCTTGAGCCGGTCTAGTCTGGTTTGAGCCAGTCAAAATAGGTTTGAGCTGGTTTGGCCCGGTTTTAGGCATTCTGGGCCGGTCTGGTCCGGTTTGATTCGGTTTTAGCTGGACTGGACCCGTCTGGTCTGGTTTGATACGGTCTCATCCGGTCAAAATCGGTTTCAACCGGTCAAAACCGGTTTGAGCCGGTCAGGTTTGGTTTGAGCCGGTCAAAACCGGTTTGAGCTGGTCAAAAGCAGTTCGAGCCATTCAAAACCGGTTTGACACGGTCAAAACCGGATTGAACCAGTCTGGTCTGGTTTGAGCCAGTCAAAACCAGTTGGAGTTGGTCTAGTCTGGTTTTAGCCAGTCTGGTATGATTTGAGCCGGTCAAAACCGGTTTCAGCCGGTCTCGTCTGGTTTGAACCGGTCAAAACCAGTTTGTGGCCCAGTTTTAGGCAGTCCGGGCCAGTCTGGTCCGGTTTGATCCAGTTTTAGCCAGTCTGGGCCTGTCTGGTCCGGTTTCATCCAGTGTGAGCTGGACTGGTCCGGTTTGATCCGGTGTCATCCGGTCAAAACCGGTTTCAGCCGGTCTGCTCTGGTTTGAGCCAGTCAAAAATGGTTTGAGCCGGTCTGGTCTTGTTAGAGCCGGTCTGGTCTGGTTTGAGCCGGTCAAAACCGATTCGAGCCCGTGAAAACTGGTTTCAGCCGGTTTGGTCTGCTTGAAGCCAATCAAAACCGATTCGAGCCTGTCTGATCCGGTCTGGTCCGGGTGATCCGGTCTGGTCGGTTTGAGCCAGTCAAAACCGGCTCAGGTTGGTCAAAACCGGTTTGAGCCGGTCTGGACTGGTTTGAGCCAGTCAAAAACGGTTTGTGGCCCACTTTTAGCCGGGCTGGCCCGGTCTGGTCCGCTTTGATCCAGTTTCAGCTGGTCTGGGCCGGTCAAGTCTGGTATGTTCCGGTCAAAACCGCTTTGAGCTGGTCAAAAGCGGTTTGAGCCTGTCTGGTCTGGTTTGAGCCGGTCTGGTCTGGTTTGAGCCGGTCAAAACTGGCTCAGGTCGGTCAAAACCGGTTTGAGCCGGTCTGGTCTGGTTTGAGCCGGTCTGGTCTGGTTTGAGCCACTCAAAACCGGCTCAGGTCGGTCAAAACTGGTTTGAGCCGGTCGGGTCTGTTTTGAATCGGCCAAAACCGGTTTGTGGCCCAGTTTTAGGTGGTCTGGGGCTGTCTGCTCCGGTTTGATCCAGTGTGAGCCAGGCTGGTCCGGTTTAATCCGTGTCATCCGGTCAAAACGGGTTTGAGCCAGTCTGGTCTGGTTTAAGAAGGTCTGGTCTGGTTTGAGTCGGTCAAAACCGGTTTGTGGCCCAGTTTTAGGCAGTCTGAGCCGGTCTGCTGTGGTTCGCTAAGACTCATCTTGTGGAATTTCAAAAGTGATATTTGGAACCCTTTAGAGGTCTGTGGTGGAAAAGGAAATATCTTCCGTTAAAAACTGGAAAGAAGCTTTCTGAGAAACTGCTTTGTGGTCTGCTAATTCATCTCACAGAGTTACAGGTTTCCCTTCAAGAAGCCTTTGGCTAAGGCTGTTCTTGTGGAATTTGCAAAGTGATATTTGGAAGCCCAAAGAGGGCTATAGTGAAAAAGGAAATATCTTCCAATAAAAAGTGGAAATAAGCTTTCTGAGAAACTGCTTTGTGTTCTGTTAATTCATCTCACACAGTTACAGCTTTCCCTTCAAGAAGCCTTTCGCTAAGGCTGTTCTTGTGGAATTTGGAAAGTGATATTTGGAAGCACAAGGAGCGCTATGGTGAAAAAGGAAATATCTTCCTTTAAAAACTGGAAAGAAGCTTTCTGAGAATCTGCTTTGGGTTCTGTTAATTCATCTCAGAGAGTTGCAACTTACACCTCAAGAAGCCTTTCTCTAAGATTGTTCTTGTGGAATTTGCAAAGTGATATTTGGAAGCCCATAGAGAGCTATGGTGAAAAGGAAATATCTTCCGTTAAAAAGTGTAAAGAAGCTTTCTGAGAAACTGCTTTGTGTTCTGTTAATTCATCTCACAGAATTACATATTTCCTCTCAAGAAGTATTTCGCTAAGACTGTTCTTGTGGAATTTGCAAAGTGATATTTGGAAGCCCATAGAGGGCTATGGTGAAAAAGGAAATATCTTCCGTTAAAAATTGGAAACAAGTTTTCTGAGAAACTGCTTGGTGTTCTGTTAATTCATCTCCCAGAATTACAGCTTTCTCCTCAAGAAGTCTTTCACTAAGATTGTTCTTGTGGAATTTGCAAAGTGATATATGGAAGCCCATAGAGGCCTTTGGAAAAAAAGGAAATATCTTCCGTTAAAAACTGGAAAAAGCTTTCTGAGAAAATGCTTTGTGGTCCGTTAATTCACCTCACTGAGTTACAGCTTTCCCTTCAAGAAGTCTTTCGCTAAGGCTGTTCTTGTGGAATTTGGAAAGTCATATTTGGAAGCCCATAGAGGGCTATGGTGAAAAGGAAATATCTTCCAATAAAAGTGGAAATAAGCTTTCTGAGAAACTACCAGTGTTCTGTTAATTCATCTCACAGAGTTACAGCTTTCGTCTCAAAAGCCTTCGCTAAGACTGTTCTTGTGGAATTTGCAAAGTGATATTTGGAAGCCCATGGAGGGCAATGGTGAAAAGGAAATATCTTCCAATAAAAAGTGGAAATAAGCTTTCTGAGAAACTGCTTTGTGTTCTGTTAATTCATCTCACACAGTTACAGCTTTCCCTTCAAGAAGCCTTTCGCTAAGGCTGTTCTTGTGGAATTTGGAAAGTGATATTTGGAAGCACAAGGAGCGCTATGGTGAAAAAGGAAATATCTTCCTTTAAAAACTGGAAAGAAGCTTTCTGAGAATCTGCTTTGGGTTCTGTTAATTCATCTCAGAGAGTTGCAACTTACACCTCAAGAAGCCTTTCTCTAAGATTGTTCTTGTGGAATTTGCAAAGTGATATTTGGAAGCCCATAGAGAGCTATGGTGAAAAAGGAAATATCTTCCGTTAAAAAGTGTAAAGAAGCTTTCTGAGAAACTGCTTTGTGTTCTGTTAATTCATCTCACAGAATTACATATTTCCTCTCAAGAAGTATTTCGCTAAGACTGTTCTTGTGGAATTTGCAAAGTGATATTTGGAAGCCCATAGAGGGCTATGGTGAAAAAGGAAATATCTTCCGTTAAAAATTGGAAACAAGTTTTCTGAGAAACTGCTTGGTGTTCTGTTAATTCATCTCCCAGAATTACAGCTTTCTCCTCAAGAAGTCTTTCACTAAGATTGTTCTTGTGGAATTTGCAAAGTGATATATGGAAGCCCATAGAGGCCTTTGGAAAAAAAGGAAATATCTTCCGTTAAAAACTGGAAAAAGCTTTCTGAGAAAATGCTTTGTGGTCCGTTAATTCACCTCACTGAGTTACAGCTTTCCCTTCAAGAAGTCTTTCGCTAAGGCTGTTCTTGTGGAATTTGGAAAGTCATATTTGGAAGCCCGTAGAGGGCTATGGTGGAAAACGAAATATCTTCCAATAAACCTGGAAGGAAGCTTTCTGAGAAACTACCAGTGTTCTGTTAATTCATCTCACAGAGTTACAGCTTTCGTCTCAAAAGCCTTTCGCTAAGACTGTTCTTGTGGAATTTGCAAAGTGATATTTGGAAGCCCATGGAGGGCAATGGTGAAAAAGGAAATATCTTCCTTTAAAAACTGGAAAGAAGCTTTCTGAGAATCTGCTTTGTGTTCTGTTAATTCATCTCACAGAGTTACAGCTTTACCTTCAAGACGCCTTTCGCTAAGGCTGTTCTTGTGGAATTTGGAAAGTGATATTTGGAAGCCCCTAGAGGGCTATGGTGAAAAAGGAAATATCTTCAGATAAAAACTGGAAAGAAGCTTTCTGAGAAACTGCTTTGTGTTCTGTTAATTCATCTCACAGAGTTACAGCTTTCCCCTCTAGAAGCCCTTCGCTAAGATTGTTCTTGTGGAATTTGCAAAGTGATATTTGGAAGCCCATAGAGGGCTATGGTGAAAAAGGAAATATTTTCAGTAAAAAACTGGAAAGAAGCTTTCTGAGAAACTGCTTTGGGGTCTGTTAATTCACCTCACTGAATTACAGCATTCCCTTCAAGAAGCCTTTGGCTAAGTCTGTTCTTGAGGAATTTGTAAAGTGATAATTCGAAGCCCGTAGAGGGCTATGGTGGAAAACGAAATATCTTCCGTAAAAACTGGAAAGAAGTTTTCTGAGAAACTGCTTTGGGTACTGTAAATTATTCTCAAAGAGTTACAGTTTTTCCCTCAAGAAGCCTTTCACTAAGACTGTTCTTGTGGAATATGGAAAGTGATATTTGGAAGCCCATAGAGGGCTACGGTGAAAAAGGAAATATCTTCCGTTAAAAACTGGAAAGAAGCTTTCTGAGAAACTCCTTTGTGTTCTGTTAATTCATATCACAGAGTTACAGCTTTCCCTCAAGAAGCCTTTCGCTAAGACTGTTCTTGTGGAATTTGCAAAGTGATATTTGAAGCCCGTGAGGGCTATGGTGGAAAACGAAATATCTTCCGTAAAAACTGGAAAGAAGTTTTCTGAGAAACTGCTTTGGGTACTGTAAATTATTCTCAAAGAGTTACAGTTTTTCCCTCAAGAAGCCTTTCACTAAGACTGTTCTTGTGGAATATGGAAAGTGATATTTGGAAGCCCATAGAGGGCTACGGTGAAAAAGGAAATATCTTCCGTTAAAAACTGGAAAGAAGCTTTCTGAGAAACTCCTTTGTGTTCTGTTAATTCATATCACAGAGTTACAGCTTTCCCCTCAAGAAGCCTTTCGCTAAGACTGTTCTTGTGGAATTTGCAAAGTGATATTTGGAAGCCCATTGAGGGCTATGGTGAAAAAGGAAATATCTTCCAATAAAAACTGGAAAGAAGCTTTCTGAGAAACTACTTTGTGTACTGTTAATACTTCTCACAGAGTTACAGCTTTCCCTCCAAGAAGCCTTTCTCTAAGACTGTTCTTGTGGAATTTGCAAAGTGATATTCGGAAGCTCGTAGAGGGTTATGGTGAAAAATAATATATCTTCCGTTAAAAACTGGAAAGAAGATTTCTGAGAAACTGCTTTGTGTTTTGTTAATTCATCTCACAGAGTTACAGCTTTCCCTTAAAGAAGCCGTTCGCTAAGGCTGTTCTTGTGGAATATGCAAAGTGATATTTGGAAGCCCGTAGAGGGCTATGGTCAAAAAGGAAATATCTTCAGTTAAAAACTGGAAAAAAGCTGTCTGAGAAACTGCTTGGTGTTCTATTAGTTTATCTCACAGAGTTACAGCTTACCCCTCAAGAAGCCTTTCGTTAAGATTGTTCTTGAGGAATTTGCAAAGTGATATTTGTAAGCCCATAGACGGCAAAGCTGAAAAAGGAAATATCTTCCGATAAAAACTGGCAAGAAGCTTACTGAGGAAATGCTTTGTGTTCTGTTAATTCATCTCACAGAGTTACAGCTTTCCCCTACAGAAGCCTTTTGCTAAGACTGTTCTTGTGGAATTTGCACAGTGATATTTGGAAGCCCTCAGAGGGCTATGGTGAAAAAGGAAGTATCTTCCTTTGAAAACTTGAAAGAAGCTTTCTGAGAAACTGATTTGTGTTCTGTTAATTCATCTCACAGAGTTATAGCTTTCCTTTCAAGAAACGATTGCTAAGGCTGTTCTTGTGGAATTTGGAAAGTGATATTTGGAAGAACATAGAGGGCTATGGTGAAAAAGGAAGTGTCTTCCGTTAAAAACTGGAAAGAAGCTTTCTGAGAAACTGCTTTGTGTTCTGTTAATTCTTCTCACAGAGTTACAGCTTTCCCCTGAAGAAGCCTTTTGCTAACGCTGTTTTTGTGGTATTTGCAAAGTGATAGTTGAAGTCCATAGAGGTCTATGGTGAAAAGGAAATATCCTAAGATAAAAATGAAAAGAAGAATTCTGAGAAACTGCTTTGTGCTCTGTTAATTCATCTCACAGAGTTACAGCTTTCCTTCAAGAAGCCTGTCGCTAAGATTGTTCTTGAGGAATTTGCAAAGTGATATTTGGAAGCCCTTATAGGGCTAAGGTGAAAAAGGAAATATCTTCCGATAAAACTGGCAAGAAGCTTACTGAGGAAATGCTTTGTGTTCTGTTAATTCATCTCACAGAGTTACAGCTTTCCCTCAAGAAGCCTTTTGCTAAGACTGTTCTTGTGGAATTTGCACAGTGATATTTGGAAGCCCTCAGAGGGCTATGGTGAAAAAGGAAGTGTCTTCCGTTAAAACTGGAAGAAGCTTTCTGAGAAACTGATTTGTGTTCTGTTAATTCATCTCACAGAGTTATAGCTTTCCTTTCAAGAAACGATTGCTAAGGCTGTTCTTGTGGAATTTGGAAAGTGATATTTGGAAGAACATAGAGGGCTATGGTGAAAAAGGAAGTGTCTTCCGTTAAAAACTGGAAAGAAGCTTTCTGAGAAACTGCTTTGTGTTCTGTTAATTCTTCTCACAGAGTTACAGCTTTCCCCTGAAGAAGCCTTTTGCTAACGCTGTTTTTGTGGTATTTGCAAAGTGATAGTTGGAAGTCCATAGAGGTCTATGGTGAAAAAGGAAATATCCTAAGATAAAAAATGAAAAGAAGAATTCTGAGAAACTGCTTTGTGCTCTGTTAATTCATCTCACAGAGTTACAGCTTTCCCTTCAAGAAGCCTGTCGCTAAGTCTTTTCTTGTGGAGTTTGGAAAGTGATATTTGGAAGCCCATAGAGGGCTATGGTGAAAAAGGAAATATCTTCATTTAAAAACTGGGAAGACGCTTTATGAGAAACTGCTTTGCAGTCTGTTAATTCATCTCAAAGAGTTACAGCTTTCCCCTCAAGAAAGCTTTCGCAAAGACTGTTCTTGTGGGATTTGAAAAGTGATATTTGGAAGCCCATAGAGGGCTATGGTGAAAAAGGAAATATCCTAAGATAAAAACTGAAAAGAAGCATTCTGAGAAACTGCTTTGTGCTCTGTTAATTCATCTCACAGAGTTACAGCTTTCCCTTCAAGAAGCCTTTCTCTAAGACCGTTCTTGTGAAATTTGCAACGTGATATTTGGAAGCCCATAGGGGGCTATGGTGAAAAAGAATATATCCTAAGATAAAAACTGAAAAGAAGATTTCTGAGAAACTGATTTGTTTTCTGTAAATTCAACTCACAGAGTTACAGCTTTCCTCTCAGGAAACATTTCGGTAAGACTGTTCTTGTGGAATTTGCAAAGAGATATTTGGAAGCCCATATAAGGCTTTGGTGAAAAAGGAAATATCCTAAGATAAAAACTGAAAAGAAGCTTTTTCAGAAGCTGCTTTGTGTTCTGTTGATTCATCTCATAGAATTACAGCTTTTCCCCCCAGAAGTCTTTCGCTAAGACTGTTCTTTTGGAATTTCCAAAGTGATATTTGGAAGCCCAAAGACGTCTATGGTGAAAAAGGAAATATCCTAAGATAAAAACTGAAAAGAAGCTTTCTGAGAAACTGTTTTGTGTTCTGTTAATTCATCTCACAGAGTTACAGGTTTCCTCTCAAGAAGCCTTTCGTTAAGACTGTTCTTGTGGAATTTCCAAAGTGATATTTCGAAGCCCTTAGAGGGCTATGATGAAAAATAAAATATCCTGAGATAAGAACTGAAAAAATGCTTTCTGAGAAACTGCTTTGTGTTCTCTTAATTCATCTCACAGAGTTACAGCTTTCCCCTCAGGAATCCTTTCGGTAAGACTGTTCTTGTAAAATTTGCAAAGTGATATTTGGAAGCCCTTATAGGGCTAAGGTGAAAAAGGAAATATCCTAAGATAAAAACTGAAAAGAAGCTTTTTGAGAAACTGCTTTGTGTTCTGTTGATTCATCTCACAGAGTTACAGCTTTTTCCCCCAGAAGTCTCTCGCTAAGACTGTTCTTGTGGAATTTGCAAAGGGATATTTGGAAGCCGATAGAGGGCTATGGTGAGAAAGGAAATATCCTAAGATAAAAACTGAAAAGAAGCTTTCTGAGAGACTCTTTTGTGTTTTGTTAATTCGTCTCACGGAGTTACAATTTTCACGTCAACAAACCTTTCGCTAAGACTATTCTTGTGGAATTTGCAGTGATATTTGGATGCCTATAGTGGCCTCTGGTGAAAAAGGAAATATCCTCAGATAAAAACTGTAAAGAAGCTTTCTGTGAAACTGCTTTTTCATGTGTTAATTCATCTCACAGATTTACAGCTTTTCCCTCAAGAAGCCTTTCACTAAGACTGTTCTTGTGGAATTTGCAAAGTGATATTTGGAAGCCCATAGAGGGCTATGTTGAAAAAGGAAATATCTTCAGTTAAAATCTGGAAAGAAGCTCTCTGAGAAACTGCTTTGTGTTCAGTTAATTCATCTCACAGAGTTTCAGCTTTGCCCTCAAGAAGCCTTTCGCTAAGAGTGTTCTTGTGGAATTTGCAAAGTGATATTTGGAAGCCCACAGAGGGCTATTGTGGAAATGAAAATATCCTAAGGTAAAAACTGAAAAGAAGCTTTTTGAGAAACTGCTTTGTGTTCTGTTAATTCATCTCACAGAGTTACAGCTTCCCTCAAGAAGCCTTTCACTAAGACTGTTCTTGTGGAATTTGCAAAGTGATATTTGGAAGCCCATAGAGGGCTATGTTGAAAAGGAAATATCTTCAGTTAAAATCTGGAAAGAAGCTCTCTGAGAAACTGCTTTGTGTTCAGTTAATTCATCTCACAGAGTTTCAGCTTTGCCCTCAAGAAGCCTTTCGCTAAGACTGTTCTTGTGGAATTTGCAAAGTGATATTTGAAGCCCATAGAGGCCTATGGTGAAAAGGAAATATCCTAAGGTAAAAACTGAAAAGAAGCTTTTTGAGAAACTGCTTTGTGTTCTGTTAATTCATCTCATAGAGTTACAGCTTTGCCCTCCAGTAGCCTTTCGCTAAAACTGTTCTTGAGAATTTGCAAATTGTTATTTGGAAGCTCATAGAGTGCTCTGGTGACAAAGAAAATATCCTAAGATAAAAATTGAAAAGAAGCTTTCTGAGAAACATCTTTGTGTTCTGTTAATTCATCTCACAGAGTTACAGCTTCCCCTCAAGAAGCCTTTCGCTAAGACTGTTCTTGTGGAATTTAAAAAGTGATATTTGGAAGCCCAATGAGGGCTATGGTGAAAAAGGAAATATACTAAGATAAAAATTGAAAAGAAGCTTTCAGAGAAACGGCCTTTTGTTCTGTTAATTCATCTCACAGAGTTACACATTTCCCCTCAAGAAACCTTTGGCTAAGACTGTTGTGGAATTTGCAAAGTGATATTTTGAAGCCCATAGAGGCCTATGGTGAAAAAGGAAATGTCTTCGGTTAAAAACTGGAAAGAAGCTTTCTGGGAAAATGCTTTGTGTTCTGTTAATTCACCTCACAGTGTTAAAGCTTTCCCCTCAAGAAGCCTTTTGCTAGGACTGTTCTTGTGGAATTTGCAAAGTGATATTTGGAACCCTTAGAGGGCTATCGTGAAATAGGAAGTATCTTCAGTTAAAAACTGGAAAGAAGCCTTCTGAGAAACTGCTTTGTGTTTTGTTAATCCATCTCAGAGAGTTACAGCATCCCGCTCAAGAAGTCTTTCGCTAGAACTGTTCTTGTGGATTTTCCAAAGGGATACTTGGAAGCCCATAAAGCGATATAATGAAAAAGGAAATAACCTAAAATAAAAACTGAAAAGAAGCTTTCTGAGAAACTGTTTTGTGCTCTGTAAATTCATCTCACAGAGTTACAGCTTTCCCATCAAGAAGCCTTTCTTTAAGACTGTTCTTGAGAAATTTGCAAAGTGATATTTCGAGGCCCATAGAGGGTTATGGAGAAAAAGGAAATATCCTAGGATAAAAACTAAAAAGAATCTTTCTGAGAAACTTCTTTTTGATCTGTTAATTCATCTCACAGAGTTTCAGCTTTCCCCTCGAAAAACCTTCCGCTAAGACTGTTCTAGTGGAATTTGCAAAGTGATATGTGGAAACCCATAGAGCGCTCTGGTGAAAAAGGAAATATCTTCCAGTAAAAACTGGAAAGAACCTTTCTGAGAAACTACTGCTTTGTGTTCTGTTAATTCATCTCACAGAGTTACTGCTTTCCATTGAAGAAGCTTTCGATAAGACTGTTCTTGTGGAATTTGCAAAGTGATATTTGGAAGCCCATAGAGGGCTAAGTTGAAAAAGGAAATATCTTCCTTTAAAAACTGGAAAAAAGCTTTCTGAAAAACTACTGCTTTGTGTTCTGTTAAATCATGACACAGAGTTACAGCTTTCCCTTCCAGAAGCCTTTCGCTATGGCTGTTCTTGTGGAAGTTGCAAAGTGATGTTTGGAGGCCCATAGTGGGCTATGGAGAAAAAGGAAATATCTTCAGTTAAAAACTGGAAAGAAGCTTTCAGAGAAACTGCTTTGCGTCCCGGTAATTCATCTCACAGAGTTACAGCTTTCCCCTCAAGAATCCTTTCGCTAACACTATTGTGGAATTTACAAAGTGATATTTGGAAGCCAGTAGAGGGCTCTGGTGGAAAAGGAAAGATCTTCCGTTAAAAACTAGAAAGGAACTTTCTGAGAAACTGTTTTGTGTTCTGGTAATTCATATCACAGAGTTACAGCTTTCCCTCAAGAAGCCTTTCGATTAGACTGTTCTTGTGGAATATGCAAAGTGATATTTGGAAGCCCATAGAGGGCTATGGAGAAAAAGGAAATATCTTCAGTTAAAAACTGGAAAGAAGCTATCTGAGAAACTGCTTTGTTTTGTGTTAATTCATCTCACAGAGTTACTCATTCCCCTCAAGAATTCTTTCGCTAAGACTGTTCTTGTGGAATTTGCAAAGTGATATTTGGAAGCCCATAGAGGGATATGGTGAAAAAGGAAATATCTTCCAGTGAAAACTGGAAAAAACCTTTCTGAGAAACTACTGCTTTGTGTTCTGTTGATTCGTCTTACAGAATTACAGCTTTCCCTTCAGGAAGCCTTTCGCTAAGACTGTTTTTTTGGCATTTTCAAAGTGATAATTGGAAGCCCATAGAGGTTTACGGTGAAAAAGGAAATATCTTCCGTTAAAAACTGGAAAGAAGCTTTCTGAGAAACTGCTTTGTGTTCTCTTAATTCATATCACAGAGTTACAGCTTTCCCCTGAGGAAGCCGTTCGGTAAGACTGTTCTTGTGGAGTTAGCAAAGTGATATTTGGAAGCCCATAGAGGGCTATGGTGATAAAGGAAAAATTCAAAGATAAAAACCGAAAAGAAGCTTTCTTAGCAACTGCTTTGTGTTTTGTTAATTCATCTCACAGAGTTTCAGCTTTTCCTTCAAGAAACCTGTCTCTAAGACTGTTCTTGTGGAATTTACAAAGTGATATTTGGAAGCCCATATAGGGCTGTGGTGAAAAAGGAAATATCTTCCGTTAAAAACTGGAAAGAAGCTTTCTGAGAAACTGCTTTGTGTTCTGTTAATTCATATCACAGAGTTACAGCTTTCCTCAAGAAGCCTTTCGCTAAGACTGTTCTTGTGGAATTGCAAAGTGATATTTGGAAGCCCATAGAGGGCTATGGTGAAAAGGAAATATCTTCAGCTAAAAACTGGAAAGAAGCTTTCTGAGAAACTGCTTTGTGTTTTGTTAATTCATCTCACAGAGTTACAGCTTTCCTTCAAGAAGCCTTTCGCTAAGACTGTTCTTGTGGAATTTACAAAGTGATATTTGGAAGCCCATAGAGGGCTATGGTGAAAAGGAAATATCTTCCGTTAAAAACTGGAAAAAAGCTTTCTGAGAAACTGCTTTGTGTTCTGTTAATTCATCTCACAGAGTTACAGCTTTCCCTCAAGAAGCCTTTCGCTAAGACTGTTCTTGTGGAATTTGCAAAGTGATATTTGGAAGCCCATAGAGGGCTATGGTGAAAAGGAAATATCTTCCGTTAAAAACTGGAAAGAAGCTTTCTGAGAAACGGCTTTGTGTTCTGTTAATTCATCTCACAGAGTTACAGCTTTCCCTCAAGAAGCCTTTCGCTAAGACTGTTCTTGTGGAATTTACAAAGTGATATTTGGAAGCCCATAGAGGGCTATGGAGAAAAGGAAATATCTTCAGTTAAAAACTGAAAAGAAGCTTTCTGAAAAACTGCTTTGTGTTCTGTTAATTCATCTCACAGAGTTACAGCTTTCCCTCAAGAAGCCTTCGCTAAGACTGTTCTTGTGGAATTTGCAAAGTGATATTTGGAAGCCCATAGAGGCTATGGTGAAAAGGAAATATCTTCCGTTAAAAACTGGAAAGAAGCTTTCTGAGAAACTGCTTTGTGTTCTGTTAATTCATCTCACAGAGTTACAGCTTTCCCTCAAGAAGCCTTTCGCTAAGACTGTTCTTGTGGAATTTGCAAAGTGATATTTGGAAGCCCATAGAGGGCTATGGTGAAAAGGAAATATCTTCCTTTAAAAACTGGAAAGAAGCTTTCTGAAAAACTGCTTTGTGTTCTGTTAATTCATCTCACAGAGTTACAGCTTTCCCTCAAGAAGCCTTTCACTAAGACTGTTCTTGTGGAATTTGCAAAGTGATATTTGGAAGCCCAGAGGGCTATGGTGAAAAGGAAATATCTTCAGTTAAAAACTGGAAAGAAGCTTTCTGAGAAACTGCTTTGTGTTCTGTTAATTCATCTCACAGAGTTACAGCTTTCCCTCAAGAATTCTTTCGCTAAGACTGTTCTTGTGGAATTTGCAAAGTGATATTTGGAAGCCCATAGAGGCTATGGTGAAAAGGAAATATCTTCCGTTAAAAACTGGAAAGAAGCTTTCTGAGAAACTACTGCTTTGTGTTCTGTTAATTCATCACAGAGTTACAGCTTTCCCTCAAGAAGCCTTTCGCTAAGACTGTTCTTGTGGAATTTGCAAAGTGATATTTGGAAGCCCATAGTGGGCTATGGAGAAAAAGGAAATATCTTCAGTTAAAAACTGGAAAGAAGCTTTCAGAGAAACTGCTTTGTGTTCTGTTAATTCATCTCACAGAGTTACAGCTTTCCCTCAAGAATTCTTTCGCTAAGACTGTTCTTGTGGAATTTGCAAAGTGATATTTGGAAGCCATAGAGGGCTATGGTGAAAAGGAAATATCTTCCGTTAAAAACTGGAAAGAAGCTTTCTGAGAAACTGCTTTGTGTTCTGTTAATTCATCTCACAGAGTTACAAGTTTCCATTCATGACGCCTTTCGATTAGACTGTTCTTGTGGAATTTGCAAAGTGATATTTGGAAGCCCATAGAGGGCTATGGAGAAAAAGGAAATATCTTCAGTTAAAAACTGGAAAGAAGCTATCTGAGAAACTGCTTTGTTTTGTGTTAATTCATCTCACAGAGTTACTCATTCCCCTCAAGAATTCTTTCGCTAAGACTGTTCTTGTGGAATTTGCAAAGTGATATTTGGAAGCCCATAGAGGGATATGGTGAAAAAGGAAATATCTTCCGTTAAAAACTGGAAAAAACCTTTCTGAGAAACTACTGCTTGGTGTTCTGTTAATTCATGAAACAGAGTTACAGCTTTCCCTTCAAGAAGCCTTTCGCTAAGGCTGTTCTTGTGGAATTTGCAAAGTGATGTTTGGAAGCCCATAGTGGGCTATGGAGAAAAAGGAAATATCTTCAGTTAAACACTGGAAAGAAACTTTCTGAGAAACTGCTATCTGTCCTGGTAATTCATCTCACAGAAGTACAGCTTTCCCCTCAGGAATCGTATCGCTAACACTGTTCTTGTGGAATTTGCAAAGTGATATTTGGAAGCCAGTAGAGGGCTCTGGTGCAAAAGGAAATATCTTCCGTTAAAAACTAGAAAGAAGCTTTCTGAGAAACTGCTTTGTGTTCTGTTAATTCATCTCATAGTGTTACAACTTTCCCCTCAAGAAGCCTTTCGCTAAGACTGTCTTGTGGAATTTGCAAAGTGATATTTGAAAGCCCACAGACGGCTCTGGTGCAAAAGGAAATATCTTCCGTTAAAAACTGAAAAGAAGCTTTCTGAGAAACTGCTTTGTGTTCTGTTAATTCATCTCACAGAGTTACAGCTTTCCCTCAAGATACATTTTGCTAAGACTGTTCTTGTGGAATTTGCAAAGTGATATTTGGAAGCCCATAGAGGCTATGGTGAAAAGGAAATATCCTAAGATAAAAACTGAAAAGAAGCTTTCTGAGAAACGGCTTTGTGTTCTGTTAATTCATCCCACAGAGTTACAGCTTTCCCCTCAAGAAGCCTTTCGCTAAGACTGTTCTTGTGGAATTTGCAAAGTGATATTTGGAAGCCCACAGAGGGCTATGGTGAAAAAGGAAATATCTTCCGTTAAAAACTGGAAAGAAGGTTTCTGAGAAACTGCTGTGTTTTGTGGTAATTCATCTCACAGAGTTACTGCTTTCCCCTCAAGAATTCTTTCGCTAAGACTGTTCTTGTGGAAATTGCAAAGTGATATTTGGAAGCCCATAGAGGGCTATGGTGAAAAAGGAAATATCTTCCGTTAAAAACTGGAAAAAACCTTTCTGAGAAACTACTGCTTTGTGTTCTGTTAATTCATGACACAGAGTTACAGCTTTCCCTTCAAGAAGCCTTTCGCTAAGGCTGTTCTTGTGGAACTTGCAAAGTGATGTTTGGAAGTCCCTAGTGGGCTATGGAGAAAAATGAAATATCTTCAGTTAAAAACTGGAAAGAAGCTTTCTGAGAAACTGCTTTGAGTCCTGGTAATTCATCTCACAGAGTTACAACTTTCCCTCAAGGAGCCTTCGCTAAGACTGTCTTGTGAAATTTGCAAAGTGATATTTGGAAGCCCTGAGAGGGCTATGGTGAAAAAGGAAATATCTTCCGTTAAAAACTGGAAAGAAGCTTTCTGAGATACTGCTTTGTGTTTTGTTAATTCATTTCACAGAGTTACAGTTTGTCCTTCAAGAAAACTTTCGCTTAGACTGCTCTTGTGGAATTTGCAAAGTGATATTTGGAAGTCCATAGAGGGTTCTGGTGCAAAAGGAAATATCCTAAAATTAGAACTGAAAAGAAGCATTCTGAGGAACTGCTTTGTGTTCTGTTAATTCATCTCACAGAGTTACAGCTTTCCCCTCAAGAAGCCTTTCGCTAAGACTGTTCTTGTGGTATTGGCAAAGTGATATTTGGAAGCCCATAGAGGGCTATAGTGAAAGAGGAAATATCTTCAGTTAAAAGGTGGAAAGAAGCTTTCTGAGAAAGTGCATTGTGTTCTGTTAATTCATCTCACAGAGTTACAGCGTTCCCCTCAAGAAGCCTTTCCCTAAGACTATTCTTGTGGAATTTGAAAAGTGATATTTGGAAGCTCATAGAGGGCTATGGTGAAAAAGGAAATATCTTCCGTCAAAAACTGAAAGGAAGCTTTCTGGGAAACTACTTTGTGTTCTGTTAATTCTTCTCACAGAGTTACAGCTTTCCCCTCAAGAAGCCTTTCGCTAAGACTGTTCTTGTGAAATGTGCTAAGTGATATTTGGAAGCCCATAGAGGGCTATGGAGAAAAAGGAAACATCTTCAGTTAAAAACTGGAAAGAAGCTTTCTGAGAAAATGCTTTGTGTTCTGTTAATTCTTCTCACAGAGTTACAGCTTTCCCTACAAGAATCCTTTGGCTAATGCTGTTCTTGTGAAATTTGCAAAGTGATATTTGGAAGCCCATAGAGGGCTATGGTGAAAAAGGAAATATCTTCCTTTAAAAACTGGAAAGAAGCTTTCTGAGAAACTGCTTTGTTTTCTGTTAATTCATCTCACAGAATTACTGCTTTCCCTTGAAGAAGCTTTCGCTAAGACTGTTATTGTGGAATTTGCAAAGTGATATTTGGAAGCCCATAGATGACTATGGTGAAAAAGGAAATATCCTGAGATAAAAACTGAAAAGAAGCTTTCTGAGAAACTGTTTTGTGTTCTGGTAATTCATATCACAGAGTTACAAGTTTCCATTCATGACGCCTTTCGATTAGACTGTTCTTGTGGAATCTGCAAAGTGATATTTGAAAGCCCGTAGAGGGCTATGGTGAAAAAGGAAATATCCTAAGATAAAAACTGAAAAGAAGCATTCTGAGAAACTGCTTTGTGCTCTGTTAATTCATCTCACAGAATTACAGCTTTCCCCTCAAGATACATTTTGCTAAGACTGTTCTTGTGGAACTTGCAAAGTGATATTTGGAAGCCCATAGAGGGCTATGGAGAAAAATGAAATATATTCAGTTAAAAAGTCGAAGGAATGTTTCTGAGAAACGGCTTTGTGTTCTGTTAATTCAACTCACAGAGTTACAGCTTTCCCCTCAAGAAGCCTTTCGCTAAGACTGTTCTTGTGGAATTTGCAAAGTGATATTTCCAAGATCATAGAGGGCTATGGTGAAAAAGGAAATATCTTCCATTAAAATCTGGAAAGAAGGTTTCTGAGAAACTGCTTTGTTTTGTGTTAATTCATCTCACAGAATTACAGCTGTCCCCTCAAGAATTCTTTCGCTAAGACTGTTCTTGTGGAATTTGCAAAGTTATATTTGAAGCCCATAGAGGGCTAAGTTGAAAAAGGAAATATCTTCCGTTAAAAACTGGAAAAAAGCTCTCTGAAAAACTACTGCTTTGTGTTCTGTTAATTCATGACACAAAGTTACAACTTTCCCTTCCAGAAGCCTTTCGCTATGGCTGTTCTTGTGGAATTTGCAAAGTGATGTTTGGAAGCCCATAGTGGGCTATGGAGAAAAAGGAAATATCTTCAGCTAAAAACTGGAAAGAAGCTTTCAGAGAAACTGCTTTGCGTCCTGGTAATTCATCTCACAGAGTTACAGCTTTCCCCTCAAGAATCCTTTCACTAACACTATTCTTGTGGAATTTGCAAAGTGATATTTGGAAGCCAGTAGAGGGCTCTGGTGGAAAAGGAAATATCTTCCGTTAAAAACTAGAAAGAAGCTTTCTGAGAAACTGTTTTGTGTTCTGTTAATTTATCTCACAGAGTTACAGCTGTCCCCTCAAGAAGCCTTTCGCTAAGACTGTTCTTGTGGAATTTGAAAAGTGATATTTGGAAGCCCGTAGAGGGTTCTGATGAAAAAGTAAACATCTTCCGTTAAAAACTGAAAAGAAGCTTTCTGGGAATCTGCTTTGTGTTCTGTTAATTCTTCTCACAGAGTTACAGCTTTCCCCTCAAGAAGCCTTTCACAAAACTGTTCTTGTGGAATATGCAAAGTGATGTTTGGAAGCCCATAGAGGGCTATGGTGAAAAAGGAAATATCTTCCATTAAAAACTGGAAAAAACCTTTCTGAGAAACTACTGCTTTGTGTTCTGTTAATTCATGACACAGAGTTACAGCTTTCCCTCAAGAAGCCTTTCGCTAAGACTGTTCTTGTGGAACTTGCAAAGTGATATTTGGAAGCCCATAGTGGGCTATGGAGAAAAATGAAATATCTTCAGTTAAAAACTGGAAAGAAGCTTTCTGAGAAACTGCTTTGTGTCCTGGTAATTCATCTCACAGAGTTACAGCTTTCCCTCAAGAAGCCTTTCGCTAAGACTGTTCTTGTGGAATTTGCAAAGTGATATTTGGAAGCCAGTAGAGGGCTCTGGTGAAAAGGAAATATCTTCCGTTAAAAACTGAAAAGAAGCTTTCTGAGAAACTGCTTTGTTTTCTGTTAATTCATCTCACAGAGTTACAACTTTCCCCTCAAGAAGCCTTTCGCTAAGACTGTTCTTGTGGAATTTGAAAAGTGATATTTGGAAGCCCGTAGAGGGCTATGGAGAAAAAGGAAATATCTTCAGTTAAAAACTGTAAAGAAGATTTCTGAGAAACTGCTTTGTGTTCTGTTAATTCATCTCACAGAGTTACAGCTTTCTCCTCAAGAAGCCTTTCGCTAAGACTGTTCTTCTGGAATTGCAAAGTGATATTTGGAAGCCCATAGAGGGCTATGGTGAAAAGGAAATATCTTCAGTTAAAAACTGAAAAGAAGCTTTCTGAGAAACTGCTTTGTGTTCTGTTAATTCATCTCACAGAGTTACAGCTTTCCTCAAGAAGCCTTTCGCTAAGACTGTTCTTGTGGA
Source organism: Erythrocebus patas (assembly GCA_023783455.1). Lineage (NCBI taxonomy): Eukaryota > Metazoa > Chordata > Mammalia > Primates > Cercopithecidae > Erythrocebus > Erythrocebus patas. The sequence goes on from JAKFHT010000441.1 coordinate 54,262, forward strand.
ATTTGCAAAGTGATATTTGGAAGCCCATAGAGGGCTATGGTGAAAAGGAAATATCTTCAGTTAAAAACTGGAAAGAAGCTTTCTGAGAAACTGCTTTGTGTTCTGTTAATTCATCTCACAGAGTTACAGCTTTCCCTCAAGAAGCCTTCGCTAAGACTGTTCTTGTGGAATTTGCAAAGTGATATTTGGAAGCCCATAGAGGGCTATGGTGAAAAGGAAATATCTTCAGTTAAAAACTGAAAAGAAGCTTTCTGAGAAACTGCTTTGTGTTCTGTTAATTCATCTCATAGTGTTACAGCTTTCCCCTCAAGAAGCCTTTCGCTAAGACTGTCTTGTGGAATTTGCAAAGTGATATTTTGAAGCCCAGAGAGGGCTATGGTGAAAAGGAAATATCTTCGTTAAAACTGGAAAGAAGCTTTCTGAAAAACTGCTTTGTGTTTTGTTAATTCATTTCACAGAGTTACAGTTTGTCCCTCAAGAAAACTTTCGCTAAGACTACTCTTGTGGAATTTGCAAAGTGATATTTGAAAGCCCACAGACGGCTCTGGTGCAAAAGGAAATATCCTAAAATTAGAACTGAAAAGAAGCATTCTGAGAAACTGCTTTGTGTTCTGTTAATTCATCTCACAGAGTTACAGCTTTCCTCAAGAAGCCTTTCGCTAAGACTGTTCTTGTGGAATTTGCAAAGTGATATTTGGAAGCCCATAGAGGGCTATGGTGAAAAGGAAATATCTTCAGTTAAAAACTGGAAAGAAGCTTTCTGAGAAAGTGCTTTGTGTTCTGTTAATTCATCTCACAGAGTTACAGCTTTCCTCAAGAAGCCTTTCCTAAGACTGTTCTTGTGGAATTTGAAAAGTGATATTTGAAGCCCATAGAGGGCTCTGGTGAAAAGGAAATATCTTCCGTTAAAACTGGAAAGAAGCTTTCTGAGAAACTGCTTTGTGTTCTGTTAATTCATCTCATAGTGTTACAGCTTTCCCTCAAGAAGCCTTTCGCTAAGACTGTCTTGTGGAATTTGCAAAGTGATATTTGAAGCCCAGAGAGGGCTATGGTGAAAAGGAAATATCTTCGTTAAAACTGGAAAGAAGCTTTCTGAGAAACTGCTTTGTGTTCTGTTAATTCATCTCACAGAGTTACAGCTTTCCCTCAAGAAGCTTTCGCTAAGACTGTTCTTGTGGAATTTGCAAAGTGATATTTGGAAGCCCATAGAGGGCTGTGGTGAAAAAGAAATTTCCTAAGATACGAACTGAAAAGAAGCTTTCTGAGAAACGACTTTGTGTTCTGTTAATTCATCTCACAGAGTTACAGCTTTCCCTCAAGAAGCCTTTCCTAAGACTGTTCTTGTGGAATTTGCAAAGTGATATTTGGAAGCCCATAGAGGGCTATGGTGAAAAGGAAATATCTTCCATTAAAAACTGGAAAGAAGCTTTCTGAGAAACTGCTTTGTGTTCTGTTAATTCATCTCACAGAGTTACAGCTTTCCCTCAAGAAGCCTTTCGCTAAGACTGTTCTTGTGAATTTGCAAAGTGATATTTGGAAGCCCATAGAGGGCTATGGTGAAAAGGAAATATCTTCAGTTAAAAACTGAAAAGAAGCTTTCTGAGAAAATGCTTTGTGTTCTGTTAATTCTTCTCACAGAGTTACAGCTTTCCTCAAGAAGCCTTTCGCTAAGACTGTTCTTGTGAAATTTGCAAAGTGATATTTGGAAGCCCATAGAGGGCTATGGTGAAAAGGAAATATCTTCCTTTAAAAACTGGAAAGAAGCTTTCTGAGAAACTGCTTTGTGTTCTGTTAATTCATCTCACAGAGTTACAGCTTTCCCTTCAAGAAGTCTTTTGCTAAGGCTGTTCTTGTGGAATTTGCAAAGTGATATTTGGAAGCCCATAGATGACTATGGTGAAAAGGAAATATCCTGAGATAAAAACTGAAAAGAAGCTTTCTGAGAAACTGCTTTGTGTTCTGTTAATTCATCTCACAGAGTTACTGCTTTCCCTCAAGAAGCCTTCGCTAAGACTGTTCTTGTGGAATCTGCAAAGTGATATTTGAAAGCCCGTAGAGGGCTATGGTGAAAAAGGAAATATCCTAAGATAAAAACTGAAAAGAAGCATTCTGAGAAACTGCTTTGTGCTCTGTTAATTCATCTCACAGAATTACAGCTTTCCCCTCAAGATACATTTTGCTAAGACTGTTCTTGTGGAACTTGCAAAGTGATATTTGGAAGCCCATAGAGGGCTATGCAGAAAAACGAAATATATTCAGTTAAAAAGTCGAAAGAAGCTTTCTGAGAAACGGCTTTGTGTTCTGTTAATTCATCCCACAGAGTTACAGCTTTCCCCTCAAGAAGCCTTTCGCTAAGACTGTTCTTGTGGAATTTGCAAAGTGATATTTGGAAGCCCACAGAGGGCTATGGTGAAAAAGGAAATATCTTCCGTTAAAAACTGGAAAGAAGGTTTCTGAGAAACTGCTGTGTTTTGTGGTAATTCATCTCACAGAGTTACTGCTTTCCCCTCAAGAATTCTTTCGCTAAGACTGTTCTTGTGGAATTTGCTAAGTGATATTTGGAAGCCCATAGAGGGCTATGGTGAAAAAGGAAATATCTTCCGTTAAAACTGGAAAAACCCTTTCTGAGAAACTACTGCTTTGTGTTCTGTTAATTCATGACACAGAGTTACAGCTTTCCCTTCAAGAAGTCTTTTGCTAAGGCTGTTCTTGTGGAACTTGCAAAGTGATGTTTGGAAGTCCCTAGTGGGCTATGGAGAAAAATGAAATATCTTCAGTTAAAAACTGGAAAGAAGCTTTCTGAGAAACTGCTTTGAGTCCTGGTAATTCATCTCACAGAGTTACAGCTTTCCTTCAAGAAGTCTTTTGCTAAGGCTGTTCTTGTGGAATTTGCAAAGTGATATTTGGAAGTCCCTAGTGGGCTATGGAGAAAAATGAAATATCTTCAGTTAAAAACTGGAAAGAAGCTTTCTGAGAAACTGCTTTGAGTCCTGGTAATTCATCTCACAGAGTTACAACTTTCCCTCAAGGAGCCTTCGCTAAGACTGTCTTGTGAAATTTGCAAAGTGATATTTGGAAGCCCTGAGAGGGCTATGGTGAAAAAGGAAATATCTTCCGTTAAAAACTGGAAAGAAGCTTTCTGAGATACTGCTTTGTGTTTTGTGGTAATTCATCTCACAGAGTTACTGCTTTCCCCTCAAGAATTCTTTCGCTAAGACTGTTCTTGTGGAATTTGCTAAGTGATATTTGGAAGCCCATAGAGGGCTATGGTGAAAAAGGAAATATCTTCCGTTAAAACTGGAAAAACCCTTTCTGAGAAACTACTGCTTTGTGTTCTGTTAATTCATGACACAGAGTTACAGCTTTCCCTTCAAGAAGTCTTTTGCTAAGGCTGTTCTTGTGGAATTTGCAAAGTGATATTTGGAAGCCCTAGTGGGCTATGGTGAAAAGGAAATATCTTCAGTTAAAAACTGGAAAGAAGCTTTCTGAGAAACTGCTTTGAGTCCTGGTAATTCATCTCACAGAGTTACAGCTTTCCCTCAAGAAGCCTTTCTAAGACTGTTCTTGTGGAATTTGCAAAGTGATATTTGGAAGCCCTAGAGGGCTATGGTGAAAAGGAAATATCTTCCGTTAAAACTGGAAAGAAGCTTTCTGAGAAACTGCTTTGTGTTTTGTTAATTCATTTCACAGAGTTACAGTTTGTCCTCAAGAAAACTTTCGCTAAGACTGTCTTGTGGAATTTGCAAAGTGATATTTGGAAGCCCATAGAGGGCTATGGTGAAAAGGAAATATCTTCCGTTAAAACTGGAAAAAGCTTTCTGAGAAACTACTGCTTTGTGTTCTGTTAATTCATCTCACAGAATTACTGCTTTCCTTGAAGAAGCTTTCTGAGAAACTGCTGTGTTTTGTGGTAATTCATCTCACAGAGTTACAGCTTTCCCTCAAGAATTCTTTCGCTAAGACTGTTCTTGTGGAATTTGCAAAGTGATATTTGGAAGCCCATAGAGGGCTATGGTGAAAAGGAAATATCTTCAGTTAAAAACTGGAAAGAAGCTTTCTGAGAAAGTGCTTTGTGTTCTGTTAATTCATCTCACAGAGTTACAGCTTTCCCTCAAGAAGCCTTTGCTAAGACTGTTCTTGTGGAATTTGCAAAGTGATATTTGGAAGCCCATAGAGGGCTATGGTGAAAAGGAAATATCTTCCGTTAAAAACTGAAAAGAAGCTTTCTGAGAAACTGCTTTGTGTTCTGTTAATTCATCTCACAGAGTTACAGCTTTCCCTCAAGAAGCCTTTCCTAAGACTGTTCTTGTGGAATTTGCAAAGTGATATTTGGAAGCCCATAGAGGGCTATGGTGAAAAGGAAATATCTTCCATTAAAACTGGAAAGAAGCTTTCTGAGAAACTGCTTTGTGTTCTGTTAATTCATCTCACAGAGTTACAGCTTTCCCTCAAGAAGCCTTTCCTAAGACTGTTCTTGTGAATTTGCAAAGTGATATTTGGAAGCTCATAGAGGGCTATGGTGAAAAGGAAATATCTTCAGTTAAAAACTGAAAAGAAGCTTTCTGAGAAAATGCTTTGTGTTCTGTTAATTCTTCTCACAGAGTTACAGCTTTCCTCAAGAAGCCTTTCGCTAAGACTGTTCTTGTGAAATTTGCAAAGTGATATTTGGAAGCCCATAGAGGGCTATGGTGAAAAGGAAATATCTTCAGTTAAAAACTGGAAAGAAGCTTTCTGAGAAACTGCTTTGTTTTCTGTTAATTCATCTCACAGAATTACAGCTTTCCCTCAAGAAGCTTTCGCTAAGACTGTTCTTGTGGAATTTGCAAAGTGATATTTGGAAGCCCATAGAGGGCTATGGTGAAAAGGAAATATCTTCCTTTAAAAACTGGAAAGAAGCTTTCTGAGAAACTGCTTTGTTTTCTGTTAATTCATCTCACAGAATTACTGCTTTCCCTTGAAGAAGCTTTCGCTAAGACTGTTCTTGTGGAATTTGCAAAGTGATATTTGGAAGCCCATGGAGGGCTGTGGTGAAAAGGAAATATCCTGAGATAAAAACTGAAAAGAAGCTTTCTGAGAAACTGCTTTGTGTTCTGTTAATTCATCTCACAGAGTTACAGCTTTCCTCAAGAATCCTTTGGCTAAGACTGTTCTTGTGGAATTTGCAAAGTGATATTTGAAGCCCATAGAGGGCTATGGTGAAAAGGAAATATCCTAAGATAAAAACTGGAAAGAAGCTTTCTGAGAAACTGCTTTGTGTTCTGTTAATTCATCTCACAGAGTTACAGCTTTCCCTCAAGATACATTTTGCTAAGACTGTTCTTGTGGAATTTGCAAAGTGATATTTGGAAGCCCATAGAGGGCTATGGAGAAAAAGGAAATATCTTCAGTTAAAACTGGAAAGAAGCTTTCTGAGAAACTGCTTTGTGTTCTGTTAATTCATCTCACAGAGTTACAGCTTTCCCCTCAAGAAGCCTTTCGCTAAGACTGTTCTTGTGGAATTTGCAAAGTGATATTTGGAAGCCCATAGAGGGCTATGGTGAAAAAGGAAATATCTTCCATTAAAAACTGGAAAGAAGGTTTCTGAGAAACTGCTTTGTGTTCTGTTAATTCATCTCACAGAATTACAGCTTTCCCTCAAGAATTCTTTCGCTAAGACTGTTCTTGTGGAATTTGCAAAGTGATATTTGAAGCCCATAGAGGGCTATGGAGAAAAAGGAAATATCTTCCGTTAAAAACTGGAAAAAGCTTTCTGAGAAACTGCTTTGTGTTCTGTTAATTCATCTCACAGAGTTACAACTTTCCCTCAAGAAGCCTTTCGCTAAGACTGTTCTTGTGGAATTTGCAAAGTGATATTTGGAAGCCCATAGTGGGCTATGGTGAAAAGGAAATATCTTCAGTTAAAACTGGAAAGAAGCTTTCAGAGAAACTGCTTTGTGTTCTGTTAATTCATCTCACAGAGTTACAGCTTTCCCTCAAGAATCCTTTCGCTAAGACTGTTCTTGTGGAATTTGCAAAGTGATATTTGGAAGCCAGTAGAGGGCTCTGGTGAAAAGGAAATATCTTCCGTTAAAAACTGGAAAGAAGCTTTCTGAGAAACGGCTTTGTGTTCTGTTAATTCATCCCACAGAGTTACAGCTTTCCCCTCAAGAAGCCTTTCGCTAAGACTGTTCTTGTGGAATTTGCAAAGTGATATTTGGAAGCCCACAGAGGGCTATGGTGAAAAAGGAAATATCTTCCGTTAAAAACTGAAAAGAAGCTTTCTGGGAATCTGCTTTGTGTTCTGTTAATTCTTCTCACAGAGTTACAGCTTTCCCCTCAAGAAGCCTTTCACAAAACTGTTCTTGTGGAATATGCAAAGTGATGTTTGGAAGCCCATAGAGGGCTATGGTGAAAAAGGAAATATCTTCCATTAAAAACTGGAAAAAACCTTTCTGAGAAACTACTGCTTTGTGTTCTGTTAATTCATGCAAAGTGATGTTTGGAAGCCCATAGTGGGCTATGGAGAAAAAGGAAATATCTTCAGTTAAACACTGGAAAGAAACTTTCTGAGAAACTGCTATCTGTCCTGGTAATTCATCTCACAGAAGTACAGCTTTCCCCTCAAGAATCGTATCGCTAACACTGTTCTTGTGGAATTTGCAAAGTGATATTTGGAAGCCAGTAGAGGGCTCTGGTGGAAAAGGAAATATCTTCCGTTAAAAACTAGAAAGAAGCTTTCTGAGAAACTGCTTTGTGTTCTGTTAATTCATCTCATAGTGTTACAGCTTTCCCCTCAAGAAGCCTTTCGCTAAGACTGTCTTGTGGAATTTGCAAAGTGATATTTTGAAGCCCAGAGAGGGCTATGGTGAAAAAGGAAATATCTTTCGTTAAAAACTGGAAAGAAGCTTTCTGAAAAACTGCTTTGTGTTTTCTTAATTCATTTCACAGAGTTACAGTTTGTCCCTCAAGAAAACTTTCGCTAAGACTACTCTTGTGGAATTTGCAAAGTGATATTTGAAAGCCCACAGACGGCTCTGGTGCAAAAGGAAATATCCTAAAATTAGAACTGAAAAGAAGCATTCTGAGGAACTGCTTTGTGTTCTGTTAATTCATCTCACAGAGTTACAGCTTTCCCCTCAAGAAGCCTTTCGCTAAGGCTGTTCTTGTGGAATTGGCAAAGTGATATTTGGAAGCCCATAGAGGGCTATAGTGAATGAGGAAATATCTTCAGTTAAAAGGTGGAAAGAAGCTTTCTGAGAAAGTGCTTTGTGTTCTGTTAATTCATCTCACAGAGTTACAGCGTTCCCCTCAAGAAGCCTTTCCCTAAGACTGTTCTTGTGGAATTTGAAAAGTGATATTTGGAAGCCCATAGAGGGCTCTGGTGAAAAAGGAAATATCTTCCGTCAAAAACTGAAAAGAAGCTTTCTGGGAAGCTGCTTTGTGTTCTGTTAATTCTTCTCACAGAGTTACAGCTTTCCCCTCAAGAAGCCTTTCGCTAAGACTGTTCTTGTGAAATGTGCTAAGTGATATTTGGAAGCCCATAGAGGGCTATGGAGAAAAAGGAAACATCTTCAGTTAAAAACTGGAAAGAAGCTTTCTGAGAAAATGCTTTGTGTTCTGTTAATTCTTCTCACAGAGTTACAGCTTTCGCTACAAGAATCCGTTGGCTAATGCTGTTCTTGTGAAATTTGCAAAGTGATATTTGGAAGCCCATAGAGGGCTATGGTGAAAAGGAAATATCTTCCTTTAAAAACTGGAAAGAAGCTTTCTGAGAAACTGCTTTGTTTTCTGTTAATTCATCTCACAGAATTACTGCTTTCCCTTGAAGAAGCTTTCGATAAGACTGTTATTGTGGAATTTGCAAAGTGATATTTGGAAGCCCATAGATGACTATGGTGAAAAAGGAAATATCCTGAGATAAAAACTGAAAAGAAGCTTTCTGAGAAACTGCTTTGTGTTCTGTTAATTCATCTCACAGAGTTACAGCTTTCCTCAAGAAGCCTTTCGCTAAGACTGTTCTTGTGGAATTGCAAAGTGATATTTGAAGCCCATAGAGGGCTATGGAGAAAAAGGAAACATCTTCAGTTAAAAACTGAAAAGAAGCATTCTGAGGAACTGCTTTGTGTTTTGTTAATTCATCTCACAGAGTTACAGTTTGTCCCTCAAGAAAACTTTCGCTAAGACTACTCTTGTGGAATTTGCAAAGTGATATTTGAAGCCCAGAGAGGGCTATGGTGAAAAGGAAATATCTTCCATTAAAAACTGGAAAAACCTTTCTGAGAAACTGCTTTGTGTTCTGTTAATTCATCTCATAGTGTTACAGCTTTCCCTCAAGATACATTTTGCTAAGACTGTTCTTGTGGAACTTGCAAAGTGATATTTGAAGCCCATAGAGGGCTCTGGTGAAAAGGAAATATCCTAAAATTAGAACTGAAAAGAAGCTTTCTGGGAAGCTGCTTTGTGTTCTGTTAATTCATCTCATAGTGTTACAGCTTTCCCTCAAGAATTCTTTCGCTAAGACTGTTCTTGTGGAATCTGCAAAGTGATATTTGGAAGCCCACAGAGGGCTATGGTGAAAAGGAAATATCTTCGTTAAAAACTGGAAAAACCTTTCTGAGAAACTGCTTTGTGTTTTCTTAATTCATTTCACAGAGTTACAGCTTTCCTCAAGAAGCCTTTCACAAAACTGTTCTTGTGGAATTTGCTAAGTGATATTTGGAAGCCCTAGAGGGCTATGGAGAAAAAGGAAATATCTTCCTTTAAAAACTGGAAAGAAGCTTTCTGAGAAAGTGCTTTGTGTTCTGTTAATTCATGACACAGAGTTACAGCTTTCCTCAAGAAGCCTTCGC
>JAKFHT010000442.1:0-62925 GCA_023783455.1 Erythrocebus patas
AGAGCAGTTTCTCAGAAAGCTTCTTTCCAGTTTTGAACGGAAGATATTTCCGTTTTCACCATAGCCCTCTATGGGTTTCCAAATATCCCTTTGCCAATTTCAGAAGAACAACCTTAGCGAAAGGCTTCTTGAAGGGAAAGATGTAACTCTGTGAGATGAATTAAGAGAACACGGAGCACTTTCTCAGAAAGCTTCTTTCCAGTTTTGAACGGAAGATATTTCCTTTTTCACCATAGCCCTCTATGGGCTTCCAAATATCCCTTTGCCAATTCCACAAGAACAGCCTTTGCGAAAGGCTTCCTGAAGGGAAAGATGTAACTCTGTGAGATGAATTAACAGAACACAGAGCAGTTTCTCAGAAAGCTTCTTTCCAGTTTTGAACGGAAGATATTTCCTTTTCACCATAGCCCTCTATGGGCTTCCAAATATCCCTTTGCCAATTCCACAAGAACAGCCTTAGCGAAAGGCTTCTGGAAGGGAAACATGTAACTCTGTGAGATGAATTAACAGAACACAGAGCAGTTTTTCCGAAAGCTTCTTTCCAGTTTTGAACGGAAGATATTTCTTTTTTCACCATAGCCCTCTAGGGGCTTGCAAATATCACTTTGCCAATTCCACAAGAACAGCCTTAGCGAAGGGCTTCTTCAAGGGAAAGATGTAACTCTGTGAGATGAATTAACAGAACACAGAGCAGTTTCTCAGAAAGCTTCTTTCCAGTTTTGAACGGAAGATATTTCCTTTTTCACCATAGCCTCTATGGGCTTCCAAATATCCCTTTGCCAATTCCACAAGAACAGCCTTAGCGAAAGGCTTCTTGAAGGGAAACATGTAACTCTGTGAGATGAATTAACAGAACACAGAGCAGTTTCTCGGAAAGCTTCTTTCCAGTTTGGACGGAAGATATTTCCTTTTTCACCATAGCCCTCTAGGGGCTTCCAAATATCACTTTGCCAATTCCACAAGAACCGCCTTACCGAAAGGCTTCTTGAGGGGAAAGATGTAACTCTGTGAGATGAATTAACAGAACACAGAGCAGTTTCTCAGAAAGCTTCTTTCCAGTTTTGAAAGGAAGATATTTCCTTTTTCACCATAGCCCTCTATGGGCTTCCAAATATCCCTTTGCCAATTCCACAAGAACAGCATTTGCGAAAGGCTTCTTGAAGGGAAAGATGTAACTCTGTGAGATGAATTAACAGAACACAGAGCAGTTTCTCAGAAAGCTTCTTTCCAGTTTTGAACGGAAGATATTTCCTTTTTCACCATAGCCCTCTATGGGTTTCCAAATATCCCTTTGCCAATTTTAGAAGAACAACCTTAGCGAAAGGCTTCTTGAAGGGAAAGATGTAACTCTGTGAGATGAATTAAGAGAACACGGAGCACTTTCTCAGAAAGCTTCTTTCCAGTTTTGAACGGAAGATATTTCCTTTTTCACCATAGCCCTCTAAGGGCTTCCAAATATCCCTTTGCCAATTCCACAAGAACAGCCTTTGCGAAAGGCTTCCTGAAGGGAAAGATGTAACTCTGTGAGATGAATTAACAGAACACAGAGCAGTTTCTCAGAAAGCTTCTTTCCAGTTTTGAACGGAAGATATTTCTTTTTTCACCATAGCCCTCTATGGGCTTGCAAATATCACTTTGCCAATTCCACAAGAACAGCCTTAGCGAAAGGCTTCTGGAGGAGAAAGATGTAACTCTGTGAGATGAATTAACAGAACACAGAGCAGTTTCTCAGAAAGCTTCTTTCCAGTTTTGAACGGAAGATATTTCCTTTTTCACCATAGCCCTCTATGGGTTTCCAAACATCCCTTTGCCAATTTCAGAAGAACAACCTTAGCGAAAGGCTTTTGAAGGAAAGATGTAACTCTGTGAGATGAATTAAGAGAACACGGAGCACTTTCTCAGAAAGCTTCTTTCCAGTTTTGAACGGAAGATATTTCCTTTTTCACCATAGCCCTCTATGGGCTTCCAAATATCACTTTGCCAATTCCACAAGAACAGCCTTAGCGAAAAGGCTTTTGAAGGGAAAGATGTAACTCTGTGAGATGAATTAACAGAACACAGAGCAGTTTCTCAGAAAGCTTCTTTCCAGTTTTGAACGGAAGATATTTCCTTTTTCACCATAGCCCTCTATGGGTTTCCAAACATCCCTTTGCCAATTTCAGAAGAACAACCTTAGCGAAAGGCTTCTTGAAGGGAAAGATGTAACTCTGTGAGATGAATTAAGAGAACACGGAGCACTTTCTCAGAAAGCTTCTTTCCAGTTTTGAACGGAAGATATTTCCTTTTCACCATAGCCCTCTATGGGCTTCCAAATATCCCTTTGCCAATTCCACAAGAACAGCCTTAGCGAAAGGCTTCTGAAGGGAAAGATGTAACTCTGTGAGATGAATTAACAGAACACAGAGCAGTTTTTCCGAAAGCTTCTTTCCAGTTTTGAACGGAAGATATTTCTTTTTTCACCATAGCCCTCTAGGGGCTTGCAAATATCACTTTGCCAATTCCACAAGAACAGCTTTAGCGAAAGGCTTCTTGAAGGGAAAGATGTAACTCTGTGAGATGAATTAACAGAACACAGAGCAGTTTCTCAGAAAGCTTCTTTCCAGTTTTGAACGGAAGATATTTCCTTTTCACCATAGCCCTCTATGGGCTTCCAAATATCCCTCTGCCAATTGTTCAAGAACAGCCTTTGCGAAAGGCTTCTTGAAGGGAAAGATGTAACTCTGTGAGATGAATTAACAGAACACAGAGTAGTTTCACAGAAAGCTTCTTTCCAGTTTTGAACGAAAGATATTTCCTTTTCACTATAGCCCTCTATGGGTTTCCAAACATCCCTTTGCCAATTTCAGAAGAACAACCTTAGCGAAAGGCTTCTTGAAGGGAAAGATGTAACTCTGTGAGATGAATTCACAGAACACAGCGCAGTTTTTCCGAAAGCTTCTTTCCAGTTTTGAACGGAAGATATTTCCTTTTTCACCATAGCCCTCTATGGGCTTGCAAATATCACTTTGCCAATTCCACAAGAACAGCCTTAGCGAAAGGCTTCTTGAAGGGAAAGATGTAACTCTGTGAGATGAATTCACAGAACACACAGCAGTTTCTCAGAAAGCTTCTTTCCAGTTTTGAACGGAAGATATTTCCTTTTCACCATAGCCCTCTATGGGCTTCCAAATATCACTTTGCCAATTCCACAAGAACAGCCTTAGCGAAAGGCTTCTTGAAGGGAAAGATGTAACTCTGTGAGATGAATTCACAGAACACACAGCAGTTTCTCAGAAAGCTTCTTTCCAGTTTTGAACGGAAGATATTTCCTTTTTCACCATAGCCCTCTATGGGCTTCCAAATATCCCTTTGCCAATTCCACAAGAACAGCCTTAGCGAAAGGCTTCTTGAAGGGAAAGATGTAACTCTGTGAGATGAATTTACAGAACACAGAGCAGTTTCTCGGAAAGCTTCTTTCCAGTTTGGACGGAAGATATTTCCTTTTTCACCATAGCCCTCTATGGGCTTCCAAATATCCCTTTGCGAATTCCACAAGAACAGCCTTAGCGAAAGACTTCTTGAAGGGAAAGATGTAACTCTGTGAGATGAATTAACAGAACACAGAGCAGTTTCTCAGAAAGCTTCTTTGCAGTTTTGAACTTAAGATATTTCCTTTTTCACCATAGCCCTCTATAGGCTTCCAAATGTCAAGGCCAATTCCACAAGAACAGCCTTATTGAAAGGCTTCTTGAAGGGAAAGATGTAACTCTGTGAGATGAATTAACAGAACACAGAGCAGTTTCTCAGAAAGCTTCTTTCTAGTTTCGAACGGAAGATATTTCCTTTTTCACCATAGCCCTCTAAGGCCTTCCAAATATCCCTTTGCCAATTCCACAAGAACAGCCTTAGCGAAAGGCTTCTTGAAGGGAAAGATGTAACTCTGTGAGATGAATTAACAAAACACAGAGCAGTTTCTCAGAAAGCTTCTTTCCAGTTTTGAACGGAAGATATTTCCTTTTTCACCATAGCCCTCTATGGGCTTCCAAATATCTCTTTGCCAATTTCACAAGAACAGACTTAGCGAAAGGCTTCTGGAAGGGAAAGATGTAACTCTGTGAGATGAATTAACAGAACACAGAGCAATTTCACAGTAAGCTTCTTTTCAGTTTTGAAAGGAAGATATTTCCTTTTTCACCATAGCCCTCTATGGGCTTCCAAATATCTCTTTGCCAATTCCACAAGAACAGCCTTTGCGAAAGGCTTCCTGAAGGGAAAGATGTAACTCTGTGAGATGAATTAACAGAACACAGAGCAGTTTCTCAGAAAGCTTCTTTCCAGTTTTGGACAGAAGATATTTCCTTTTTCACCATAGCCCTCTATAGGCTTCCAAATATCAATGCCAATTTCACAAGAACAGCCTTAGCGAAAGGCTTCTTGAAGGGAAAGATGTAACACTGTGAGATGAATTAACAGAATGCAGAGCAGTTTCTCGGAAAGCTTCTTTCCAGTTTCACGGAAGATATTTCCTTTTTCAACATAGCCCTTTATGGGCTTCCAAATATCCCTTTGCCAATTCCACAAGAACAGCCTAAGCGAAAGGCTACTTGAAGGGAAAGATGTAATTCTGTGAGATGAATTAACAGAACAAAGAGCAGTTTCTCCGAAAGCTTCTTTCCAGTTTTGAACGGAAGATATTACCTTTTTCACCATAGCCCTCTATGGGCTTGCAAATATCTTTTTGCCAATTCCACAAGAACAGCCTTAGCGAAGGGCTTCTTGAAGGGAAAGATGTAACTCTGTGAGATCAATTAACAGAACACAGAGCAGTTTCTCAGAAAGCTTCTTTCCAGTTTTGAACGGAAGATATTTCCTTTTTCACCATAGCCCTCTATGGGCTTCCAAATATCCCTTTGCCAATTCCACAAGAACAGCATTAGCGAAAGGCTTCTTGAAGGGAAACATGTAACTCTGTGAGATGAATTAACAGAACACAGAGGAGTTTCTCGGAAAGCTTCTTTCCAGTTTGGACGGAAGATATTTCCTTTTTCACCATAGCCCTCTATGGGCTTCCAAATATCACTTTGCCAATTCCACAATAACAGCCTTTGCGAAAGGCTTCCTGAAGGGATAGATGTAACTCTGTGAGATGAATTAACAGAACACAGAGCAGTTTCTCAGAAAGCTTCCTTCCAGTTTTGAAAGGAAGATATTTCCTTTTTCACCATAGCCCTCTATGGACTTCCAAATATCCCTTTGCCAATTCCACAAGAACAGCCTTAGCGAAAGGCTTCTTGAAGGGAAAGATGTAACTCTGTGAGATGAATTAACAGAACACAGAGCAGTTTCTCAGAAAGCTTCTTTCCAGTTTTGAACGGAAGATATTTCCTTTTTCACCATAGCCCTCTTTGGGATACCAAATATCACTTTGCCAATTCCACAAGAACAGCATTAGCGAAAGGCTTCTTGAACGGAAAGATGTACCTCTGTGAGATGAATTAACAGAATACAGAGCAGTTTCTCAGAAAGCTTCTTTTTAGTTTTGAACGGAAGATATTTCCTTATCACGATAGCCCTCTATGGGCTTCCAAATATCCCTCCGCCAATTGCTCAAGAACAGCCTTTGCGAAAGGTTTCTTGAAGGGAAAGATGTAACTCTGTGAGATGAATTCACAGAACACAGAGCAGTTTCACAGAAAGCTTCTTTCCAGTTTTGAACGGAAGATATTTCCTTTTTCACCATAGCCCTCTATGGGATTCCAAATATCCCTTTGCCAATTCCACAAGAACAGCCTTAGCGAAAGGTTTCTTGAAGGGAAACATGTAACTCTGTGAGATGAATTCACAGAATACAGGGCAGTTTTTCCGAAAGCTTCTTTCCAGTTTTGAACGGAAGATATTTCCTTTTTTACCATAGCCCTCTATGGGCTTGCAAATATCACTTTGCCAATTCCACAAGAACAGCCTTAGCGAAAGGTTTCTTGAAGGGAAAGATGTAACTCTGTGAGATGAATTCACAGAACACACAGCAGTTTCTCAGAAAGCTTCTTTCCAGTTTTGAACGGAAGATATTTCCTTTTCACCATAGCCTCTATGGGCTTCCAAATATCCTTTGCCAATTCCACAAGAACAGCCTTAGCGAAAGACTTCTTGAAGGAAAGATGTAACTCTGTGAGATGAATTAACAGAACACAGAGCAGTTTCTCAAAGCTTCTTTCCAGTTTTGAACGGAAGATATTTCCTTTTCACCATATCCTCTATAGGCTTCCAAATGTCAATGCCAATTCCACAAGAACAGCCTTATTGAAAGACTTCTTGAAGGAAAGATGTAACTCTGTGAGATGAATTAACAGAACACTGAGCAGTTTCTCTGAAAGCTTCTTTCTAGTTTCGAACGGAAGATATTTCCTTTTCACCATAGCCCTCTAAGGCCTTCCAAATATCCTTGCCAATTCCACAAGAACAGCCTTAGCGAAGGCTTCTTGAAGGAAAGATGTAACTCTGTGAGATGAATTAACAGAACACAGAGCAGTTTCTCAAGCTTCTTTCCAGTTTTGAGCGGAAGATATTTCCTTTTCACCATAGCCTCTCACGGGCTTCCAAATATCTCTTTGCCAATTTCACAAGAACAGACTTAGCGAAAGGCTTCTGGAAGGAAAGATGTAACTCTGTGAGATGAATTAGCAGTACACAGAGCAGTTTGTCAGAAAGCTTCTTTCTAGTTTCGAACGGAAGATATTTCCTTTTCACCATAGCCCTCTAAGGCCTTCCAAATATCCTTTGCCAATTCCACAAGAACAGCCTTAGCGAAAGGCTTCTTGAAGGAAAGATGTAACTCTGTGAGATGAATTAACAGAACACAGAGCAGTTTCTCAGAAAGCTTCTTTCCAGTTTTGAACGGAAGATATTTCCTTTTTCACCATAGCCCTCTACGGGCTTCCAAATATCTCTTTGCCAATTTCACAAGAACAGACTTAGCGAAAGGCTTCTGGAAGGGAAAGATGTAACTCTGTGAGATGAATTAGCAGTACACAGAGCAGTTTGTCAGAAAGCTTCTTTTTAGTTTTGAACGGAACATATTTCCTTTTTCACCATAGCCCTCTATGGGCTTCCAAATATCCCTCTGCCAATTGCTCAAGAACAGCCTTTGCGAAAGGCTTCTTGAAGGGAAAGATGTAACTCTGTGAGATGAATTAACAGAACACAGAGCAGTTTCTCAGAATGCTTCTTTCCAGTTTTGAACGGAAGATATTTCCTTTTCACCGTAGCCCTCTATGGGCTTGCAAATATCACTTTGCCAATTCCACAAGAACAGCCTTAGCGAAAGGCTTTTTGAAGAGAAAGATGTAACTCTATGAGATGAATTCACAGAACACAGAGCAGTTTCTCAGAAAGCTTCTTTCCACTTTTGAACGGAAGGTATTTCCTTTTTCACCATAGCCCTCATGGGCTTCCAAATATCCCTTTGCAATTCCACAAGAACAGCCTTAGCGAAAGGCTTCTTTAAGGGAAAGATGTAACTCTGTGAGATGAATTCACAGAACCCAGAGCAGTTTCTCAGAAAACTTCTTTCCAGTTTTGAAAGGAAGATATTTCCTTTTTCACCATAGCCCTCTATGGGCTTCCAAATATCCCTTTGCCAATTCCACAAGAACAGCCTTAGCGAAAGGCTGCTTGAAGGGAAAGATGTAACTCTGTGAGATGAATTAACAGAACACAGAGCAGTTTCCCAGAAAGCTTCTTTCCAGTTTTGAAAGGAAGATATTTCCTTTTTCACCATAGCCCTCTGTGGGCTTCCAAATATCCCTTTGCCAATTCCACAAGAACAGCCTTAGCGAAAGGCTTCTTGAAGGGAGAGATATAACTCTGTGAGATGAATTCACAGAACACAGAGCAGTTTCTCAGAAAGCTTCTTTCCAGTTTTGAACGGAAGATATTTCCTTTTTCACCATAGCCCTCTATGGGATTCCAAATATCACTTTGCCAATTCCACAAGAACAGCGTTAGCGAAAGGCTTCTTGAAAGGAAAGATGTAACTCTGTGAAATGAATTAACAGAACACAGAGCAGTTTCTCAGAAAGCTTCTTTCCAGTTTTGAACGGAAGATATTTCCTTTTCACCATAGCCCTCTATGGGCTTCTAAATATCCCTCTGCCAATTGCTCAAGAACAGCCTTTGCGAAAGGCTTCTTGAACGGAAAGATGTAACTCTGTGAGATGAATTCAAAGAACACAGAGCAGTTTCACAGAAGGCTTCTTTCCAGTTTTGAACGGAAGATATTTCCTTTTTCACCATAGCCCTCTATGTGCTTCCTAATATCACTTTGCCAATTCCACAAGAAGAGCCTTAGCGAAAGGCTTATTGCAGGGAAAGATGTAACTCTGTGAGATGAATTAACAGAACACAGAGCAGTTTCTCAGAAAGTTTCTTTCCAGTTTTGAACGGAAGATATTTCCTTCTTCACCATAGAGCTCTATGGGGTTTCAAATATCACTTTGCCAATTCCACAAGAACAGCCTTAGCGAAAGTCTCCTTGAAGGGAAAGATGTACCTCTGTGAGATGAATTAACAGAACACAGAACAGTTTCTCAGAAAGCTTCTCTCTGGTTTTCAACGGAAGATATTTACTTTTTCACCATAGCACTCTATGGGCTTCCAAATATCCCTTTGCCAATTCCACAAGAGCAGCCTTAGCGAAAGGCTTTTTGAAGGGAAAGATGTAACTCTGTGAGATGAATTAACAGAACACAGAGCACTTTCTCAGAAAGCTTCTTTCCACTTTTGAACGGAAGATATTTCCTTTTTCACCATAGCCCTCTATGGGCTTCCAAATATCCCTTTGCCAATTCCACAAGAACAGCCTTAGCGAAAGGCTTCTTGAAGGGAAAGATGTAACTCTGTGAGATGAATTAACAGAACACAGAGCAGTTCCTCAGAAAGCTTCTTTCCAGTTTTGAACGGAAGATATTTCTTTTTTCACCATAGCCCTCTATAGGCTTTCAAATATCAATGCCAATTCCACAAGAACAGCCTTAGCGAAAGGCTTCCTGAAGGGAAAGATGTAACTGTGTGAGATGAATTAACAGAACACAGAGCAGTTTCTCACAAAGCTTCTTTCTAGTTTCGAAAGGAAGATATTTCCTTTTTCACCATAGCCCTCTATGGGCTTCCAAATATCCCTTTGCCACTTCCACAAGAACAGCCTTAGCGAAAGGCTTCTGGAAGGGAAAGATGTAACTCTGTGAGATGAATTAACAGAACACAGAGCAGTTTCTCAGAAAAGTTCTTTCCAGTTTTGAACGGAAGATATTTCCTTTTCCAACATAGCCCTCTATGGGCTTCCAAATATCTCTTTGCCAATTTCACAAGAAGAGACTTAGCGAAAGGCTTCTGGAAAGGAAAGATGTAACTCTGTGATATGAATTAACAGAACACAGAGCAATTTCACAGAAAGATTCTTTTCAGTTTTGAACGGAAGATATTTCCTTTTTCACCATAGCCCTCTATGGGCTTCCAAATATCTCTTTGCCAATTCCACAAGAACACCCTTAGCGAAAGGCTTCTTGAAGGGAAAGATGTAACTCTGTGAGATGAATTAACAGAACACAGAGCAGTTTCTCAGAAAGCTTCTTTCCAGTTTTGAACGGAAGATATTTCCTTTTTCACCATAGCCCTCTATGGGCTTCCAAATATCCCTTTGCCAATTCCACAAGAACAGCCTTATCGAAAGGCTTCTTGAAGGGAAACATGTAACTCTGTGAGATGAATTAACAGAACACAGAGCAGTTTCTCAGAAAGCTTCTTTCTAGTTTCGAACGGAAGATATTTCCTTTTTCACCATAGCCCTCTAAGGCCTTCCAAATATCCCTTTGCCAATTCCACAAGAACAGCCTTAGCGAAAGGCTTCTTGAAGGAAAGATGTAACTCTGTGAGATGAATTAACAAACACAGAGCAGTTTCACAGAAAGCTTCTTTCCAGTTTTGAACGGAAGATATTTCCTTTTTCACCCTAGCCTCTATGGGCTTCCAAGTATCCTTTGCCAATTCCACAAGAACAGCCTTAGCGAAAGGCTTCTTGAAGGAAAGATGTAACTCTGTGAGATGAATTAACAGAACACAGAGCAGTTTCTCAGAAAGCTTCCTTCCAGTTTTGAAAGGAAGATATTTCCTTTTCAACATAGCCCTCTATGGGCTTCCAAATATCCTTTGCCAATTCCACAAGAACAGCCTTAGCGAAAGGCTTCTTGAAGGAAAGATGTAACTCTGTGAGATGAATTAACAGAACACACAGCAGTTTCTCAGAAAGCTTCTTTCCAGTTTTGAACGGAAGATATTTCCATTTTCACCATAGCCCTCTATGGGCTTCCAAATATCCTTTGCCAATTCCACAAGAACAGCCTTAGCGAAAGGCTTCTTGAAGGAAAGATGTAACTCTGTGAGATGAATTTACAGAACACAGAGCAGTTTCTCGGAAAGCTTCTTTCCAGTTTGACGGAAGATATTTCCTTTTCACCATAGCCCTCTAGGGCTTCCAAATATCCTTTGCAATTCCACAAGAACAGCCTTAGCGAAGACTTCTTGAAGGAAAGATGTAACTCTGTGAGATGAATTAACAGAACACAGAGCAGTTTCTCAGAAAGCTTCTTTGCAGTTTTGAACTTAAGATATTTCCTTTTCACCATAGCCCTCTATAGGCTTCCAAATGTCAAGGCCAATTCCACAAGAACAGCCTTATTGAAAGGCTTCTTGAAGGGAAAGATGTAACTCTGTGAGATGCATTAACAGAACACAGAGCAGTTTCTCGGAAAGCTCCTTTCCAGTTTGGACGGAAGATATTTCCTTTTTCACCATAGCCCTCTAGGGACTTCCAAGTATCAGTTTGCCAATTCCACAAGAACAGCCTTAGCGAAAGGCTTCTTGATGGGAAAGATGTAACTCTGTGAGATGAATTAACAGAACACAGAGCAGTTTCTCAGAAAGCTTCTTTCCAGTTTTGAAAGGAAGATATTTCCTTTTTCACCATAGCCCTCTATGGGATTCCAAATATCACTTTGCCAATTCCACAAGAACAGCCTTAGCGAAAGGCTTCTTTAACGTAAAGATGTAACTCTGTGAGATGAATTAGCAGTACACAGAGCAGTTTGTCAGAAAGCTTCTTTTTAGTTTTGAACGGAACATATTTCCTTTTTCACCATAGCCCTCTATGGGCTTCCAAATATCCCTCTGCCAATTGCTCAAGAAAAACCTTTGCGAAAGGCTTCTTGAAGGGAAAGATGTAACTCTGTGAGATGAATTAACAGAACACAGAGCAGTTTCTCAGAATGCTTCTTTCCAGTTTTGAACGGAAGATATTTCCTTTTCACCGTAGCCCTCAATGGGCTTGCAAATATCACTTTGCCAATTCCACAAGAACAGCCTTAGCGAAAGGATTTTTGAAGAGAAAGATGTAACTCTGTGAGATGAATTCACAGAACACAGAGCAGTTTCTCAGAAGGCTTCTTTCCACTTTTGAACGGAAGGTATTTCCTTTTTCACCATAGCCCTCATGGGCTTCCAAATATCCCTTTGCCAATTCCACAAGAACAGCCTTAGCGAAAGGCTTCTTGAAGGGAAAGATGTAACTCTGTGAGATTAATTCACAGAACACAGAGCAGTTTCTCCGAAAGCTTCTTTCCAGTTTGGACGGAAGATATTTCCTTTTTCACCATAGCCCTCTAGGGGCTTCCAAATATCACTTTGCCAATTCCACAAGAACAGCCTTACCGAAAGGCTTTTTGAAGGGAAAGATGTAACTCTGTGAGATGAATTAACAGAACACAGAGCAGTTTCTCAGAAAGCTTCTTTCCAGTTTTGAACGGAAGATATTTCCTTTTTCACCATAGCTCTCATGGGCTTCCAAATATCCCTTTGCCAATTCCACAAGAACAGCCTTAGCGAAAGGCTTCTTGAAGGGAAAGATATAACTCTGTGAGATGAATTCACAGAACACAGAGCAGTTTCTCGGAAAGCTTCTTTCAAGTTTGGACGGAAGATATTTCCTTTTTCACCGTAGCCCTGTAGGGGCTTCCAAATATCACTTTGCCAATTCCACAAGAACAGCCTTAGCGAAAGGCTTCTTGAAGGGAAAGATGTAACTCTGTGAGATGAATTCACAGAACACAGAGCGTTTCCTCAGAAAGTTTCTTTCCACTTTTGAACGGAAGATATTTCCTTTTTCACCAGAGACCTCTATAGGCATCCAAATGTCAATGCCAATTCCACAAGAACAGCCTTATTGAAAGGCTTCTTGAAGGGAAAGATGTAACTCTGTGAGATGAATTCACAGAACACAGAGCAGTTTCTCAGAAAACTTCTTTCCAGTTTTGAAAGGAAGATATTTCCTTTTTCACCACAGCCCTCTATGGGCTTCCAAATATCCCTTTGCCAATTCCACAAGAACAGCCTTAGCGAAAGGCTTCTTGAAGGGAAAGATGTAACTCTGTGAGATGAATTTACAGAACACAGAGCAGTTTCTCAGAAAGCTTCTTTCCAGTTTTGAACGGAAGATATTTCCTTTTTCACCATAGCGCTCTATAGGCTTCCAAATATCAATGCCAATTCCACTAGAACAGCCTTAGCGAAAGGCTTCCTGAAGGGAAAGATGTAACTGTGTGAGATGAATTAACAGAACACAGAGCAGTTTCTCAGAAAGCATCTTTTTGTTTCGAAAGGAAGATATTACCTTTTTCACCGTAGCCCTCTATGGGCTTCCAAATATCCCTTTACCAATTCCACAAGATCAGCCTTAGCGAAAGGCTTCTTGAAGGGAAAGATGTAACTCTGTGAGATGAATTAACAGAACACAGAGCAGTTTCTCAGAAACCTTCTTTCCAGTTTTGAACGGAAGATATTTCCTTTTTCAACATAGCCCTCTATGGGTTTCCAAATATCTCTTTGCCAATTTCACAAGAACAGACTTAGCGAAAGGCTTCTGGAAGGGAAAGATGTAACTCTGTGAGATGAATTAACAGAACACAGAGCAATTTCACAGAAAGCTTCTTTTCAGTTTTGAACGGAAGATATTTCCTTTTTCACCATAGCCCTCTATGGGCTTCCAAATATCCCTTTGCAAATTCCACAAGAACAGCATTAGCGAAAGGCTTCTTGAACGGAAAGATGTAACTCTGTGAGATGGATTAACAGAACACAGTGTAGTTTCTCAGAAAGCTTCTTTCCAGTTTTGAACGGAAGATATTTCCTTTTTCACCATAGCCCTCTATGGGCTTCCAAATATCCCTTTGCCAATTCCACAAGAACAGCCTTAGCGAAAGGCTTCTGAAGGAAAGATGTAACTCTGTGAGATGAATTAACAGAACACAGAGCAGTTTCTCAGAAAGCTTCTTTCCAGTTTGGACGGAAGATATTTCCTTTTTCACCATAGCCCTCTAGGGGCTTCCAAATATCACTTTGCCAATTCCACAAGAACAGCCTTAGCAAAATGCTTCCTGAAGGGAAAGATATAACTCTGTGGGATGAATTAAGAGAACACAGAGCAGTTTCTCAGAAAGCTTCTTTCCAGTTTGACGGAAGATATTTCCTTTTTCACCATAGCCCTCTAGGGGCTTCCAAATATCACTTTGCCAATTCCACAAGAACAGCCTTAGCAAAATGCTTCCTGAAGGGAAAGATATAACTCTGTGGGATGAATTAAGAGAACACAGAGCACTTTCTCAGAAAGCTTCTTTCCAGTTTTGAACGGAAGATATTTCCTTTTTCACCATAGCCCTCTATGGGCTTCCAAATATCCCTTTGCCAATTCCACAAGAACAGCCTTTGCGAAAGGCTTCCTGAAGGGAAAGATGTAACTCTGTGAGATGAATTCACAGAACACAGAGCACTTTCTCAGAAAGCTTCTTTCCAGTTTTGAACGGAAGATATTTCCTTTTTCACCATAGCCCTCTATAGGCTTCCAAATATCAATGCCAATTCCACAAGAACAGCCTTAGCGAAAGGCTTCTTGAAGGGAAAGATGTAACTCTGTGAGATGAATTAACAGAACACAGAGCAGTTTCCCAGAAAGCTTCTTTCCAGTTTTGAAAGGAAGATATTTCCTTTTTCACCATAGCCCTCTATGGGCTTCCAAATATCTCTTTGCCAATTCCTCAAGAACAGCCTTAGCGAAAGGCATCTTGAAGGGAAAGATATAAATCTGTGAGATGAATTCACAGAACACAGAGCAGTTTCTCAGAAAGCTTCTTTCCAGTTTTGAACGGAAGATATTTCCTTTTTCACCATAGCCCTCTATGGGCTTCCAAATATCACTTTGCCAATTCCACAAGAACAGCGTTAGCGAAAGGCTTCTTGAAAGGAAAGATGTAACTCTGTGAAATGGATTAACAGAACACAGAGCAGTTTCTCAGAAAGCTTCTTTCCAGTTTTGAACGGAAGATATTTCCTTTTTCACCATAGCCCTCTATGGGCTTCCAAATATCGCTTTGCCAATTCCACAAGAACAGCCTTAGCGAAAGGCTTCTGGAAGGGAAACATGTAACTCTGTGAGATGAATTAACAGAACACAGAGCAGTTTTTCCGAAAGCTTCTTTCCAGTTTTGAACGGAAGATATTTCTTTTTTCACCATAGCCCTCTATGGGCTTGCAAATATCACTTTGCCAATTCCACAAGAACAGCCTTAGCGAAAGGCTTTTTGAAGGGAAAGATGTAACTCTGTGAGATGAATTCACAGAACACAGAGCAGTTTCTCAGAAAGCTTCTTTCCACTTTTGAACGGAAAATATTTCTTTTTCACCATTGCCCTCATGGGCTTCCAAATATCCCTTTGCCTATTCCACAAGAACAGCCTTAGCGAAAGGCTTCTTGAAGGGAAAGATGTAACTCTGTGAGATGAATTCACAGAACACAGAGCAGTTTCTCGGAAAGCTTCTTTCCAGTTTGGACGGAAGATATTTCCTTTCTCACCATAGCCCTCTAGGGGCTTCCAAATATCTCTTTGCCAATTCCACAAGAACAGACTTAGGGAAAGGCTTCTGGAAGGGAAAGATGTAATTCTGTGAGATGAATTAACAGAACACAGAGCAATTTCACAGAAAGCTTCTTTTCAGTTTTGACCGGAAGATATTTCCTTTTTCACCATAGCCCTCTATGGGCTTCCAAATATCTCTTTGCCAATTCCACAAGAACACCCTTAGCGAAAGGCTTCTTGAAGGGAAAGATGTAACTCTGTGAGATGAATTAACAGAACACAGAGCAGTTTCTCAGAAACCTTCTTTCCAGTTTTGAACGGAAGATATTTCCTTTTTCACCATAGCCCTCTATGGGCTTCCAAATATCGCTTTGCCAATTCCAAAAGAACAGCCTTATATAAAGGCTTCTTGAAGGGAAAGATGTAACTATGTTAGATGGATTAACAGAACACAGAGTAGTTTCTCAGAAACTTCTTTCCAGTTTTGAACGGAAGATATTTCCTTTTCCACCATAGAACTCTATGGCCTTCCAAATATCCCTTTGCCAATTCCACAAGAACAGCCTTAGCGAAAGGCTTCTTGAAGGGAAAGATGTAACTCTGTGAGATGAATTAACAGAACACAGAGCAGTTTCTCAGAAAGCTTCTTTCCAGTTTTGAACGGAAGATATTTCCTTTTCACCATAGCCCTCTATGGGCTTCCAAATATCGCTTTGCCAATTCCAAAGAACAGCCTTATATAAAGGCTTCTTGAAGGAAAGATGTAACTATGTTAGATGGATTAACAGAACACAGAGTAGTTTCTCAGAAACTTCTTTCCAGTTTTGAACGGAAGATATTTCCTTTTCCACCATAGAACTCTATGGCCTTCCAAATATCCTTTGCCAATTCCACAAGAACAGCCTTAGCGAAGGCTTCTTGAAGGAAAGATGTAACTCTGTGAGATGAATTAACAAAACACAGAGCAGTTTCTCAGAAAGCTTCTTTCCAGTTTTGAACGGAAGATATTTCCTTTTTCACCATAGCCCTCTATGGGCTTCCAAATATCCCTTTGCCAATTCCACAAGAACAGCCTTAGCGAAAGGCTTCTTGAAGGGAAAGATGTAACTCTGTGAGATGCATTAACAGAACACAGAGCAGTTTCTCGGAAAGCTCCTTTCCAGTTTGGACGGAAGATATTTCCTTTTTCACCATAGCCCTCTAGTGGCTTCCAAATATCACTTTGCCAATTCCACAAGAACAGCCTTAGCGAAAGGCTTCTTGATGGGAAAGATGTAACTCTGTGAGATGAATTAACAAAACACAGAGCAGTTTCTCAGAAAGCTTCTTTCCAGTTTTGAACGGAAGATATTTCCTTTTTCACCATAGCCCTCTTTGGGATTCCAAATATCCTTTGCCAATTCCACAAGAACAGCCTTAGCGAAGGCTTCTTGAAGGAAAGATGTAACTCTGTGAGATGAATTAACAGAACACAGAGCAGTTTCTCGAAAGCTTCTTTCCAGTTTGGACGGAAGATATTTTTTTTCACCATAGCCCTCTAGTGGCTTCCAAATATCCTTTGCCAATTCCACAAGAACAGCCTTAGCGAAAGGCTTCTTGATAGGAAAGATGTAACTCTGTGAGATGAATTAACAAAACACAGAGCAGTTTCTCAGAAAGCTTCTTTCCAGTTTTGAACGGAAGATATTTCCTTTTTCACCATAGCCCTCTTTGGGATTCCAAATATCACTTTGCCAATTCCACAAGAAAAGCATTAGCGAAAGGCTTCTTGAACGGAAAGATGTAACTCTGTGAGATGAATTAACAGAATACAGAGCTGTTTCTCAGAAAGCTTCTTTTTAGTTTTGAACGGAAGATATTTCCTTATCACCATAGCCCTCTATGGGCTTCCAAATATCCCTCTGCCAATTGCTCAAGAACAGCCTTAGCGAAAGGCTTCTTGAAGGGAAAGATGTAACTCTGTGAGATGAATTCACAGAACACAGAGCAGTTTCACAGAAAGCTTCATTCCAGTTTTGAACGGAAGATATTTCCTTTTTCACCATAGCCCTCTATGGGCTTCCAAATATCCCTTTGCCAATTCCACAAGAACAGCCTTAGCGAAAGGCTTCTTGAAGGGAAAGATGTAACTCTGTGAGATGAATTTACAGAACACAGAGCAGTTTCTCGGAAAGCTTCTTTCCAGTTTGGACGGAAGATATTTCCTTTTTCACCATAGCCCTCTATGGGCTTCCAAATATCCCTTTGCCAATTCCACAAGAACAGCCTTAGCGAAAGACTTCTTGAAGGGAAAGATGTAACTCTGTGAGATGAATTAACAGAACACAGAGCAGTTTCTCAGAAAGCTTCCTGCCAGTTTTGAACGGAAGATATTTCCTTTTTCACCATAGCCCTCTATGGGCTTCCAAATGTCAATGCCAATTCCACAAGAACAGCCTTATTGAAAGGCTTCTTAAGGGAAATATGTAACTCTGTGAGATGAATTAACAGAACACAGAGCAGTTTCTCAGAAAGCTTCTTTCCAGTTTCGAACGGAAGATATTTCCTTTTTCACCATAGCCCTCTAAGGCCTTCCAAATATCCCTTTGCCAATTCCACAAGAACAGCCTTAGTGAAAGGCTTCTTGAAGGGAAAGATGTAACTCTGTGAGATGAATTAACAGAAAACAGAGCAGTTTCTCAGAAAGCTTCTTTCCAGTTTTGAACGGAAGATATTTCCTTTTTCACCATAGCCCTCTATGGGCTTCCAAATATCTCTTTGCCAATTTCACAAGAACAGACTTAGCGAAAGGGTTCTGGAAGGGAAAGATGTAACTCTGTGAGATGAATTAACAGAACACAGAGCAATTTCACAGAAAGCTTCTTTTCAGTTTTGAACGGAAGATATTTCCTTTTTCACCATAGCCCTCTATGGGCTTCCAAATATCTCTTTGCCAATTCCACAAGAACAGCCTTAGCGAAAGGCTTCTGGAAGGGAAAGATGTAACTCTGTGAGATGAATTAACAGAACACAGAGCAGTTTCTCAGAAAGCTTCTTTCCACTTTTGAACGGAAGATATTTCCTTTTTCACCATAGCCCTCTATGGGCTTCCAAATATACCTTTGCCAATTCCACAAGAACAGCCTTATCGAAAGGCTTCTTGAAGGGAAAGATGTAACTCTGTGAGATGGATTAACAGAACACAGAGTAGTTTCTCAGAAAGCTTCTTTCCAGTTTTGAAAGGAAGATATTTCCTTTTTCAACATAGCCCTCTATGGGCTTCCAAATATCCCTTTGCCAATTCCACAAGAACAGCCTTAGCGAAAGGCTTCTTGAAGGGAAACATGTAACTCTGTGAGATGAATTAACAGAACACAGAGCAGTTTCTCAGAAAGCTTCTTTCCAGTTTGGACGGAAGATACTTCCTTTTTCACCATAGCCCTCTAGGGGCTTCCAAATATCACTTTGCCAATTCCACAAGAACAGCCTTAGCGAAAGGCTTCCTGAAGGGAAAGATGTAACTCTGTGAGATGAATTAAGAGAACACAAAGCACTTTCTCAGAAAGCTTCTTTCCAGTTTTTAATGGAAGATATTTCCTTTTTCACCATAGCCGTCTATGGGCTTCCAAATATCCCTTTGCCAATTCCACAAGAACAGCCTTTGCGAAAGGCTTCCTGAAGGGAAAGATGTAACTTTGTGAGATGAATTAACAGAACACAGAGCAGTTTCCCAGAAAGCTTCTTTCCAGTTTTGAAAGGGAGATATTTCCTTTTTCACCATAGCCCTCTATGGGCTTCCAAATATCCCTTTGCCAATTCCACAAGAACAGCCTTAGAGAAATTCTTCTTGAAGGGAGAGATATAACTCTGTGAGATGAATTCACAGAACACAGAGCAGTTTCTCAGAAAGCTTCTTTCCAGTTTTGAATGGAAGATATTTCCTTTTTCACCATAGCCCTCTATTGGCTTCCAAATATCACTTTGCCAATTTCACAAGAACAGCGTTAGCGAAAGGCTTCTTGAAAGGAAAGATGTAACTCTGTGAAATGAATTAACAGAACACAGAGCAGTTTCTCAGAAAGCTTCTTTCCAGTTTTGAACGGAAGATATTTCCTTTTCACCATAGCCCTCTATGGGCTTCTAAATATCCCTCTGCCAATTGCTCAAGAACAGCCTTTGCGAAAGGCTTCTTGAAGGGAAAGATGTAACTCTGTGAGATGAATTCACAGAACACAGAGCAGTTTCACAGAAAGCTTCTTTCCAGTTTTGAACGGAAGATATTTCTTTTTTCACCATAGCCCTCTATGTGCTTCCAAATATCCCTTTGCCAATTCCACAATAAGAGCCTTAGCGAAAGGCTTATTGCAGGGAAAGATGTAACTCTGTGAGATGAATTAACAGAACACAGAGCAGTTTCTCAGAAGGTTTCTTTCCAGTTTTGAACGGAAGATATTTCCTTCTTCACCATAGAGCTCTATGGGCTTTCTAATATCCCTATGCCAATTCCACAAGAACAGCCTTAGCGAAAGGCTTCTGGAAGGGAAAGATGTAACTCTGTGAGATGAATTAACAGAACACAGAGCAGTTTCTCAGAAAGCTTCTTTCCAGTTTTGAACGGAAGATATTTCCTTTTTCAACCTAGCCCTCTATGGGCTTCCAAATATCTCTTTGCCAATTTCACAAGAAGAGACTTAGCGAAAGGCTTCTGGAAAGGAAAGATGTAACTCTGTGAGATGAATTAACAGAACACAGAGCAATTTCACAGAAAGCTTCTTTTCAGTTTTGAACGGAAGATATTTCCTTTTTCACCATAGCCCTCTATGGGCTTCCAAATATCTCTTTGCCAATTCCACAAGAACACCCTTAGCGAAAGGCTTCTTGAAGGGAAAGATGTAACTCTGTGAGATGAATTAACAGAACACAGAGCAGTTTCTCAGAAAGCTTCTTTCCAGTTTTGAACGGAAGATATTTCCTTTTTCACCATAGCCCTCTATGGGCTTCCAAATACCCCTTTGCCAATTCCACAAGAACAGCCTTATCGAAAGGCTTCTTGAAGGGAAACATGTAACTCTGTGAGATGAATTAACAGAACATAGAGCAGTTTCTCAGAAAGCTTCTTTCCAGTTTTGAACGGAAGATATTTCCTTTTCCACCGTAGAACTCTATGGCCTTCCAAATATCCCTTTGCCAATTCCACAAGAACAGCCTTAGCGAAAGGCTTCTTGAAGGGAAAGATGTAACTCTGTGAGATGAATTAACAGAACACAGAGCAGTTTCTCAGAAAGTTTCTTTCCAGTTTTGAACGGAAGATATTTCCTTTTTCACCATAGCCCTATATGGGTTTCCAAATATCTCTTTGCCAATTTCACAAGAACAAACTTATCGAAAGGCTTCTTGAAGGGAAAGATGTAACTCTGTGACATTAATTAAGAGAACACAGAGCACTTTCTCAGAAAGCTTCTTTCCAGTTTTGAACGGAAGATATTTCCTTTTTCACCATAGCCCTCTATGGGCTTCCAAATATCCCTTTGCCAATTCCACAAGAACAGCCTTAGTGAAACGCTTCTGGAAGATAAACATGTAACTCTGTGAGATGAATTCACAGAACACAGAGCAGTTTCTACGAAAGCTTCTTTCCAGTTTTGAACGGAAGATATTTCCTTTTTCACCATAGCCCTCTAGGGGCTTCCAAATATCCCTTTGCCAATTCCACAAGAACAGCCTTAGCGATAGGCTTCTTGAAGGGAAAGATGTAACTCTGTGAGATGAATGAACAGAACACAGAGCAGTTTCTCAGAAAGTTTCTTTCCAGTTTTGAACGGAAGATATTTCCTTTCCACCATAGCCCTCTATGGGCTTCCATATATCCCTCTGCCAATTGCTCAGGAACAGCCTTTGTGAAAGGCTTCTTGAAGGGAAAGATGTAACTCTTTGAGATGAATTAGCAGAACACAGAGCAGTTTCACAGAAAGCTTCCTTCCAGTTTTGAACGGAAGATATTTCCTTTTTCACCATAGCCCTCTATGGGCTTCCAAATATCCCTTTGCCAATTCCACAAGAACAGCCTTAGCGAAAGGTTTCTTGAAGGGAAACATGTAACTCTGTGAGATGAATTAACAGAACACAGAGCAGTTTCTCAGAAAGCTTCTTTCCAGTTTTGAACGGAAGATATTTCCTTTTTCACCATAGCCCTCTATGGGCTTGCAAATATCACTTTGCCAATTCCACAAGAACAGCCTTAGCGAAGGGCTTCTTGAAGGGAAAGATGTAGCTCTGTGAGATGAATTAACAGAACACAGAGCAGTTTCTCAGAAAGCTTCTTTCCAGTTTGGACGGAAGATATTTCCTTTTTCACCATAGCCCTCTATGGGCTTCCAAATATCCCTTTGCCAATTCCACAAGAACAGCCTTAGCGAAAGACTTCTTGAAGGGAAAGATGTAACTCTGTGAGATGAATTAACAGAACACTGAGCAGTTTCTCAGAAAGCTTCCTGCCAGTTTTGAACGGAAGATATTTCCTTTTTCACCATAGCCCTCTATGGGCTTCCAAATGTCAATGCCAATTCCACAAGAACAGCCTTATTGAAAGGCTTCTTAAGGGAAATATGTAACTCTGTGAGATGAATTAACAGAACACAGAGCAGTTTCTCAGAAAGCTTCTTTCCAGTTTTGAACGGAAGATATTTCCTTTTTCACCATAGCCCTCTATGGGCTTCCAAATATCCCTTTGCCAATTCCACAAGAACAGCCTTAGCGAAATTCTTCTTGAAGGGAGAGATATAACTCTGTGAGATGAATTCACAGAACACAGAGCAGTTTCTCAGAAAGCTTCTTTCCAGTTTTGAACGGAAGATATTTCCTTTTTCACCATAGCCCTCTATTGGCTTCCAAATATCACTTTGCCAATTTCACAAGAACAGCGTTAGCGAAAGGCTTCTTGAAAGGAAAGATGTAACTCTGTGAAATGAATTAACAGAACACAGAGCAGTTTCTCAGAAAGCTTCTTTCCAGTTTTGAACGGAAGATATTTCCTTTTCACCATAGCCCTCTATGGGCTTCTAAATATCCCTCTGCCAATTGCTCAAGAACAGCCTTTGCGAAAGGCTTCTTGAAGGGAAAGATGTAACTCTGTGAGATGAATTCACAGAACACAGAGCAGTTTCACAGAAAGCTTCTTTCCAGTTTTGAACGGAAGATATTTCTTTTTTCACCATAGCCCTCTATGTGCTTCCAAATATCCCTTTGCCAATTCCACAATAAGAGCCTTAGCGAAGGCTTCTTGAAGGAAAGATGTAACTCTGTTAGATGAATTAACAGAACACAGAGCAGTTTCTCAGAAGGTTTCTTTCCAGTTTTGAACGGAAGATATTTCCTTCTTCACCATAGAGCTCTATGGGCTTTCTAATATCCCTATGCCAATTCCACAAGAACAGCCTTAGCGAAAGGCTTCTGGAAGGGAAAGATGTAACTCTGTGAGATGAATTAACAGAACACAGAGCAGTTTCTCAAGCTTCTTTCCAGTTTTGAACGGAAGATATTTCCTTTTTCAACCTAGCCCTCTATGGGCTTCCAAATATCTCTTTGCCAATTTCACAAGAAGAGACTTAGCGAAAGGCTTCTGGAAAGGAAAGATGTAACTCTGTGAGATGAATTAACAGAACACAGAGCACTTTCTCAGAAAGCTTCTTTCAGTTTTGAGCGGAAGATATTTCCTTTTCACCATAGCCCTCTATGGGCTTCCAAATATCTCTTTGCCAATTCCACAAGAACACCCTTAGCGAAGGCTTCTTGAAGGAAAGATGTAACTCTGTGAGATGAATTAACAGAACACAGAGCAGTTTCTCAGAAAGCTTCTTTCCAGTTTTGAGCGGAAGATATTTCCTTTTCACCATAGCCCTCTATGGGCTTCCAAATATCACTTTGCCAATTCCACAAGAACAGCCTTATCGAAAGGCTTCTTGAAGGAAAGATGTAACTCTGTGAGATGAATTAACAGAACATAGAGCAGTTTCTCAGAAAGCTTCTTTCCAGTTTTGAACGGAAGATATTTCCTTTTCACCATAGCCCTCTATGGGCTTCCAAATATCCTTTGCCAATTCCACAAGAACAGCCTTAGCGAAGGCTTCTTGAAGGAAAGATGTAACTCTGTGAGATGAATTAACAGAACACAGAGCAGTTTCTCAAGCTTCTTTCCAGTTTTGAGCGGAAGATATTTCCTTTTCACCATAGCCCTCTATGGGCTTCCAAATATCTCTTTGCCAATTTCACAAGAACAAACTTATCGAAAGGCTTCTTGAAGGAAAGATGTAACTCTGTGACATTAATTAAGAACACAGAGCACTTTCTCAGAAAGCTTCTTTCCAGTTTTGAGCGGAAGATATTTCCTTTTCACCATAGCCCTCTATGGGCTTCCAAATATCCTTTGCCAATTCCACAAGAACAGCCTTTGTGAAAGGCTTCTGGAAGATAAACATGTAACTCTGTGAGATGAATTCACAGAACACAGAGCAGTTTCTCAAGCTTCTTTCCAGTTTTGAGCGGAAGATATTTCCTTTTCACCATAGCCCTCTAGGGGCTTCCAAATATCCTTGCCAATTCCACAAGAACAGCCTTAGCGATAGGCTTCTTGAAGGAAAGATGTAACTCTGTGAGATGAATGAACAGAACACAGAGCAGTTTCTCAGAAAGTTTCTTTCCAGTTTTGAGCGGAAGATATTTCCTTTTCACCATAGCCTCTATGGGCTTCCATATATCCTCTGCCAATTGCTCAAGAACAGCCTTTGTGAAAGGCTTCTTGAAGGAAAGATGTAACTCTTTGAGATGAATTAGCAGAACACAGAGCAGTTTCTCAAGCTTCTTTCCAGTTTTGAGCGGAAGATATTTCCTTTTCACCATAGCCCTCTATGGGCTTCCAAATATCCTTTGCCAATTCCACAAGAACAGCCTTAGAAAGGCTTCTTGAAGGAAACATGTAACTCTGTGAGATGAATTAACAGAACACAGAGCACTTTCTCAGAAAGCTTCTTTCCAGTTTTGAACGGAAGATATTTCCTTTTCACCATAGCCCTCTATGGGCTTGCAAATATCCTTTGCCAATTCCACAAGAACAGCCTTAGCGAAGGCTTCTTGAAGGAAAGATGTAGCTCTGTGAGATGAATTAACAGAACACAGAGCAGTTTCTCAAGCTTCTTTCCAGTTTTGAGCGGAAGATATTTCCTTTTCACCATAGCCCTCTATGGGCTTCCAAATATCCTTTGCCAATTCCACAAGAACAGCCTTAGCGAAAGGCTTTTGAAGGAAAGATGTAACTCTGTGAGATGAATTAACAGAACACTGAGCAGTTTCTCAGAAAGCTTCCTGCCAGTTTTGAACGGAAGATATTTCCTTTTCACCATAGCCCTCTATGGGCTTCCAAATATCCATTTGCCAATTCCACAAGAACAGCCTTATTGAAAGGCTTCTTGAAGGAAACATGTAACTCTGTGAGATGAATTAACAGAACACAGAGCAGTTTCTCAGAAAGCTTCTTTCCAGTTTTGAGCGGAAGATATTTCCTTTTCACCATAGCCCTCTAAGGCCTTCCAAATATCCATTTGCCAATTCCACAAGAACAGCCTTAGCGAAAGGCTTCTTGAAGGAAAGATCTAACTCTGTGAGATGAATTAACAGAAAACAGAGCAGTTTCTCAAGCTTCTTTCCAGTTTTGAGCGGAAGATATTTCCTTTTCACCATAGCCCTCTATGGGCTTCCAAATATCTCTTTGCCAATTTCACAAGAACAGCCTTAGCGAAAGGCTTCTGGAAGGAAAGATGTAACTCTGTGAGATGAATTAACAGAACACAGAGCAATTTCTCAAGCTTCTTTCCAGTTTTGAGCGGAAGATATTTCCTTTTCACCATAGCCCTCTATGGGCTTCCAAATATCTCTTTGCCAATTCCACAAGAACAGCCTTAGCGAAAGGCTTCTTGAAGGAAAGATGTAACTCTGTGAGATGAATTAACAGAACACAGAGCAGTTTCTCAAGCTTCTTTCCACTTTTGAGCGGAAGATATTTCCTTTTTCACCATAGCCCTCTATGGGCTTCCAAATATCCTTTGCCAATTCCACAAGAACAGCCTTATCGAAAGGCTTCTTGAAGGAAAGATGTAACTCTGTGAGATGGATTAACAGAACACAGAGTAGTTTCTCAGAAAGCTTCTTTCCAGTTTTGAAAGGAAGATATTTCCTTTTTCTACATAGCCCTCTATGGGCTTCCAAATATCCCTTTGCCAATTCCACAAGAACAGCCTTAGCGAAAGGCTTCTTGAAGGAAACATGTAACTCTGTGAGATGAATTAACAGAACACAGAGCAGTTTCTCAAGCTTCTTTCCAGTTTGGACGGAAGATACTTCCTTTTTCACCATAGCCTCTATGGGCTTCCAAATATCCTTTGCCAATTCCACAAGAACAGCCTTAGCGAAAGGCTTCCTGAAGGAAAGATGTAACTCTGTGAGATGAATTAAGAGAACACAGAGCAGTTTCTCAGAAAGCTTCTTTCCAGTTTTAATGGAAGATATTTCCTTTTTCACCATAGCCCTCTATGGGCTTCCAAATATCCCTTTGCCAATTCCACAAGAACAGCCTTTGAAAGGCTTCTGAAGGAAAGATGTAACTCTGTGAGATGAATTAACAGAACACAGAGCAGTTTCTCAGAAAGCTTCTTTCCAGTTTTGAGCGGAAGATATTTCCTTTTCACCATAGCCCTCTATAGGCTTCCAAATATCTTTGCCAATTCCACAAGAACAGCCTTAGCGAAGGCTTCTTGAAGGAAAGATGTAACTCTGTGAGATGAATTAACAGAACACAGAGCAGTTTCTCAAGCTTCTTTCCAGTTTTGAAAGGAGATATTTCCTTTTCACCATAGCCCTCTATGGGCTTCAAATATCCTTGCCAATTCCACAAGAACAGCCTTAGCGAAATTCTTCTTGAAGGGAGAGATATAACTCTGTGAGATGAACTCACTGAACACAGAGCAGTTTCTCAGAAAGCTTCTTTCCAGTTTTGAACGGAAGATATTTCCTTTTTCACCATAGCCCTCTAGGGGCTTCCAAATATCACCTTGCCAATTTCACAAGAACAGCGTTAGCGAAAGGCTTCTTGAAAGGAAAGATGTAACTCTGTGAAATGAATTAACAGAACACAGAGCAGTTTCTCAGAAGGTTTCTTTCCAGTTTTGAACGAAGATATTTCCTTCTTCACCATAGAGCTCTATGGGCTTTCAAATATCCCTTTGCCAATTCCACAAGAACAGCCTTAGCGAAAGGCTTCTGGAAGGGAAAGATGTAACTCTGTGAGATGAATTAACAGAACACAGAGCAGTTTCTCAAGCTTCTTTCCAGTTTTGAGCGGAAGATATTTCCTTTTAACCTAGCCCTCTATGGGCTTCCAAATATCTCTTTGCCAATTTCACAAGAAGAGACTTAGCGAAAGGCTTCTGGAAAGAAAAGATGTAACTCTGTGAGATGAATTAACAGAACACAGAGCAATTTCACAGAAACTTCTTTCAGTTTTGAGCGGAAGATATTTCCTTTTCACCATAGCCCTCTATGGGCTTCCAAATATCTCTTTGCCAATTCCACAAGAACACCCTTAGCGAAAGGCTTCTTGAAGGAAAGATGTAACTCTGTGAGATGAATTAACAGAACACAGAGCAGTTTCTCAAGCTTCTTTCCAGTTTTGAGGAAGATATTTCCTTTTCACCATAGCCCTCTATGGGCTTCCAAATATCCTTTGCCAATTCCACAAGAACAGCCTTATCGAAAGGCTTCTTGAAGGGAAACATGTAACTCTGTGAGATGAATTAACAGAACATAGAGCAGTTTCTCAGAAAGCTTCTTTCCAGTTTTGAACGGAAGATATTTCCTTTTCCACCGTAGAACTCTATGGCCTTCCAAATATCCCTTTGCCAATTCCACAAGAACAGCCTTAGCGAAAGGCTTCTTGAAGGGAAAGATGTAACTCTGTGACATTAATTAACAGAACACAGAGCAGTTTCTCAGAAAGCTTCTTTCCAGTTTTGAACGGAAGATATTTCCTTTTTCACCATAGCCCTCTATGGGCTTCCAAATATCCCTTTGCCAATTCCACAAGAACAGCCTTAGTGAAACGCTTCTGGAAGATAAACATGTAACTCTGTGAGATGAATTCACAGAACACAGAGCAGTTTCTACGAAAGCTTCTTTCCAGTTTTGAACGGAAGATATTTCCTTTTTCACCATAGCCCTCTAGGGGCTTCCAAATATCCCTTTGCCAATTCCACAAGAACAGCCTTAGCGATAGGCTTCTTGAAGGGAAAGATGTAACTCTGTGAGATGAATGAACAGAACACAGAGCAGTTTCTCAGAAAGTTTCTTTCCAGTTTTGAACGGAAGATATTTCCTTTCCACCATAGCCCTCTATGGGCTTCCAAATATCCCTCTGCCAATTGCTCAAGAACAGCCTTTGCGAAAGGCTTCTTGAAGGGAAAGATGTAACTCTTTGAGATGAATTAGCAAAACACAGAGCAGTTTCACAGAAAGCTTCCTTCCAGTTTTGAACGGAAGATATTTCCTTTATCACCATAGCCCTCTATGGGCTTCCAAATATCCCTTTGCCAATTCCACAAGAACAGCCTTAGCGAAAGGCTTCTTGAAGGGAAACATGTAACTCTGTGAGATGAATTAACAGAACACAGAGCAGTTTCTCAGAAAGCTTCTTTCCAGTTTTGAACGGAAGATATTTCCTTTTTCACCATAGCCCTCTATGGGCTTGCAAATATCACTTTGCCAATTCCACAAGAACAGCCTTAGCGAAGGGCTTCTTGAAGGGAAAGATGTAGCTCTGTGAGATGAATTAACAGAACACAGAGCAGTTTCTCACAAAGCTTCTTTCCAGTTTTGAACGGAAGATATTTCCTTTTTCACCACAGCCCTCTATGGGCTTCCAAATATCCCTTTGCCAATTCCACAAGAACAGCCTTAGCGAAAGGCTTCTTGAAGAGAATCATGTAACTCTGTGAGATGAATTCACAGAACACAGAGCAGTTTCTCGGAAAGATTCTTTCCAGTTTGGACGGAAGATATTTCCTTTTTCACCATAGCCCTCTAGGGGCTTCCAAATATCACTTTGCCAATTCCACAAGAACAGCCTTAGCGAAAGGCTTCCTGAAGGGAAAGATGTAACTCTGTGAGATGAATTAACAGAACACAGAGCAGTTTCTCAGAAAGCTTCTTTCCAGTTTTGAACGGAAGATGTTTCCTTTTTCAACATAGCCCTTTATGGGTTTCCAAATATCCCTTAGCCAGTTTCACAAGAACAGCCTTATAGAAAGGCTTCTTGAAGGGAAAGATGTAACTCTATGAGATGAATTAAGAGAACACAGAGCACTTTCTCAGAAAGCTCCTTTCCAGTTTTGAATGGAAGATATTTCCTCTTTCACCATAGCCCTCTATGGGCTTCCAAATATCCCTTTGGCAATTCCACAAGAACAGCCTTTGCGAAAGGCTTCCTGAAGGGAAAGATGTAACTCTGTGAGATGAATTAACAGAACACAGAGCAGTTTCTCAGAAAGCTTCTTTCCAGTTTTGAACGGAAGATATTTCCTTTTTCACCATAGCCCTCTATGGGCTTCCAAAGATCCCTTTGCCAATTCCACAAGAACAGCCTTAGCGAAAGGCTTCTTGAAGGGAAACATTTAACTCTGTGAGATGAATTATCAGAACACAGAGCAGTTTCTCAGAAAGCTTCTTTCCAGTTTTGAACGGAAGATATTTCCTTTTTCACCATAGCCCTCTATGAGCTTGCAAATATCACTTTGCCAATTCCACAAGAACAGCCTTAGCGAAGGGCTTCTTGAAGGGAAAGATGTAACCCTGTGAGATAAATTAACAGAATACAGAGCAGTTTCTCACAAAGCTTCTTTCCAGTTTTGAACGGAAGATATTTCCTTTTTCACCATAGCCCTCTATGGGCTTCCAAATATCCCTTTGCCAATTCCACAAGAACAGCCTTAGCGAAAGGCTTCTTGAAGGGAAATATGTAACTCTGTGAGATGAATGAACAGAACACAGAGCAGTTTCTCGGAAAGCTTCTTTCCAGTTTGGACGGAAGATATTTCCTTTTTCACCATAGCCCTCTAGGGGCTTCCAAATATCACTTTGCCAATTCCACAAGAACAGCCTTAGCGAAAGGCTTCCTAAAGGGAAAGATATAACTCTGTGAGATGAATTAACAGAACACAGAGCAGTTTCTCAGAAAGCTTCTTTCCAGTTTTGAACGGAAGATATTTCCTTTTTCAACATAGCCCTTTATGAGTTTCCAAATATCCCTTTGCCAGTTTCACAAGAACAGCCTTATAGAAAGGCTTCTTGAAGGGAAAGATGTAACTCTGTGACATGGACTAAGAGAACACAGAGCAATTTCTCAGAAAGCTTCTTTCCAGTTTTGAACGGAAGATATTTCCTTTTTCACCATAGCCCTCTATGGGCTTCCAAATATCCCTTTGCCAATTCCACAACAACAGCCTTAGCGAAAGGCTTCTGGAAGGGAAACATGTAACTCTGTGAGATGAATTCACAGAACACAGAGCAGTTTCTCCGAAAGCTTCTTTCCAGTTTTGAACGGAAGATATTTCCTTTTTCACCATAGCCCTCTATGGGCTTGCAAATATCACTTTGCCAATTCCACAAGAACAGCCTTAGCGAAAGGCTTCTTGAAGGGAAAGATGTAACTCTATGAGATGAATTGACAGAACACAGAGCAGTTTCTCGGAAAGCTTCTTTCCAGTTTGGACAGAAGATATTTCCTTTTTCACCACAGCCCTCTAGGTGTTTCCAAATATCACTTTGCCAATTCCACAAGAACAGCCTTAGCGAAAGGCTTCTTGAAGTTAAAGATGTAACTCTGTGAGATGAATTAACAGAACACAGAGCAGTTTCTCAGAAAGCTTCTTTCCAGTTTTGAACGAAGATATTTCCTTTTTCACCACAGCCCTCTAGGTGTTTCCAAATATCCTTTGCCAATTCCACAAGAACAGCCTTAGCGAAGGCTTCTTGAAGGAAAGATGTAACTCTGTGAGATGAATTAACAGAACACAGAGCAGTTTCTCAAGCTTCTTTCCAGTTTTGAGCGGAAGATATTTCCTTTTTCACCATAGCCCTCTATGGGCTTCAAATATCACTTTGCCAATTCCACAAGAACAGCCTTAGCAAAGGGCTTCTTGAAGGAAAGATGTAACTCTGTGAGATGAATTAACAGAACACAGAGCAGTTTCTCAGAAAGCTTCTTTCCAGTTTTGAGCGGAAGATATTTCCTTTTCACCATAGCCCTCTATGGGCTTCAAATATCCTTTGCCAATTGGACAAGAACAGCCTTAGCGAAGGCTTCTTGAAGGAAAGATGTAACTCTGTGAGATGAATTAACAGAACACAGAGCAGTTTCTCGAGCTTCTTTCCAGTTTTGGACGGAAGATATTTCCTTTTTCACCATAGCCCTCTCTGGGCTTCCAAATATCCCTTTGCCAATTCCACAAGAACAGCCTAAGCGAAAGGCTTCTTGAAGGGAAAGATGTATCTCTGTGAGATGAATTAACAGAACACAGAGCAGTTTCTCCGAAAGCTTCTTTCCAGTTTTGAACGGAAGATATTTCCTTTTACACCATAGTATCATATGGGCTTGCAAATATCCCCTTGCCAATTCCACAAGAACAGCCTTAGAGAAGGGCTTCTTGAAGGGAAAGATGTAACTCTGTGAGATGAATTAACAGAACACAGAGCAGTTTCTCGGAAAGCTTCTTTAAAGTTTGGACGGAAGATATTTCCTTTTTCACCATAGCCCTCTATGGGCTTCCAAATATCCCTTTGCCAATTCCATAAGAACAGCCTTAGCGAAAGACTTCTAAAGGGAAAGATGTAACTCTGTGAGATGAATTAACAGAACACAGAGCAGTTTCTCGGAAAGCTTCTTTCCAGTTTGGACGGAAGATATTTCCTTTTTCACCATAGCCCTCTCTGGGCTTCCAAATATCCCTTTGCCAATTCCACAAGAACAGCCTTAGCGAAAGGCTTCTTGAAGGAAAGATGTATCTCTGTGAGATGAATTAACAGAACACAGAGCAGTTTCTCGGAAAGCTTCTTTCCAGTTTTGAGCGGAAGATATTTCCTTTTCACCATAGCCCTCTATGGGCTTCCAAATATCCTTTGCCAATTCCACAAGAACAGCCTTAGCGAAAGGCTTCTTGAAGGAAACATGTAACTCTGTGAGATGAATTAACAGAACACAGAGCAGTTTCTCGAGCTTCTTTCCAGTTTTGAACGGAAGATATTTCCTTTTCACCATAGCCCACTAGGGCTTCCAAATATCACTTTGCCAATTACACAAGAACAGCCTTAGCGAAAGGCTTCTGGAAGGAAAGATGTAACTCTGTGAGATGAATTAACAGAACACAGAGCAGTTTTCAGAAAGATTCTTTCCAGTTTTGAGCGGAAGATATTTCCTTTTCACCATAGACCTCTATGGGTTTCCAAATATATCTTTGCCAATTCCATAAGAACAGCCTTAGCGAAAGGCTTGAAGGAAAGATGTAACTCTGTGAGATGAATTAACAGAACACAGAGCAGTTTCTCAAGCTTCTTTCCAGTTTTGAGCGGAAGATATTTCCTTTTCACCATAGCCCTCTATAGGCTTCCAAGTATCAATGCCAATTCCACAAGAACAGCCTTAGCGAAAGGCTTCTTGAAGGAAAGATGTAACTCTGTGAGATTAATTGACAGAACACAGAGCAGTTTCTCAGAAAGCTTCTTTCCAATTTTGAGCGGAAGATATTTCCTTTTCACCATAGCTCTCCTTGGGCTTCCAAATATCCTTTGTCAATTCCACAAGAACAGCCTTATCGAAAGGCTTCTTGAAGGAAAGATGTAACTCTGTGAGATTAATTGACAGAACACAGAGCAGTTTCTCAAGCTTCTTTCCAATTTTGAGCGGAAGATATTTCCTTTTCACCATAGCTCTCCTTGGGCTTCCAAATATCCTTGCCAATTCCACAAGAACAGCCTTAGCGAAAGGCTTCTTGAAGGAAAGATGTAACTCTGTGAGATGAATTAACAGAACACAGAGCAGTTTCTCAGAAAGCTTCTTTCCAGTTTTGAACGGAAGATATTTCCTTTTCACCATAGCCCTCTATGGGCTTCCAAATATCCTTTGCCAATTCACAAGAACAGCCTTAGCGAAGGCTTCTGGAAGGAAACATGTAACTCTGTAAGATGAATTCACAGAACACAGAGCAGTTTCTCAAGCTTCTTTCCAGTTTTGAGCGGAAGATATTTCCTTTTCACCATAGCCCTCTATGGGCTTCCAAATATCCTTTGCCAATTCCACAAGAACAGCCTTAGCGAAAGGCTTCTTGAAGGAAAGATGTAACTCTTTGTGATGAATTCACAGAACACAGAGCAGTTTCTCAAGCTTCTTTCCAATTTTGAACGGAAGATATTTCCTTTTCACCATAGCCCTCTATGAGCTTCCAAATATCCCTCTGCCAATTGCTCAAGAACAGCCTTTGCGAAAGGCTTCTTGAAGGGAAAGATGTAACTCTTTGAGATGAATTAACGGAACAGAGAGCAGTTTCACAGAAAGCTTCTTTCCAGTTTTGAACGGAAGATATTTCCTTTTTCACCATAGCCCTCTATGGGCTTCCAAATATCCCTTTGCCAATTCCACAAGAACAGCCTTAGCGAAAGGCTTCTTGAAGGGAATGATGTAACTCTGTGAGATGAATTAACAGAACACAGAGCAGTTTCTCAGAAAGCTTCTTTCCACTTTCGAACGGAAGATATTTCCTTTTTCACCATAGCCCTCTATGGGCTTGCAAATATCACTTTGCCAATTTCACAAGAACAGCCTTAGCGAAGGGCTTCGTTAAGGGAAAGATGTAACTCTGTGAGATGAATTAACAGAACACAGAGCAGTTTCTCACAAAGCTTCTTTCCAGTTTTGAACGGAAGATATTTCCTTTTTCACCATAGCCCTCTATGGGCTTCCAAACATCCCTTTGCCAATTCCACAAGAACAGTCCTTGAGAAAGGCTTCCTGAAGGGAAAGATGTATCTCTGTGAGATGAATTAACAGAACACATAGTAGTTTCTCAGAAAGCTTCTTTCAAGTTTTGAACGGAAGATATTTCCTTTTCACCATAGCCCTCTATGGGCTTCCAAATATCCCTCTGTCAATTGCTCAAGAACAGCCTTTGGGAAGGCTTCTTGAAGGGAAAGATGTAACTCTGTGAGATGAATTAACAGAACACAGAGCAGTTTCTCAAGCTTCTTTCCAGTTTGCACGGAAGATATTTCCTTTTTCACCATAGCCCTGTATGGGCTTGCAAATATCACTTTCCCAATTCCACAAGAACGGCCTTAGCGAAAGGCTTCTTGAAGGGCAAGATGTAACTCTGTGAGATGAATTAACAGAACACAGAGCAGTTTCTCAAGCTTCTTTGCAGTTTTGA
Organism: Erythrocebus patas; assembly: GCA_023783455.1. Taxonomy (NCBI): domain Eukaryota; kingdom Metazoa; phylum Chordata; class Mammalia; order Primates; family Cercopithecidae; genus Erythrocebus; species Erythrocebus patas. The sequence goes on from JAKFHT010000442.1 coordinate 33,431, forward strand.
GCGGAAGATATTTCCTTTTCACCATAGCCCTCTATGGGCTTCCAAATATCACTTTGCCAATTCCACAAGAACAGCCTTAGCGAAATGCTTCTTGAAGGAAAGATGTAACTCTGTGAGATGAATTAACAGAACACAGAGCAGTTTCTCAAGCTTCTTTCCAGTTTTGAGCGGAAGATATTTCCTTTTCACCATAGCCCTCTATGGGCTTGCAAACATCACTTTGCCAATTCCACAAGAACAGCCTTAGCGAAGGCTTCTTCAAGGGAAAGATGTAACTCTGTGAGATGAATTAACAGAACACAGAGCAGTTTCTCAAGCTTCTTTCCAGTTTTGAGCGGAAGATATTTCCTTTTCACCATAGCCCTCTATGGGCTTGCAAATATGAGTTTGCCAATTCCACAAGAACAGGCTTAGCGAAAGGCTTCTGGAAGGGAAAGATGTAACTCCGTGAGATGAATTAACAGAACACAGAGCAGTTTCTCAGAAAGCTTCTTTCCAGTTTTGAACGGAAGATATTTCCTTTTCACCAGAGTCCTCTATGGGCTTCCAAATATCCTTTGCCAATTCCATAAGAACAGCCTTAGCGAAGGCTTCTTGAAGGAAAAATGTAACTCTGTGAGATGAATTAACTAAACACAGAGCAGTTTCTCGAAAGCTTCTTTCCAGTTTGACGGAAGATATTTCCTTTTCACCATAGCCCTCTATGGGCTTCCAAATATCCTTTGCCATTTCCACAAGAACAGCCTTAGAGAAGGGCTTCTTGAAGGAAAGATGTAACTCTGTGAGTTGAATTAACAGAAAACAGAGCAGTTTCTCCAGCTTCTTTCCAGTTTTGAGCGGAAGATATTTCCTTTTTCACCACAGCCCTCTATGGGCTTCCAAATATCCTTTGCCAATTCCACAAGAAGAGCCTTAGCGAAAGGCTTCTTGAAGGAAACATGTAACTCTGTGAGATGAATTAACAGAACACAGAGCAGTTTCTCAAGCTTCTTTCCAGTTTGACGGAAGATATTTCCTTTTCACCAGAGTCCTCTATGGGCTTCCAAATATCCTTTGCCAATTCCATAAGAACAGCCTTAGCGAAAGGCTTCTGGAAGGAAAGATGTAACTCTGTGAGATGAATTAACAGAACACAGAGCAGTTTCTCGGAAAGCTTCTTTCCAGTTTTGAACGGAAGATATTTCCTTTTTCACCAGAGCCCTCTATGGGCTTCCAAATATCCCTTTGCCAATTCCATAAGAACGGCTTAGCGAAAGGCTTCTTGAAGGGAAAGATGTAACTCTGTGAGATGAATTAACAGAACACAGAGCAGTTTCTCGGAAAGCTTCTTTAAAGTTTGGACGGAAGATATTTCCTTTTTCACCATAGCCCTCTATGGGCTTGCAAATATCACTTTGCCAATTCCACAAGAACAGCCTTAGCGAAGGGCTTCTTCAAGGAAAAGATGTAACTCTGTGAGATGAATTAACAGAACACAGAGCAGTTTCTCAGAAAGCTTCTTTCCAGTTTTGAACGGAAGATATTTCCTTTTTCACCATAGCCCTCTATGGGCTTGCAAATATGAGTTTGCCAATTCCACAAGAACAGGCTTAGCGAAAGGCTTCTGGAAGGGAAAGATGTAACTCCGTGAGATGAATTAACAGAACACAGAGCAGTTTCTCAGAAAGCTTCTTTCCAGTTTTGAACGGAAGATATTTCCTTTTTCACCAGAGTCCTCTATGGGCTTCCAAATATCCCTTTGCCAATTCCATAAGAACAGCCTTAGCGAAAGGCTTCTTGAAGGGAAAAATGTAACTCTGTGAGATGAATTAACAAAACACAGAGCAGTTTCTCGGAAAGCTTCTTTCCAGTTTGGACGGAAGATATTTCCTTTTTCACCATAGCCCTCTATGGGCTTCCAAATATCCCTTTGCCATTTCCACAAGAACAGCCTTAGAAGGGCTTCTTGAAGGAAAGATGTAACTCTGTGAGTTGAATTAACAGAAAACAGAGCAGTTTCTCGGAAAGCTTCTTTCCAGTTTTGAGCGGAAGATATTTCCTTTTCACCAGAGCCCTCTATGGGCTTCCAAATATCCTTTGCCAATTCCACAAGAAGAGCCTTAGCGAAAGGCTTCTTGAAGGAAACATGTAACTCTGTGAGATGAATTAACAGAACACAGAGCAGTTTCTCGAAAGCTTCTTTCCAGTTTGGACGGAAGATATTTCCTTTTCACCAGAGTCCTCTATGGGCTTCCAAATATCCTTTGCCAATTCCATAAGAACAGCCTTAGCGAAGGCTTCTGGAAGGAAAGATGTAACTCTGTGAGATGAATTAACAGAACACAGAGCAGTTTCTCAGAAAGCTTCTTTCCAGTTTTGAGCGGAAGATATTTCCTTTTCACCATAGCCCTCTATAGGCTTCCAAATATCAATGCCAATTCCACAAGAACAACCTTAGCGAAAGGCTTCTTGAAGGGAAAGATGTAACTCTGTGAGATTAATTGACAGAACACAGAGCAGTTTCTCAGAAAGCTTCTTTCCAGTTTTGAACGGAAGATATTTCCTTTTTCACCATAGCTCTCCTTGGGCTTCCAAATATCCCTTTGTCAATTCCACAAGAACAGCCTTATCGAAAGGCTTCTTGAAGGGAAAGATGTAACTCTGTGAGATGAATTAACAGAACACAGAGAAGTTTCTCAGAAAGCTTCTTTCCAGTTTTGAACGGAAGATATTTCCTTTTTCACCATAGCCCTCTATGGGCTTCCAAATATCCCTTTGCCAATTCCACAAGAACAGCCTTAGCGAAAGGCTTCTGGAAGGGAAACATGTAACTCTGTAAGATGAATTCACAGAACACAGAGTAGTTTCTCAGAAAGCTTCTTTCCAGTTTTGAACGGAAGATATTTCCTTTTTCACCATAGCCCTCTAGGGGCTTCCAAATATCCCTTTGCCAATTCCACAAGAACAGCCTTAGCGAAAGGCTTTGAAGGAAAGATGTAACTCTTTGTGATGAATTCACAGAACACAGAGCAGTTTCTCAGAAAGCTTCTTTCCAGTTTTGAACGGAAGATATTTTTCACCATAGCCCTCTATGGGCTTCCAAATATCCTCTGCCAATTGCTCAAGAACAGCCTTTGCGAAAGGCTTCTGAAGGGAAAGATGTAACTCTTTGAGATCAATTAACGGAACAGAGAGCAGTTTCAGAAAGCTTCTTTCCAGTTTTGAACAGAAGATATTTCCTTTTCACCATAGCCCTCTATGGGCTTCCAAATATCCTTTGCCAATTCCACAAGAACAGCCTTAGCGAAAGGCTTCTGAAGGAAAGATGTAACTCTGTGAGATGAATTAACAGAACACAGAGCAGTTTCTCAGAAAGCTTCTTTCCACTTTCGACGGAAGATATTTCCTTTTCACCATAGCCTCTATGGGCTTGCAAATATCACTTTGCCAATTTCACAAGAACAGCCTTAGCGAAGGCTTCTTGAAGGAAAGATGTAATTCTGTGAGATGAATTAACAGAACACAGAGCAGTTTCTCACAAAGCTTCTTTCCAGTTTTGAACGGAAGATATTTCCTTTTTCACCATAGCCCTCTATGGGCTTCCAAACATCCCTTTGCCAATTCCACAAGAACAGTCTTTGAGAAAGGCTTCCTGAAGGGAAAGATGTATCTCTGTGAGATGAATTAACAGAACACATAGTAGTTTCTCAGAAAGCTTCTTTCAAGTTTTGAACGGAAGATATTTCCTTTTCACCATAGCCCTCTATGGGCTTCCAAATATCCCTCTGCCAATTGCTCAAGAACAGCCTTTGGGAAAGGCTTCTTGAAGGGAAAGATGTAACTCTGTGGGATGAATTAACAGAACACAGAGCAGTTTCTCGGAAAGCTGCTTTCCAGTTTGCACGGAAGATATTTCCTTTTTCACCATAGCCCTGTATGGGCTTGCAAATATCACTTTCCCAATTCCATAAGAACGGCCTTAGCGAAAGGCTTCTTGAAGGCCAAGATGTAACTCTGTGAGATGAATTAACAGAACACAGAGCAGTTTCTCAGAAAGCTTCTTTCCAGTTTTGAACGGAAGATATTTCCTTTTCACCATAGCCCTCTATGGGCTTCCAAATATCACTTTGCCAATTCCACAAGAACAGCCTTAGCGAAATGCTTCTTGAAGGGAAAGATGTAACTCTGTGAGATGAATTAACAGAACACAGAGCAGTTTCTCAGAAAGCTTCTTTTCAGTTTTGAACGGAAGATATTTCCTTTTTCACCATAGCCCTCTATGGGCTTGCAAACATCACTTTGCCAATTCCACAAAACAGCCTTAGCGAAGGGCTTCTTCAAGGGAAAGATGTAACTCTGTGAGATGAATTAACAGAACACAGAGCAGTTTCTCAGAAAGCTTCTTTCCAGTTTTGCACGGAACATATTTCCTTTTTCACCAGAGCCCTCTATGGGCTTCCAAATATCCCTTTGCCAATTCCATAAGAACAGCCTTAGCGAAAGGCTTTTTGAAGGGAAAGATGTAACTCTGTGAGATGAATTAACAGAACACAGAGCAGTTTCTCGGAAAGCTTCTTTCCAGTTTGGACGGAAGATATTTCCTTTTTCACCATAGCCCTCTATGGGCTTCCAAATATCCCTTTGCCAATTGCACAAGAACAGCCTCAGCGAAAGGCTTCTTAAAGGGAAAGATGTAACTCTGTGAGATGAATTATCAGAACACAGCGCAGTATTTCCGAAAGCTTCTTTCCAGTTTTGAAAGGAAGATATTTCCTTTTTCACCATAACCCTCTATTTGCTTGCAAACATCACTTTGCCAATTCCACAAGAACAGCCTTAGCGAAGGGCTTCTTCAAGGGAAAGATGTAACTCTGTGAGATGAATTAACAGAACACAGAGCAGTTTCTCAGAAAGCTTCTTTCCAGTTTTGAACGGAAGATATTTCCTTTTTAACCAGAGCCCTCTATTAGCTTCCAAATATCCTTTGCCAATTCCATAAGAACGGCCTTAGAAAGGCTTCTTGAAGGAAAGATGTAACTCTGTGAGATGAATTAACAGAACACAGAGCAGTTTCTCGGAAAGCTTCTTTCCAGTTTGGACGGAAGATATTTCCTTTTTCACCATAGCCCTCTCTGGGCTTCCAAATATCCCTTTGCCAATTCCACAAGAACAGCCTAGCGAAAGGCTTGAAGGAAAGATGTATCTCTGTGAGATGAATTAACAGAACACAGAGCAGTTTCTCGAAAGCTTCTTTCCAGTTTTGAACGGAAGATATTTCCTTTTCACCATAGCATCATATTGGCTTGCAAATATCCCTTGCCAATTCCACAAGAACAGCCTTAGAGAAGGGCTTCTTGAAGGAAAGATGTAACTCTGTGAGTTGAATTAACAGAACACAGAGCAGTTTCTCCAAAAGCTTCTTTCCAGTTTTGAACGGAAGATATTTCCTTTTCACCATAGCCCTCTATGGGCTTCCAAATATCCTTTGCCAATTCCATAAGAACAGCCTTAGAAAGGCTTCTAAAGGAAAGATGTAACACTGTGAGATGAATTAACAGAACACAGAGCAGTTTCTCGAAAGCTTCTTTCCAGTTTGGACGGAAGATATTTCCTTTTCACCATAGCCCTCTCTGGGCTTCCAAATATCTTTGCCAATTCCACAAGAACAGCCTAAGCGAAAGGCTTGAAGGAAAGATGTAACTCTGTGAGATGAATTAACAGAACACAGAGCAGTTTCTCCAAAAGCTTCTTTCCAGTTTTGAACGGAAGATATTTCCTTTTCACCATAGCATCATATGGGCTTGCAAATATCCTTTGCCAATTCCACAAGAACAGCCTTAGAAAGGCTTCTTGAAGGAAAGATGTAACTCTGTGAGATGAATTAACAGAACACAGAGCAGTTTCTCCAAAAGCTTCTTTCCAGTTTTGAGCGGAAGATATTTCCTTTTCACCATAGCCCTCTATGGGCTTCCAAATATCCTTGCCAATTCCACAAGAACAGCCTTAGCGAAGGCTTCTTGAAGGAAACATGTAACTCTGTGAGATGAATTAACAGAACACAGAGCAGTTTCTCGAGCTTCTTTCCAGTTTGGACGGAAGATATTTCCTTTTCACCATAGCCCACTAGGGGCTTCCAAATATCACTTTGCCAATTACACAAGAACAGCCTTAGCGAAAGGCTTCCTGAAGGAAAGATGTAACTCTGTGAGATGAATTAACAGAACACAGAGCAGTTTTCAGAAAGATTCTTTCCAGTTTTGAACGGAAGATATTTCCTTTTTCACCATAGACCTCTATGGGTTTCCAAATATATCTTTGCCAATTCCATAAGAACAGCCTTAGCGAAAGGCTTCTGGAAGGGAAAGATGTAACTCTGTGAGATGAATTAACAGAACACAGAGCAGTTTCTCAGAAAGTTTCTTTCCAGTTTTGAACGGAAGATATTTCCTTTTCTCCAGAGCCCTCTATGGGCTTCCAAATATCCTTTGCCAATTCCATAAGAACAGCCTTAGCGAAAGGCTTCTTGAAGGGAAAGATGTAACTCTGTGAGATGAATTAACAGAACACAGAGCAGTTTCTCGGAAAGCTTCTTTCCAGTTTGGACGGGAGATATTTCCTTTTTCACCATAGCCCACTAGGGGCTTCCAAATATCACTTTGCCAATTCACAAGAACAGCCTTAGCGAAAGGCTTCCTGAAGGGAAAGATGTAACTCTGTGAGATGAATTAACAGAACACAGAGCAGTTTTCAGAAAGATTCTTTCCAGTTTTGAACGGAAGATATTTCCTTTTCACCATAGACCTCTATGGGTTTCCAAATATATCTTTGCCAATTCCATAAGAACAGCCTTAGCGAAAGGCTTCTGAAGGAAAGATGTAACTCTGTGAGATGAATTAACAGAACACAGAGCAGTTTCTCAGAAAGCTTCTTTCCAGTTTTGAACGGAAGATATTTCCTTTTTCTCCAGAGCCCTCTATGGGCTTCCAAATATCCTTTGCCAATTCCATAAGAACAGCCTTAGCGAAGGCTTCTTGAAGGAAAGATGTAACTCTGTGAGATGAATTAACAGAACACAGAACAGTTTCTCGAAAGCTTCTTTCCAGTTTTGACGGAAGATATTTCCTTTTCACCATAGCCCTCTATGGGCTTCCAAATATCCTTTGCCAATTCCACAAGAACAGCCTTAGCGAAAGGCTTCTTGAAGGAAAGATGTAACTCTGTGAGATGAATTAACAGAACACAGAGCAGTTTCTCAAGCTTCTTTCCAGTTTTGAACGGAAGATATTTCCTTTTTCACCATAGTCCTCTATGGGCTTGCAAATATCCTTTGCCAATTCCACAAGAACAGCCTTAGCGAAGGCTTCTTGAAGGAAAGATGTAACTCTGTGAGTTGAATTCACAGAACACAGAGCAGTTTCTCAGAAAGCTTCTTTCCAGTTTTGAACGGAAGATATTTCTTTTCACCATAGCCCTCTATGGGCTTCCAAATATCCTTTGCCAATTCCACAAGAACAGCCTTATCGAAAGGCTTCTTGAAGGAAAGATGTAACTCTGTGAGATGAATTAACAGAACACAGAGCAGTTTCTCAGAAAGCTTCTTTCCAGTTTTGAACGGAAGATATTTCCTTTTCACCATAGCCCTCTATGGCTTCCAAATATCAATGCCAATTCCACAAGAACAGCCTTAGAAAGGCTTCTTGAAGGAAAGATGTAACTCTGTGAGATTAATTGACAGAACACAGAGCAGTTTCTCAGAAAGCTTCTTTCCAGTTTTGAACGGAAGATATTTCCTTTTCACCATAGCCCTCTATGGGCTTCCAAATATCACTTTGCCAATTCCACAAGAACAGCCTTAGCGAAAGGCTTCCTGAAGGAAAGATGTAACTCTGTGAGATGAATTAACAGAACACAGAGCAGTTTCTCAAGCTTCTTTCCAGTTTTGAACGGAAGATATTTCCTTTTTCACCATAGCCCTCTATGGGCTTCCAAACATCCTTTGCCAATTCCACAAGAACAGCCTTTGCGAAAGGCTTCCTGAAGGAAAGATGTATCTCTGTGAGATGAATTAACAGAACACATAGTAGTTTCTCAGAAAGCTTCTTTCAAGTTTTGAGCGGAAGATATTTCCTTTTCACCATAGCCCTCTATGGGCTTCCAAATATCCTCTGCCAATTCCACAAGAACAGCCTTTGGGAAAGGCTTCTTGAAGGAAAGATGTAACTCTGTGAGATGAATTAACAGAACACAGAGCAGTTTCTCAGAAAGCTTCTTTCCAGTTTTGAACGGAAGATATTTCCTTTTTCACCATAGCCCTCTATGGGCTTGCAAATATCACTTTGCCAATTCCACAAGAACAGCCTTAGCGAAGGGCTTCTTGAAGGGCAAGATGTAACTCTGTGAGATGAATTAACAGAACACAGAGCAGTTTCTCAGAAAGCTTCTTTGCAGTTTTGAACGGAAGATATTTCCTTTTAACCATAGCCCTCTATGGGCTTCCAAATATCACTTTGCCAATTCCACAAGAACAGCCTTAGCGAAATGCTTCTTGAAGGGAAAGATGTAACTCTGTGAGATGAATTAACAGAACACAGAGCAGTTTCTCAGAAAGCTTCTTCCAGTTTTGAACGGAAGATATTTCCTTTTCACCATAGCCCTCTATGGGCTTGCAAACATCACTTTGCCAATTCCACAAGAACAGCCTTAGCGAAGGGCTTCTTCAAGGGAAAGATGTAACTCTGTGAGATGAATTAACAGAACACAGAGCAGTTTCTCAGAAAGCTTCTTTCCAGTTTTGAACGGAAGATATTTCCTTTTTCACCATAGCCCTCTATGGGCTTGCAAATATGAGTTTGCCAATTCCACAAGAACAGGCTTAGCGAAAGGCTTCTGGAAGGGAAAGATGTAACTCCGTGAGATGAATTAACAGAACACAGAGCAGTTTCTCAGAAAGCTTCTTTCCAGTTTTGAACGGAAGATATTTCCTTTTTCACCAGAGTCCTCTATGGGCTTCCAAATATCCCTTTGCCAATTCCATAAGAACAGCCTTAGCGAAAGGCTTCTTGAAGGGAAAGATGTAACTCTGTGAGATGAATTAACAGAACACAGAGCAGTTTCTCAGAAAGCTTCTTTCCAGTTTTGAACGGAAGATATTTCCTTTTTCACCATAGCCCTCTATAGGCTTCCAAGTATCAATGCCAATTCCACAAGAACAACCTTAGCGAAAGGCTTCTTGAAGGGAAAGATGTAACTCTGTGAGATGAATTGACAGAACACAGAGCAGTTTCTCAGAAAGCTTCTTTCCAGTTTTGAACGGAAGATATTTCCTTTTTCACCATAGCTCTCCTTGGGCTTCCAAATATCCCTTTGCCAATTCCACAAGAACAGCCTTATCGAAAGGCTTCTTGAAGGGAAAGATGTAACTCTGTGAGATGAATTAACAGAACACAGAGCAGTTTCTCAGAAAGCTTCTTTCCAGTTTTGAACGGAAGATATTTCCTTTTTCACCATAGCCCTCTATGGGCTTCCAAATATCCCTTTGCCAATTCCACAAGAACAGCCTTAGCGAAAGGCTTCTGGAAGGGAAACATGTAACTCTGTAAGATGAATTCACAGAACACAGAGTAGTTTCTCAGAAAGCTTCTTTCCAGTTTTGAACGGAAGATATTTCCTTTTCACCATAGCCCTCTATGGGCTTCCAAATATCCTTTGCCAATTCCACAAGAACAGCCTTAGCGAAGGCTTCTTGAAGGAAACATGTAACTCTGTGAGATGAATTCACAGAACACAGAGTAGTTTCTCAGAAAGCTTCTTTCCAGTTTTGAACGGAAGATATTTCCTTTTCACCATAGCCCTCTATGGGCTTCCAAATATCCCTCTGCCAATTGCTCAAGAACAGCCTTAGCGAAGGCTTCTTGAAGGAAAGATGTAACTCTGTGAGATGAATTAACAGAACACAGAGCAGTTTCACAGAAAGCTTCTTTCCAGTTTTGAACAGAAGATATTTCCTTTTCACCATAGCCCTCTATGGGCTTCCAAATATCCTTTGCCAATTCCACAAGAACAGCCTTAGCGAAAGGCTTCTTGAAGGGAATGATGTAACTCTGTGAGATGAATTAACAGAACACAGAGCAGTTTCTCAGAAAGCTTCTTTCCACTTTCGAACGGAAGATATTTCCTTTTTCACCATAGCCCTCTATGGGCTTGCAAATATCACTTTGCCAATTTCACAAGAACAGCCTTAGCGAAGGGCTTCGTGAAGGGAAAGATGTAATTCTGTGAGATGAATTAACAGAACACAGAGCAGTTTCTCACAAAGCTTCTTTCCAGTTTTGAACGGAAGATATTTCCTTTTTCACCATAGCCCTCTATGGGCTTCCAAACATCCCTTTGCCAATTCCACAAGAACAGTCTTTGAGAAAGGCTTCCTGAAGGGAAAGATGTATCTCTGTGAGATGAATTAACAGAACACATAGTAGTTTCTCAGAAAGCTTCTTTCAAGTTTTGAACGGAAGATATTTCCTTTTCACCATAGCCCTCTATGGGCTTCCAAATATCCCTCTGCCAATTCCACAAGAACAGCCTTTGGGAAAGGCTTCTGAAGGAAAGATGTAACTCTGTGAGATGAATTAACAGAACACAGAGCAGTTTCTCGGAAAGCTGCTTTCCAGTTTGCACGGAAGATATTTCCTTTTTCACCATAGCCCTGTATGGGCTTGCAAATATCACTTTGCCAATTCCATAAGAACGGCCTTAGCGAAAGGCTTCTTGAAGGAAAGATGTAACTCTGTGAGATGAATTAACAGAACACAGAGCAGTTTCTCAGAAAGCTTCTTTCCAGTTTTGAACGGAAGATATTTCCTTTTCACCATAGCCCTCTATGGGCTTCCAAATATCACTTTGCCAATTCCACAAGAACAGCCTTAGCGAAGGCTTCTTGAAGGGAAAGATGTAACTCTGTGAGATGAATTAACAGAACACAGAGCAGTTTCTCAAGCTTCTTTCCAGTTTTGAGCGGAAGATATTTCCTTTTTCACCATAGCCCTCTATGGGCTTCCAAACATCCTTTGCCAATTCCACAAAACAGCCTTAGCGAAGGCTTCTTCAAGGGAAAGATGTAACTCTGTGAGATGAATTAACAGAACACAGAGCAGTTTCTCAAGCTTCTTTCCAGTTTTGAACGGAAGATATTTCCTTTTTCACCAGAGCCCTCTATGGGCTTCCAAATATCCTTTGCCAATTCCATAAGAACAGCCTTAGCGAAAGGCTTTTGAAGGAAAGATGTAACTCTGTGAGATGAATTAACAGAACACAGAGCAGTTTCTCGGAAAGCTTCTTTCCAGTTTTGAACGGAAGATATTTCCTTTTTCACCATAGCCCTCTATGGGCTTCCAAATATCCTTGCCAATTCCACAAGAACAGCCTCAGCGAAAGGCTTCTTGAAGGAAAGATGTAACTCTGTGAGATGAATTATCAGAACACAGAGCAGTTTCTCAGCTTCTTTCCAGTTTTGAAAGGAAGATATTTCCTTTTTCACCATAACCCTCTATTTGCTTGCAAACATCACTTTGCCAATTCCACAAGAACAGCCTTAGCGAAGGGCTTCTTCAAGGGAAAGATGTAACTCTGTGAGATGAATTAACAGAACACAGAGCAGTTTCTCAAGCTTCTTTCCAGTTTTGAGCGGAAGATATTTCCTTTTTAACCAGAGCCCTCTATTAGCTTCCAAATATCCCTTTGCCAATTCCATAAGAACAGCCTTAGCGAAAGGCTTCTTGAAGGGAAAGATGTAACTCTGTGAGATGAATTAACAGAACACAGAGCAGTTTCTCGGAAAGCTTCTTTCCAGTTTGGACGGAAGATATTTCCTTTTCACCATAGCCCTCTCTGGGCTTCCAAATATCCTTTGCCAATTCCACAAGAACAGCCTCAGCGAAAGGCTTCTTGAAGGAAAGATGTATCTCTGTGAGATGAATTAACAGAACACAGAGCAGTTTCTCAAGCTTCTTTCCAGTTTTGAACGGAAGATATTTCCTTTTTCACCATAGCCTCTATGGGCTTGCAAATATCCTTTGCCAATTCCACAAGAACAGCCTTAGAAAGGCTTCTTGAAGGAAAGATGTAACTCTGTGAGTTGAATTAACAGAACACAGAGCAGTTTCTCAGCTTCTTTCCAGTTTTGAGCGGAAGATATTTCCTTTTCACCATAGCCTCTATGGGCTTCCAAATATCCCTTTGCCAATTCCATAAGAACAGCCTTAGCGAAAGGCTTCTGAAGGAAAGATGTAACACTGTGAGATGAATTAACAGAACACAGAGCAGTTTCTCGGAAAGCTTCTTTCCAGTTTGGACGGAAGATATTTCCTTTTTCACCATAGCCCTCTCTGGGCTTCCAAATATCTCTTTGCCAATTCCACAAGAAAAGCCTAAGCGAAAGGCTTCTTGAAGGGAAAGATGTATCTCTGTAAGATGAATTAACAGAACACAGAGCAGTTTCTCCAAAAGCTTCTTTCCAGTTTTGAACGGAAGATATTTCCTTTTTCACCATAGCATCATATGGGCTTGCAAATATCCCTTTGCCAATTCCACAAGAACAGCCTTAGAGAAGGGCTTCTTGAAGGGAAAGATGTAACTCTGTGAGTTGAATTAACAGAACACAGAGCAGTCTCTCCGAATGCTTCTTTCCAGTTTTGAACGGAAGATATTTCCTTTTTCACCATAGCCCTCTATGGGCTTCCAAATATCCCTTTGCCAATTCCACAAGAACAGCCTTAGCGAAAGGCTTCTTGAAGGGAAACATGTAACTCTGTGAGATGAATTAACAGAACACAGAGCAGTTTCTCGGAAAGCTTCTTTCCAGTTTGGACGGAAGATATTTCCTTTTTCACCATAGCCCACTAGGGGCTTCCAAATATCACTTTGCCAATTACACAAGAACAGCCTTAGCGAAGGCTTCCTGAAGGAAAGATGTAACTCTGTGAGATGAATTAACAGAACACAGAGCAGTTTTCAGAAAGATTCTTTCCAGTTTTGAGCGGAAGATATTTCCTTTTCACCATAGACCTCTATGGGTTTCCAAATATATCTTTGCCAATTCCATAAGAACAGCCTTAGCGAAGGCTTCTGGAAGGAAAGATGTAACTCTGTGAGATGAATTAACAGAACACAGAGCAGTTTCTCAAGCTTCTTTCCAGTTTTGAGCGGAAGATATTTCCTTTTTCTCCAGAGCCCTCTATGGGCTTCCAAATATCCTTTGCCAATTCCATAAGAACAGCCTTAGCGAAAGGCTTCTTGAAGGGAAAGATGTAACTCTGTGAGATGAATTAACAGAACACAGAGCAGTTTCTCGAGCTTCTTTCCAGTTTGGACGGAGATATTTCCTTTTCACCATAGCCTCTATGGGCTTCCAAATATCACTTTGCCAATTACACAAGAACAGCCTTAGCGAAAGGCTTCCTGAAGGAAAGATGTAACTCTGTGAGATGAATTAACAGAACACAGAGCAGTTTTCAGAAAGATTCTTTCCAGTTTTGAACGGAAGATATTTCCTTTTCACCATAGACCTCTATGGGTTTCCAAATATATCTTTGCCAATTCCATAAGAACAGCCTTAGCGAAGGCTTCTGGAAGGAAAGATGTAACTCTGTGAGATGAATTAACAGAACACAGAGCAGTTTCTCAGAAAGCTTCTTTCCAGTTTTGAGCGGAAGATATTTCCTTTTTCTCCAGAGCCCTCTATGGGCTTCCAAATATCCCTTTGCCAATTCCATAAGAACAGCCTTAGCGAAGGCTTCTTGAAGGAAAGATGTAACTCTGTGAGATGAATTAACAGAACACAGAGCAGTTTCTCGGAAAGCTTCTTTCCAGTTTGGACGGAGATATTTCCTTTTCACCATAGCCCTCTATGGGCTTCCAAATATCCTTTGCCAATTCCAAAAGAACAGCCTAAGCGAAAGGCTTCTTGAAGGAAAGATGTAACTCTGTGAGATGAATTAACAGAACACAGAGCAGTTTCTCCAGCTTCTTTCCAGTTTTGAGCGGAAGATATTTCCTTTTCACCATAGTCCTCTATGGGCTTGCAAATATCCTTTGCCAATTCCACAAGAACAGCCTTAGCGAAGGCTTCTTGAAGGAAAGATGTAACTCTGTGAGTTGAATTCACAGAACACAGAGCAGTTTCTCAGAAAGCTTCTTTCCAGTTTTGAGCGGAAGATATTTCCTTTTCACCATAGCCCTCTATGGGCTTCCAAATATCCTTTGCCAATTCCACAAGAACAGCCTTAGAGAAGGGCTTCTTGAAGGAAAGATGTAACTCTGTGAGATGAATTAACAGAACACAGAGCAGTTTCTCAGAAAGCTTCTTTCCAGTTTTGAACGGAAGATATTTCCTTTTCACCATAGCCCTCTAAAGGCTTCCAAGTATCAATGCCAATTCCACAAGAACAGCCTTAGCGAAAGGCTTCTTGAAGGGAAAGATGTAACTCTGTGAGATTAATTGACAGAACACAGAGCAGTTTCTCAGAAAGCTTCTTTCCACTTTTGAACGGAAGATATTTCCTTTTCACCATAGCCCTCTATGGGCTTGCAAATATCACTTTGCCAATTTCACAAGAACAGCCTTAGCGAAGGCTTCTTGAAGGAAAGATGTAACTCTGTGAGATGAATTAACAGAACACAGAGCAGTTTCTCAAGCTTCTTTCCAGTTTTGAACGGAAGATATTTCCTTTTCACCATAGCCCTCTATGGGCTTCCAAACATCCCTTTGCCAATTCCACAAGAACAGTCTTTGAGAAAGGCTTCCTGAAGGAAAGATGTATCTCTGTGAGATGAATTAACAGAACACATAGTAGTTTCTCAGAAAGCTTCTTTCAAGTTTTGAGCGGAAGATATTTCCTTTTCACCATAGCCCTCTATGGGCTTCCAAATATCCTTTGCCAATTCACAAGAACAGCCTTTGGGAAAGGCTTCTTGAAGGAAAGATGTAACTCTGTGAGATGAATTAACAGAACACAGAGCAGTTTCTCAGCTTCTTTCCAGTTTGGACGGAAGATATTTCCTTTTCACCATAGCCCTCTATGGGCTTGCAAATATCACTTTGCCAATTCCACAAGAACAGCCTTAGCGAAAGGCTTCTTGAAGGGAAAGATGTAACTCTGTGAGATGAATTAACAGAACACAGAGCAGTTTCTCAGAAAGCTTCTTTCCAGTTTTGAACGGAAGATATTTCCTTTTCACCATAGCCCTCTATGGGCTTCAAATATCACTTTGCCAATTCCACAAGAACAGCCTTAGCGAAAGGCTTCTTGAAGGAAAGATGTAACTCTGTGAGATGAATTAACAGAACACAGAGCAGTTTCTCAGAAAGCTTCTTTCAGTTTTGAGCGGAAGATATTTCCTTTTTCACCATAGCCCTCTATGGGCTTGCAAACATCACTTTGCCAATTCCACAAGAACAGCCTTAGCGAAGGCTTCTTCAAGGGAAAGATGTAACTCTGTGAGATGAATTAACAGAACACAGAGCAGTTTCTCAAGCTTCTTTCCAGTTTTGAGCGGAAGATATTTCCTTTTCACCATAGCCCTCTATGGGCTTGCAAATATCACTTTGCCAATTCCACAAGAACAGCCTTAGCGAAAGGCTTCTGGAAGGAAAGATGTAACTCTGTGAGATGAATTAACAGAACACAGAGCAGTTTCTCAGAAAGCTTCTTTCAGTTTTGAACGGAAGATATTTCCTTTTTCACCAGAGTCCTCTATGGGCTTCCAAATATCCTTTGCCAATTCCATAAGAACAGCCTTAGCGAAAGGCTTTTGAAGGAAAGATGTAACTCTGTGAGATGAATTAACAGAACACAGAGCAGTTTCTCAGAAAGCTTCTTTCCAGTTTTGAGCGGAAGATATTTCCTTTTCACCATAGCCCTCTATAGGCTTCCAAGTATCAATGCCAATTCCACAAGAACAGCCTTAGCGAAAGGCTTCTTGAAGGAAAGATGTAACTCTGTGAGATGAATTAACAGAACACAGAGCAGTTTCTCAGAAAGCTTCTTTCCAGTTTTGAGCGGAAGATATTTCCTTTTTCACCATAGCTCTCCTTGGGCTTCCAAATATCCTTTGCCAATTCCACAAGAACAGCCTTATCGAAAGGCTTCTTGAAGGAAAGATGTAACTCTGTGAGATGAATTAACAGAACACAGAGCAGTTTCTCAAGCTTCTTTCCAGTTTTGAACGGAAGATATTTCCTTTTTCACCATAGCCCTCTATGGGCTTCCAAATATCCCTTTGCCAATTCCACAAGAACAGCCTTAGCGAAAGGCTTCTGGAAGGGAAACATGTAACTCTGTAAGATGAATTCACAGAACACAGAGTAGTTTCTCAGAAAGCTTCTTTCCAGTTTTGAACGGAAGATATTTCCTTTTTCACCATAGCCCTCTAGGGGCTTCCAAATATCCCTTTGCCAATTCCACAAGAACAGCCTTAGCGAAAGGCTTCTTGAAGGGAAACATGTAACTCTTTGTGATGAATTCACAGAACACAGAGCAGTTTCTCAGAAAGCTTCTTTCCAGTTTTGAACGGAAGATATTTCCTTTTCACCATAGCCCTCTATGGGCTTCCAAATATCCTCTGCCAATTGCTCAAGAACAGCCTTTGCGAAAGGCTTTTGAAGGAAAGATGTAACTCTTTGAGATCAATTAACGGAACAGAGAGCAGTTTCACAGAAAGCTTCTTTCCAGTTTTGAACGGAAGATATTTCCTTTTCACCATAGCCTCTATGGGCTTCCAAATATCCTTTGCCAATTCCACAAGAACAGCCTTAGCGAAAGGCTTCTTGAAGGAAAGATGTAACTCTGTGAGATGAATTAACAGAACACAGAGCAGTTTCTCAGAAAGCTTCTTTCCACTTTGAGCGGAAGATATTTCCTTTTTCACCATAGCCCTCTATGGGCTTGCAAATATCACTTTGCCAATTTCACAAGAACAGCCTTAGCGAAGGGCTTCGTGAAGGGAAAGATGTAACTCTGTGAGATGAATTAACAGAACACAGAGCAGTTTCTCACAAAGCTTCTTTCCAGTTTTGAACGGAAGATATTTCCTTTTTCACCATAGCCCTCTATGGGCTTCCAAACATCCCTTTGCCAATTCCACAAGAACAGTCTTTGAGAAAGGCTTCCTGAAGGGAAAGATGTATCTCTGTGAGATGAATTAACAGAACACATAGTAGTTTCTCAGAAAGCTTCTTTCAAGTTTTGAACGGAAGATATTTCCTTTTCACCATAGCCCTCTATGGGCTTCCAAATATCCCTCTGCCAATTGCTCAAGAACAGCCTTTGGGAAGGCTTCTTGAAGGGAAAGATGTAACTCTGTGAGATGAATTAACAGAACACAGAGCAGTTTCTCGGAAAGCTGCTTTCCAGTTTGCACGGAAGATATTTCCTTTTTCACCATAGCCCTGTATGGGCTTGCAAATATCACTTTCCCAATTCCATAAGAACGGCCTTAGCGAAGGCTTCTTGAAGGCCAAGATGTAACTCTGTGAGATGAATTAACAGAACACAGAGCAGTTTCTCAAGCTTCTTTCCAGTTTTGAGCGGAAGATATTTCCTTTTCACCATAGCCCTCTATGGGCTTCCAAATATCACTTTGCCAATTCCACAAGAACAGCCTTAGCGAAATGCTTCTTGAAGGAAAGATGTAACTCTGTGAGATGAATTAACAGAACACAGAGCAGTTTCTCAAGCTTCTTTCAGTTTTGAGCGGAAGATATTTCCTTTTTCACCATAGCCTCTATGGGCTTGCAAACATCACTTTGCCAATTCCACAAAACAGCCTTAGCGAAGGCTTCTTCAAGGAAAGATGTAACTCTGTGAGATGAATTAACAGAACACAGAGCAGTTTCTCAGAAAGCTTCTTTCCAGTTTTGCACGGAACATATTTCCTTTTTCACCAGAGCCCTCTATGGGCTTCCAAATATCCTTTGCCAATTCCATAAGAACAGCCTTGGCGAAGGCTTTTTGAAGGAAAGATGTAACTCTGTGAGATGAATTAACAGAACACAGAGCAGTTTCTCGGAAAGCTTCTTTCCAGTTTGGACGGAAGATATTTCCTTTTTCACCATAGCCCTCTATGGGCTTCCAAATATCCCTTTGCCAATTGCACAAGAACAGCCTCAGCGAAAGGCTTCTTAAAGGGAAAGATGTAACTCTGTGAGATGAATTATCAGAACACAGCGCAGTATTTCCGAAAGCTTCTTTCCAGTTTTGAAAGGAAGATATTTCCTTTTTCACCATAACCCTCTATTTGCTTGCAAACATCACTTTGCCAATTCCACAAGAACAGCCTTAGAAGAGGCTTCTTCAAGGGAAAGATGTAACTCTGTGAGATGAATTAACAGAACACAGAGCAGTTTCTCAGAAAGCTTCTTTCCAGTTTTGAGCGGAAGATATTTCCTTTTAACCAGAGCCCTCTATTAGCTTCCAAATATCCTTTGCCAATTCCATAAGAACAGCCTTAGCGAAAGGCTTCTTGAAGGAAAGATGTAACTCTGTGAGATGAATTAACAGAACACAGAGCAGTTTCTCGAAAGCTTCTTTCCAGTTTTGAACGGAAGATATTTCCTTTTCACCATAGCCCTCTCTGGGCTTCCAAATATCCCTTTGCCAATTCCACAAGAACAGCCTAAGCGAAAGGCTTCTTGAAGGGAAAGATGTATCTCTGTGAGATGAATTAACAGAACACAGAGCAGTTTCTCCGAAAGCTTCTTTCCAGTTTGGACGGAAGATATTTCCTTTTACACCATAGCATCATATTGGCTTGCAAATATCCCCTTGCCAATTCCACAAGAACAGCCTTAGAGAAGGGCTTCTTGAAGGGAAAGATGTAACTCTGTGAGTTGAATTAACAGAACACAGAGCAGTCTCTCCGAAAGCTTCTTTCCAGTTTTGAACGGAAGATATTTCCTTTTTCACCATAGCCCTCTATGGGCTTCCAAATATCCCTTTGCCAATTCCATAAGAACAGCCTTAGCGAAAGGCTTCTAAAGGGAAAGATGTAACACTGTGAGATGAATTAACAGAACACAGAGCAGTTTCTCGGAAAGCTTCTTTCCAGTTTGGACGGAAGATATTTCCTTTTTCACCATAGCCCTCTCTGGGCTTCCAAATATCTCTTTGCCAATTCCACAAGAAAAGCCTAAGCGAAAGGCTTCTTGAAGGGAAAGATGTATCTCTGTAAGATGAATTAACAGAACACAGAGCAGTTTCTCCAAAAGCTTCTTTCCAGTTTTGAACGGAAGATATTTCCTTTTTCACCATAGCATCATATGGGCTTGCAAATATCCCTTGCCAATTCCACAAGAACAGCCTTAGAAGGGCTTCTTGAAGGAAAGATGTAACTCTGTGAGTTGAATTAACAGAACACAGAGCAGTTTCTCAGAAGCTTCTTTCCAGTTTTGAGCGGAAGATATTTCCTTTTCACCATAGCCCTCTATGGGCTTCCAAATATCCTTTGCCAATTCCACAAGAACAGCCTTAGCGAAAGGCTTCTTGAAGGAAACATGTAACTCTGTGAGATGAATTAACAGAACACAGAGCAGTTTCTCGAAAGCTTCTTTCCAGTTTGGACGGAAGATATTTCCTTTTCACCATAGCCACTAGGGCTTCCAAATATCACTTTGCCAATTACACAAGAACAGCCTTAGCGAAAGGCTTCCTGAAGGGAAAGATGTAACTCTGTGAGATGAATTAACAGAACACAGAGCAGTTTTTCAGAAAGATTCTTTCCAGTTTTGAACGGAAGATATTTCCTTTTTCACCATAGACCTCTATGGGTTTCCAAATATATCTTTGCCAATTCCATAAGAACAGCCTTAGCGAAAGGCTTCTGGAAGGGAAAGATGTAACTCTGTGAGATGAATTAACAGAACACAGAGCAGTTTCTCAGAAAGCTTCTTTCCAGTTTTGAACGGAAGATATTTCCTTTTTCTCCAGAGCCCTCTATGGGCTTCCAAATATCCCTTTGCCAATTCCATAAGAACAGCCTTAGCGAAAGGCTTCTTGAAGGGAAAGATGTAACTCTGTGAGATGAATTAACAGAACACAGAGCAGTTTCTCGGAAAGCTTCTTTCCAGTTTGGACGGGAGATATTTCCTTTTTCACCATAGCCCACTAGGGGCTTCCAAATATCACTTTGCCAATTACACAAGAACAGCCTTAGCGAAAGGCTTCCTGAAGGGAAAGATGTAACTCTGTGAGATGAATTAACAGAACACAGAGCAGTTTTTCAGAAAGATTCTTTCCAGTTTTGAACGGAAGATATTTCCTTTTTCACCATAGACCTCTATGGGTTTCCAAATATATCTTTGCCAATTCCATAAGAACAGCCTTAGCGAAAGGCTTCTGGAAGGGAAAGATGTAACTCTGTGAGATGAATTAACAGAACACAGAGCAGTTTCTCAGAAAGCTTCTTTCCAGTTTTGAAACGGAAGATATTTCCTTTTTCTCCAGAGCCCTCTATGGGCTTCCAAATATCCTTTGCCAATTCCATAAGAACAGCCTTAGCGAAGGCTTCTTGAAGGAAAGATGTAACTCTGTGAGATGAATTAACAGAACACAGAGCAGTTTCTCGAGCTTCTTTCCAGTTTGGACGGAGATATTTCCTTTTTCACCATAGCCCTCTATGGGCTTCCAAATATCCTTTGCCAATTCCACAAGAACAGCCTAAGCGAAAGGCTTCTTGAAGGAAAGATGTAACTCTGTGAGATGAATTAACAGAACACAGAGCAGTTTCTCCGAAAGCTTCTTTCCAGTTTTGAACGGAAGATATTTCCTTTTTCACCATAGTCCTCTATGGGCTTGCAAATATCCCTTTGCCAATTCCACAAGAACAGCCTTAGCGAAGGGATTCTTGAAGGGAAAGATGTAACTCTGTGAGTTGAATTCACAGAACACAGAGCAGTTTCTCAGAAAGCTTCTTTCCAGTTTTGAACGGAAGATATTTCCTTTTTCACCATAGCCCTCTATGGGCTTCCAAATATCCCTTTGCCAATTCCACAAGAACAGCCTTTGCGAAAGGCTTCCTGAAGGGAAAGATGTAACTCTGTGAGATGAATTAACAGAACACAGAGCAGTTTCTCAGAAAGCTTCTTTCCAGTTTTGAACGGAAGATATTTCCTTTTTCACCATAGCCCTCTAAAGGCTTCCAAGTATCAATGCCAATTCCACAAGAACAGCCTTAGCGAAAGGCTTCTTGAAGGGAAAGATGTAACTCTGTGAGATTAATTGACAGAACACAGAGCAGTTTCTCAGAAAGCTTCTTTCCAGTTTTGAACGGAAGATATTTCCTTTTTCACCATAGCTCTCCTTGGGCTTCCAAATATCCCTTTGCCAATTCCACAAGAACAGCCTTATCGAAAGGCTTCTGGAAGGGAAAGATGTAACTCTGTGAGATGAATTAACAGAACACAGAGAAGTTTCTCAGAAAGCTTCTTTCCAGTTTTGAACGGAAGATATTTCCTTTTCACCATAGCCCTCTATGGGCTTCCAAATATCCTTTGCCAATTCCATAAGAACAGCCTTAGCGAAAGGCTTCTTGAAGGAAAGATGTAACTCTGTGAGATGAATTAACAGAACACAGAGCAGTTTCTCGGAAAGCTTCTTTCCAGTTTTGACGGAAGATATTTCCTTTTCACCATAGCCCTCTATGGGCTTCCAAATATCCTTTGCCAATTCCACAAGAACAGCCTAAGCGAAAGGCTTCTTGAAGGAAAGATGTATCTCTGTGAGATGAATTAACAGAACACAGAGCAGTTTCTCAAGCTTCTTTCCAGTTTGGACGGAAGATATTTCCTTTTTCACCATAGCCTCTATGGGCTTCCAAATATCCTTTGCCAATTCCACAAGAACAGCCTTAGAGAAGGGCTTCTTGAAGGAAAGATGTAACTCTGTGAGTTGAATTAACAGAACACAGAGCAGTTTCTCGAAAGCTTCTTTCCAGTTTTGAACGGAAGATATTTCCTTTTCACCATAGCCCTCTATGGGCTTCCAAATATCCTTTGCCAATTCCATAAGAACAGCCTTAGCGAAAGGCTTCTGAAGGAAAGATGTAACTCTGTGAGATGAATTAACAGAACACAGAGCAGTTTCTCGGAAAGCTTCTTTCCAGTTTTGAACGGAAGATATTTCCTTTTCACCATAGCCCTCTATGGGCTTCCAAATATCACTTTGCCAATTCCACAAGAACAGCCTTGCGAAAGGCTTCTTGAAGGAAAGATGTAACTCTGTGAGATGAATTAACAGAACACAGAGCAGTTTCTCAAAGCTTCTTTCCAGTTTTGAACGGAAGATATTTCCTTTTCACCATAGCCTCTATGGGCTTGCAAATATCCTTTGCCAATTCCACAAGAACAGCCTTAGAGAAGGGCTTCTTGAAGGAAAGATGTAACTCTGTGAGTTGAATTAACAGAACACAGAGCAGTTTCTCAGAAAGCTTCTTTCCAGTTTTGAACGGAAGATATTTCCTTTTCACCATAGCCCTCTATGGGCTTCCAAATATCCTTTGCCAATTCCACAAGAACAGCCTTAGCGAAGGCTTCTTGAAGGAAACATGTAACTCTGTGAGATGAATTAACAGAACACAGAGCAGTTTCTCAGAAAGCTTCTTTCCAGTTTTGAACGGAAGATATTTTTTCACCATAGCCCTCTATGGGCTTCCAAATATCACTTTGCCAATTCCACAAGAACAGCCTTAGCGAAAGGCTTCTGAAGGAAAGATGTAACTCTGTGAGATGAATTAACAGAACACAGAGCAGTTTCTCAGAAAGCTTCTTTCCAGTTTTGAACGGAAGATATTTCCTTTTCACCATAGCCTCTATGGGCTTCCAAATATCACTTTGCCAATTCCATAAGAACAGCCTTAGCGAAGGCTTCTGGAAGGAAAGATGTAACTCTGTGAGATGAATTAACAGAACACAGAGCAGTTTCTCAGAAAGCTTCTTTCCAGTTTTGAACGGAAGATATTTCCTTTTTCACCAGAGCCCTCTATGGGCTTCCAAATATCCTTGCCAATTCCATAAGAACAGCCTTAGCGAAAGGCTTCTTGAAGGGAAAGATGTAACTCTGTGAGATGAATTAACAGAACACAGAGCAGTTTCTCGAAAGCTTCTTTCCAGTTTGGACGGAGATATTTCCTTTTTCACCATAGCCCACTAGGGGCTTCCAAATATCACTTTGCCAATTACACAAGAACAGCCTTAGCGAAAGGCTTCCTGAAGGAAAGATGTAACTCTGTGAGATGAATTAACAGAACACAGAGCAGTTTTCAGAAAGATTCTTTCCAGTTTTGAACGAGGAAGATATTTCCTTTTCACCATAGACCTCTATGGGTTTCCAAATATATCTTTGCCAATTCCATAAGAACAGCCTTAGCGAAGGCTTCTGGAAGGAAAGATGTAACTCTGAGATGAATTAACAGAACACAGAGCAGTTTCTCAAGCTTCTTTCCAGTTTTGAACGGAAGATATTTCCTTTTTCTCCAGAGCCCTCTATGGGCTTCCAAATATCCTTTGCCAATTCCATAAGAACAGCCTTAGCGAAAGGCTTTTGAAGGAAAGATGTAACTCTGTGAGATGAATTAACAGAACACAGAGCAGTTTCTGAAAGCTTCTTTCCAGTTTGGACGGAGAGATATTTCCTTTTTCACCATAGCCCTCTATGGGCTTCCAAATATCCTTTGCCAATTCCACAAGAACAGCCTAGCGAAAGGCTTCTTGAAGGAAAGATGTAACTCTGTGAGATGAATTAACAGAACACAGAGCAGAAAGCTTCTTTCCAGTTTTGAACGGAAGATATTTCCTTTTTCACCATAGTCCTCTATGGGCTTGCAAATATATCCTTTGCCAATTCCACAAGAACAGCCTTAGCGAAGGATTCTTGAAGGAAAGATGTAACTCTGTGAGTTGAATTCACAGAACACAGAGCAGTTTCTCAGAAAGCTTCTTTCCAGTTTTGAGCGGAAGATATTTCCTTTTCACCATAGCCCTCTATGGGCTTCCAAATATCCTTTGCCAATTCCACAAGAACAGCCTTTGCGAAAGGCTTCCTGAAGGAAAGATGTAACTCTGTGAGATGAATTAACAGAACACAGAGCAGTTTCTCAGAAAGCTTCTTTCCAGTTTTGAACGGAAGATATTTCCTTTTCACCATAGCCCTCTATGGGCTTCCAAATATCACTTTGCCAATTCCACAAGAACAGCCTTAGCGAAAGGCTTCTTGAAGGAAAGATGTAACTCTGTGAGATGAATTGACAGAACACAGAGCAGTTTCTCAGAAAGCTTCTTTCCAGTTTTGAACGGAAGATATTTCCTTTTCACCATAGCCTCTATGGGCTTCCAAATATCCTTTGCCAATTCCACAAGAACAGCCTTAGCGAAGGCTTCTGGAAGGAAAGATGTAACTCTGTGAGATGAATTAACAGAACACAGAGCAGTTTCTCAGAAAGCTTCTTTCCAGTTTTGAACGGAAGATATTTCCTTTTCACCATAGCCTCTATGGGCTTCCAAATATCCTTTGCCAATTCCACAAGAACAGCCTTAGCGAAAGGCTTCTGGAAGGGAAACATGTAACTCTGTGAGATGAATTCACAGAACACAGAGCAGTTTCAGAAAGCTTCTTTCCAGTTTTGAACGGAAGATATTTCCTTTTCACCATAGCCTCTATGGGCTTCCAAATATCCTCTGCCAATTCCACAAGAACAGCCTTTGGGAAAGGCTTCTTGAAGGAAAGATGTAACTCTGTGAGATGAATTAACAGAACACAGAGCAGTTTCTCAGAAAGCTTCTTTCCAGTTTTGAACGGAAGATATTTCCTTTTCACCATAGCCCTCTATGGGCTTCCAAATATCCCTCTGCCAATTCCACAAGAACAGCCTTAGCGAAAGGCTTCTTGAAGGAAAGATGTAACTCTGTGAGATGAATTAACAGAACACAGAGCAGTTTCTCAGAAAGCTTCTTTCCAGTTTTGAGCGGAAGATATTTCCTTTTCACCATAGCCCTCTATGGGCTTGCAAATATCACTTTGCCAATTCCACAAGAACAGCCTTAGCGAAGGCTTCTTGAAGGAAAGATGTAACTCTGTGAGATGAATTAACAGAACACAGAGCAGTTTCTCAGAAAGCTTCTTTCCAGTTTTGAACGGAAGATATTTCCTTTTCACCATAGCCCTCTATGGGCTTCCAAATATCCTTTGCCAATTCCACAAGAACAGCCTTTGGGAAAGGCTTCTTGAAGGAAAGATGTAACTCTGTGAGATGAATTAACAGAACACAGAGCAGTTTCTCAGAAAGCTTCTTTCCAGTTTTGACGGAAGATATTTCCTTTTCACCATAGCCCTCTATGGGCTTCCAAATATCCTCTGCCAATTGCTCAAGAACAGCCTTTGGGAAAGGCTTCTTGAAGGAAAGATGTAACTCTGTGAGATGAATTAACAGAACACAGAGCAGTTTCTCAGAAAGCTTCTTTCCAGTTTTGAACGAAAGATATTTCCTTTTCACCCTAGCCCTCTATGGGCTTCCAAATATCCCTCTGCCAATTGCTCAAGAACAGCCTTTGGGAAAGGCTTCATGAAGGGAAAGATGTAACTCTGTGAGATGAATTAACAGAACACAGAGCAGTTTCTCGGAAAGCTTCTTTCCAGTTTGGACGGAAGATATTTCCTTTTTCACCATAGCCCTCTATGGGCTTGCAAATATCACTTTGCCAATTCCACAAGAACAGCCTTAGCGAAAGGCTTCTTGAAGGGAAAGATGTAACTCTGTGAGATGAATTAACAGAACACAGAGCAGTTTCTCAGAAAGCTTCTTTCCAGTTTTGAACGGAAGATATTTCCTTTTCACCATAGCCCTCTATGGGCTTGCAAATATCACTTTGCCAATTCCACAAGAACAGCCTTAGCGAAAGGCTTCTTGAAGGGAAAGATGTAACTCTGTGAGATGAATTAACAGAACACAGAGCAGTTTCTCAGAAAGCTTCTTTTAGGTTTGGAACGGAAGATATTTCCTTTTTCACCATAGCCCTCTATGGGCTTGCAAACATCACTTTGCCAATTCCACAAGAACAGCCTTAGCGAAGGGCTTCTTCAAGGGAAAGATGTAACTCTGTGAGATGAATTAACAGAACACAGAGCAGTTTCTCAGAAAGCTTCTTTCCAGTTTTGAACGGAAGATATTTCCTTTTTCACCATAGCCCTCTATGGGCTTGCAAATATGAGTTTGCCAATTCCACAAGAACAGGCTTAGCGAAAGGCTTCTGGAAGGGAAAGATGTAACTCCGTGAGATGAATTAACAGAACACAGAGCAGTTTCTCAGAAAGCTTCTTTCCAGTTTTGAACGGAAGATATTTCCTTTTTCACCAGAGTCCTCTATGGGCTTCCAAATATCCCTTTGCCAATTCCATAAGAACAGCCTTGGCGAAAGGCTGTGAAGGAAACATGTAACTCTGTGAGATGAATTAACAGAACACAGAGCAGTTTCTCAGAAAGCTTCTTTCCAGTTTTGAGCGGAAGATATTTCCTTTTCACCATAGCCCTCTATAGGCTTCCAAGTATCAATGCCAATTCCACAAGAACAACCTTAGCGAAAGGCTTCTTGAAGGAAAGATGTAACTCTGTGAGATGAATTGACAGAACACAGAGCAGTTTCTCAGAAAGCTTCTTTCCAGTTTTGAGCGGAAGATATTTCCTTTTTCACCATAGCTCTCCTTGGGCTTCCAAATATCCTTTGTCAATTCCACAAGAACAGCCTTATCGAAAGGCTTCTTGAAGGAAAGATGTAACTCTGTGAGATGAATTAACAGAACACAGAGAAGTTTCTCAAGCTTCTTTCCAGTTTTGAGCGGAAGATATTTCCTTTTCACCATAGCCCTCTATGGGCTTCCAAATATCCTTTGCCAATTCCACAAGAACAGCCTTAGCGAAAGGCTTCTGGAAGGGAAACATGTAACTCTGTAAGATGAATTCACAGAACACAGAGTAGTTTCTCAGAAAGCTTCTTTCCAGTTTTGAACGGAAGATATTTCCTTTTTCACCATAGCCCTCTAGGGGCTTCCAAATATCCCTTTGCCAATTCCACAAGAACAGCCTTAGCGAAAGGCTTCTTGAAGGGAAACATGTAACTCTTTGTGATGAATTCACAGAACACAGAGCAGTTTCTCAGAAAGCTTCTTTCCAGTTTTGAACGGAAGATATTTCCTTTTCACCATAGCCCTCTATGGGCTTCCAAATATCCCTCTGCCAATTGCTCAAGAACAGCCTTTGCGAAAGGCTTCTTGAAGGGAAAGATGTAACTCTTTGAGATCAATTAACGGAACAGAGAGCAGTTTCACAGAAAGCTTCTTTCCAGTTTTGAACAGAAGATATTTCCTTTTTCACCATAGCCCTCTATGGGCTTCCAAATATCCCTTTGCCAATTCCACAAGAACAGCCTTAGCGAAAGGCTTCTTGAAGGGAATGATGTAACTCTGTGAGATGAATTAACAGAACACAGAGCAGTTTCTCAAGCTTCTTTCCACTTTTGAGCGGAAGATATTTCCTTTTCACCATAGCCCTCTATGGGCTTCAAATATCACTTTGCCAATTTCACAAGAACAGCCTTAGCGAAGGGCTTCGTGAAGGGAAAGATGGAATTCTGTGAGATGAATTAAAAGAACACAGAGCAGTTTCTCACAAAGCTTCTTTCCAGTTTTGAACGGAAGATATTTCCTTTTCACCATAGCCCTCTATGGGCTTCCAAACATCCTTTGCCAATTCCACAAGAACAGTCTTTGAAAGGCTTCCTGAAGGAAAGATGTATCTCTGTGAGATGAATTAACAGAACACATAGTAGTTTCTCAAGCTTCTTTCAAGTTTTGAGCGGAAGATATTTCCTTTTCACCATAGCCCTCTATGGGCTTCCAAATATCCTCTGCCAATTGCTCAAGAACAGCCTTTGGGAAGGCTTCTTGAAGGGAAAGATGTAACTCTGTGAGATGAATTAACAGAACACAGAGCAGTTTCTCGGAAAGCTGCTTTCCAGTTTGCACGGAAGATATTTCCTTTTTCACCATAGCCCTGTATGGGCTTGCAAATATCACTTTCCCAATTCCACAAGAACGGCCTTAGCGAAAGGCTTCTTGAAGGGCAAGATGTAACTCTGTGAGATGAATTAACAGAACACAGAGCAGTTTCTCAGAAAGCTTCTTTCCAGTTTTGAACGGAAGATATTTCCTTTTCACCATAGCCCTCTATGGGCTTCCAAATATCACTTTGCCAATTCCACAAGAACAGCCTTAGCGAAATGCTTCTTGAAGGGAAAGATGTAACTCTGTGAGATGAATTAACAGAACACAGAGCAGTTTCTCAGAAAGCTTCTTTTCAGTTTTGACGGAAGATATTTCCTTTTCACCATAGCCCTCTATGGGCTTCAAACATCACTTTGCCAATTCCACAAAACAGCCTTAGCGAAGGGCTTCTTCAAGGGAAAGATGTAACTCTGTGAGATGAATTAACAGAACACAGAGCAGTTTCTCAAGCTTCTTTCCAGTTTTGACGGAACATAATTCCTTTTTCACCAGAGCCCTCTATGGGCTTCCAAATATCCTTGCCAATTCCACCATAAGAACAGCCTTAGCGAAAGGCTTTTGAAGGAAAGATGTAACTCTGTGAGATGAATTAACAGAACACAGAGCAGTTTCTCGAAAACTTCTTTCCAGTTTGGACGGAAGATATTTCCTTTTCACCATAGCCTCTATGGGCTTCCAAATATCCTTTGCCAATTGCACAAGAACAGCCTCAGCGAAAGGCTTCTTAAAGGAAAGATGTAACTCTGTGAGATGAATTATCAGAACACAGGCAGCAGCTTCTTTCCAGTTTTGAAAGGAAGATATTTCCTTTTTCACCATAACCCTCTATTTGCTTGCAAACATCACTTTGCCAATTCCACAAGAACAGCCTTAGCGAAGGCTTCTTCAAGGGAAGATGTAACTCTGTGAGATGAATTAACAGAACACAGAGCAGTTTCTCAGAAAGCTTCTTTCCAGTTTTGAACGGAAGATATTTCCTTTTTAACCAGAGCCCTCTATTAGCTTCCAAATATCCCTTTGCCAATTCCATAAGAACAGCCTTAGCGAAGGCTTCTTGAAGGAAAGATGTAACTCTGTGAGATGAATTAACAGAACACAGAGCAGTTTCTCGAAAGCTTCTTTCCAGTTTGAATGACGGAAGATATTTCCTTTTCACCATAGCCCTCTCTGGGCTTCCAAATATCCCTTTGCCAATTCCACAAGAACTCACCATAAGCCTCAAAGTGCTCCAATATCCTACTGACTAATATAAACAGTGTTAGAAAACTGCTCAATGAAAGAAGTTAACTGTGAGAGGAATTCACATGACATAGCAGTTTCAGAAAGCTTCCTTCTGGTTTTATCTGAGGATTTCTTTTCCATATTCAAGAAGTTCCCAAATGTCCTTTCTCAGGTTCCACAGAAACAGTGATTTCAAAC
>JAKFHT010000443.1:0-62911 GCA_023783455.1 Erythrocebus patas
TGAAAACTGGAAAGAAGCTTGAGAAACTGGTCTGTGTTCTGTTACTTCATCTCACAGAGTTACATCTTTCCTTCAAGAAGCCTTTCGCTAAGGCTGTTCTTGTGGAATTGGCAAGGGATATTTGGAAGCCCTTAGAGGGCTATGGTGAAAAGGAAATATCTTCCGTTCAAAACTGGAAAGAAGCTTGAGAAACTGCTCTGTGTTCTGTTAATTCACCTCAAGAGTTTCATCTTTCCCTTCAAGAAGCCTTTCGCTAAGGCTGTTCTTGTGGAATTGGCAAAGTGATATTTGGAAGCCCATAGAGAGCTACGGTAAAAAAGTAAATATCTTCCGTTCAAAACTGGAAAGAAGCTTTCTGAGAAACTGCTCTGTGTTCTGTTACTTCATCTCACAGAGTTACATCTTTCCCTTCAAGAAGCCTTTCGCTAAGGCTGTTCTTGTGGAATTGGCAAAGGATATTTGGAAGCCCATAGAGCTAGGGTGAAAAAGGAAATATCTTCCGTTCAAAACTGGAAAGAAGCTTTCTGAGAAACTGCTGTGTGTTCTGTTAATTCAT
Organism: Erythrocebus patas; assembly: GCA_023783455.1. Classification (NCBI taxonomy): domain Eukaryota; kingdom Metazoa; phylum Chordata; class Mammalia; order Primates; family Cercopithecidae; genus Erythrocebus; species Erythrocebus patas. The sequence continues at coordinate 557 of JAKFHT010000443.1, forward strand.
CTGACAGACTTACATCTTTCCCTTCAAGAAGCCTTCCGCTATGGCTGTTCTTGTGGAATTGGCAAAGGGATATTTGGAAGCCCATAGAGGGCTATGGAGAAAAAGGAAATATCTTCCGTTCAAAACTGGAAAGAAGCTTTCTGGGAAACTGCTGTGTGTTCTGTTAATTCACTTCACAGAGGTACATCTGTCCCTTCAAGAAGCCTTTCGCTAAGGCTGTTCTTGTGGAATTGGCAAAGGGATATTTGGAAGCCCATAGAGGGCTGTGGTGAAAAAGGAAATACCTTCCGTTCAAAACCGGAAAGAACCTTTCTGAGAAACTGCTCTGTGTTCTGTTAATTCATCTCACAGAATTACATCTTTCCCTTCAAGTAGTCTTTCGCTTGATCTGTTCTTGTGGAATTGGCAAAGGTATATTTGGAAGCCCATAGAGGGCTATGGTGAAAAAGAAAATACCTTCCGTTCAAAACTGGAAACAAGCATTCTGAGAAACAGCTCTGTGTTCTGTTAATTCATCTCACAGAGTTACATCTTTCCCTTCAAGAAGCCTTTCGCTAAGGCTGTTCTTGTGCAATTGGCAAAGGGATATTTGGAAGCCCGTAGAGGGCTATGGTGAAAAAGGAAATATCTTCCGTTCAAAACTGGAAAGAAGCTTTCTGAGAAACTGCTCAGTGTTCTGTTACTTCATCTCACAGAGTAACATCTTTCCCTTCAAGAAGCCTTTCGCTAAGGCTGTTTTTGTGGAATTGGCAAAGTGATATTTGGAAGCACCTAGAGGGCTATGGTGAAAAAGGAAATATCCTCCGTTCAAAACTGGAGAGAAGCTTTCTGAGAAAATGCTCTATGTTCTGTTAATTCATCTCACAGAATTACATCTTTCCCTTCAAGAAGCCTTTCGCTAAGGCTGTTCTTGTGGAATTGGCAAAGGGATATTTGGAAGCCCATAGAGAGCTATGGTGAAAAAGGAAATATCTTCCGTTGAAAACTGGAAAGAAGCTTTCTGAGAAACTGCTCTGTGTTCTGTTACTTCATCTCACAGAGTTACATCTTTCCCTTCAAGAAGCCTTTCGCTAAGGCTGTTCTTGTGGAATAGGCTAAGGGATATTTGGAAGCCCATAGAGGCTATGGTGAGAAAGGAAATATCTCCGTTCAAAACTGGAAAGAAGCTTTATGAAAACTGCTCTGTGTTCTGTGACTTCATCTCAGAGTTACATCTTTCCTTCAAGCCTTTCGCTAAGGCTGTTCTTGTGGAATATGCTAAGGGATATTTGGAAGCCCATAGAGGGCTATGGTGAGAAAGGAAATATCTCCCGTTCAAAACTGGAAAGAAGCTTTATGAGAAACTGCTCTGTGTTCTGTGACTTCATCTCACAGAGTTACATCTTTCCCTTCAAGAAGCCTTTCGCTAAGGCTGTTCTTGTGGAATTGGCAAAGGATATTTGGAAGCCCATAGAGGCTATGGTGAAAAGGAAATATCTTCCGTTCAAAACCGGAAAGAAGCTTTCTGAGAAACTGCTCTGTGGTCTGTTAATTCATCTCACAGAGTTACATTTTTCCCTTCAAGAAGCCTTTCGCTAAGGCTGTTTTTTTTGAAATTGGCAAAGTGATATTTGGAAGCCCATACAGGGCTACGGTGAAAAAGGAAATACCTTCCGTTCAAAACTGGAAAGAAGCTTTCTGAGAAACTGCTCTCTGTTCTGTTAATTCATCTCACAGAGTTACATCTTTCCTTCAAGCCTTTCATAAAGGCTGTTCCTTTGGAATTGGCAAAGGATATTTGGAAGCCCATAGAGGGCTATGGTGAAAAGGAAATATCTTCCGTTGAAAACTGGAAAGAAGCTTTCTGAGAAACTGCTCTGTGTTCTGTTACTTCATCTCACAGAGTTACATCTTTCCTTCAAGAAGCCTTTCGCTAAGGCTGTTCTTGTGGAATTGGCAAGGATATTTGGAAGCCCATAGAGGGCTATGGTGAAAAAATATATCTTCCGTTCAAAACGGAAAGAAGCTTTATGAGAAACTGCTCTGTGTTCTGTTAATTCATCTCACAGAGTTACATCTTTCCTTCAAGAAGCCTTTCGCTAAGGCTGTTCTTGTGGAAGGATATTTGGAAGCCCATAGAGGGCTATGGTGAAAAAATATATCTCCGTTCAAAACCAAAAGAAGCTTTCTGAGAAACTGCTGTGTTCTGTTAATTCATCTCACAGAGTTACATCTTTCCTTCAAGAAGCCTTTCGCTAAGGCTGTTCTTGTGGAATTGGCAAAGGATATTTGGAAGCCCATAGATGGCTATGGTGAAAAGGAAATATCTTCCTTCAAACTGGAAAGAAGCTTGAGAAACTGCTCTGTGTTCTGTTAATTCATCTCACAGAGTTACATCTTTCCTTCAAGAAGCCTTCGCTAAGGCTGTTCTTGTGGAATTGGCAAAGTGATATTTGGAACCCCATAGAGGACTATGGTGAAAAGGAAATATCTTCCTTTCGAAACTGGAAAGAAGCTTCTGAGAAACTGCTCTGTGTTCTGTTAATTCATCTCACAGAGTTACATCTTTCCTTCAAGAACCCTTTGCTAAGGCTGTTCTTGTGGAATTGGCAAAGTGATATTTGGAACCCATAGAGGGCTATGGTGAAAAAGGAAATATCTTCCGTTCAAAACTGGAAAGAAGCTTGAGAAACTGCTCTGTGTTCTGTTACTTCATCACACAGAGTTACATCTTTCCTTCAAGAAGCCTTTCGCTAAGGCTGTTCTTGTGGAATTGGCATAGGATATTTGGAAGCCCATAGAGGCTATGGTGAAAAGGAAATATCTTCCGCTCAAAACTGGAAAGAAGCTTTCTGAGAAACTGCTCTGTGTTCTGTTAATTCACCTCAACAGAGTTTCATATCTTTCCTTCAAGAAGCCTTCGCTAAGGCTGTTCTTGTGAATTGGCAAAGTGATATTTGGAAGCCCATAGAGGGCTATGGTGAAAAAGGAAATATCTTCCGTTCAAAACTGGAAAGAAGCTTTCTGAGAAACTGCTCTGTGTTCTGTTACTTCACCTCAAAGAGTTACATCTTTCCTTCAAGAAGCCTTTCGCTAAGGCTGTTTTGTGGAATTGGCAAAGTGATATGTGGAAGCCCATAGAGGGCTATGGTGAAAAAGGAAATATCTTCCGTTCAAAACTGGAAAGAAGCTTTCTGAGAAACTGCTCTGTGTTCTGTTTATTCATCTCACAGAGTTACATCTTTCCCATCAAGAAGCCTTTCGCTAAGGCTGTTCTTGTGGAATTGGCAAATGATATTTGGAAGCCCATAGAGGGCTATGGTGAAAAAGGAAATATCTTCCGTTCAAAACTGGAAAGAAGCTTTCTGAGAAACTGCTATGTTCTGTTACTTTATCTCACAGAGTTACATATTTCCCTTCAAGAGGCCTTCGCTAAGGCTGTTCTTGTGGAATTGGCAAAGGATATTTGGAAGCCCATAGAGGGCTATGGTGAAAAGGAAATATCTTCCGTTCAAAACTGGAAAGAAGCATTCTGAGAAACTGCTCTGTGTTCTGTTACTTCATCTCACAGAGTACATCTTTCCTTCAAGAATCCTTCTAAGGCTGTTCTTGTGGAATTGGCAAAGGATATTTGAAGCCCATAGAGGGCTATGGTGAAAAAGGAAATATCTTCCGTTCAAAACTGGAAAGAAGCTTTCTGAGAAACTGCTCTGTGTTCTGTTAATTCATCTCACAGAGTTACATCTTTCCCTTCAAGAACCTTTGGCTAAGGCTGTTCTTGTGGAATTGGCAAAGGGATATTTGGAAGCCCATAGAGGCTATGGTGAAAAAGGAAATATCTTCCGTTCAAAACTGGAGAAGCTTTCTGAGAAACTGCTCTGTGTTCTGTTAATTCATCTCACAGAGTGACATCTTTCCCATTCAAGAAGCCTTTCGCTAAGGCTGTTCTTGTGGAATTGGCAAGGATATTTGGAAGCCCATAGAGGGCTATGGTGAAAAGGAAATATCTTCCGTTCAAAACTGGAAAGAAGCTTTCTGAGAAACTGCTCCATGTTCTGTTTATCTCACAGAGTTACATATTTCCTTCAAGAGCCTTTCGCTAAGGCTGTTCTTGTGGAATTGGCAAAGGGATATTTGGAAGCCCATAGAGGGCTATGGAGAAAAAGGAAATATCTTCCGTTCAAAACTGGAAAGAAGCTTCTGAGAAACTGCTCTGTGTTCTGTTACTTCATCTCACAGAGTTACATCTTTCCCTTCAAGAGCCTTTTCTCTAAGGCTGTTCTTGTGGAATTGGCAAAGGATATTTGGAAGCCCATAGAGGGCTATGATGAAAAAGGAAATATCTTCCGCTCAAAACTGGAAAGAAGCTTTCTGAGAAACTGCTCTGTGTTCTGTTAATTCATCTCACAGAGTTACATCTTTCCCTTCAAGAACCCTTTGGCTAAGGCTGTTCTTGTGGAATTGGCAAAGGGATATTTGGAAGCCCATAGAGGGCTATGGTGAAAAGGAAATATCTTCCGCTCAAAACTGGAAAGAAGCTTTCTGAGAAACTGCTCTGTGTTCTGTTAATTCATCTCACGAGTTACATCTTTCCTTCAAGAAGCCTTTCGCTAAGGCTGTTCTGTGGAATTGGCAAAGGATATTTGGAAGCCCATAGAGGGCTATGGCTGAAAAGGAAATATCTTCCGTTCAAAACTGGAAAGAAGCTTTCTGAGAAACTGCTCTGTGTTCTGTTACTTCATCTCACAGAGTTACATCTTTCCTTCAAGCCTTTCGCTAAGGCTGTTCTTGTGGAATTGGCAAAGGATATTTGGAAGCCCATAGAGGGCTATGGTGAAAAGGAAATATCTTCCGTTCAAAACTAGAAAGAAGCTGAGAAACTGCTCTGTGTTCTGTTACTTCATCTCACAGAGTTACATCTTTCCCTTCAAGAACCTTTTCGCTAAGGCTGTTTTTGTGGAATTGGCAAAGGATATTTGGAAGCCCATAGAGGGCTATGGTGAAAAAGGAAATATCTTCCGTTCAAAACTGGAAAGAAGCTTTCTGAGAAACTGCTCTGTGTCACTTCATCTCACAGAGTTACATCTTTCCCTTCAAGAACCTTTTCGCTAAGGCTGTTCTTGTGGAATTGGCAAGGATATTTGGAAGCCCATAGAGGGCTATGTAGAAAAGGAAATATCTTCCGTTCAAAACTGGAAAGAAGCTTTCTGAGAAACTGCTCTGTGTTCTGTTAATTCATCTCACAGAGTTACATCTTTCCTTCAAGAAGCCTTTCGCTAAGGCTGTTCTTGTGGAATTGGCAAAGGATATTTGGAAGCCCATAGAGGGCTATGGTGAAAAGGAAATATCTTCCGTTCAAAACTGGAAAGAAGCTTTCTGAGATACTGCTCTGTTCTGTTAATTCATCTCACAGAGTTTCAACTTTCCTTCAAGAAGCCTTTCGCTAAGGCTGTTCTTGTGGAATTGGCAAAGGATATTTGGAAGCCCATAGAGGGCTATGGTGAAAAGGAAATATCTTCCGTTCAAAACTGGAAAGAAGCTTTATGAGAAACTGCTCTGTGTTCTGTTACTTCACCTCACAGAGTTACATCTTTCCTTCAAGAAGCCTTTCGCTAAGGCTGTTCTTGTGGAATTGGCAAAGGATATTTGGAAGCCCATAGAGGGCTATGGTGAAAAGGAAATATCTTCCGTTCAAAACTGGAAAGAAGCTTTCTGAGAAACTGCTCTGTGTTCTGTTAATTCATCTCACAGAGTTACATCTTTCCTTCAAGAACCCTTTGGCTAAGGCTGTTCTTGTGGAATTGGCAAAGTGATATTTGGAAGCCCATAGAGGGCTATGGTGAAAAAGGAAATATCTTCCGCTTCAAAACTGGAAAGAAGCTTTCTGAGAAACTGCTCTGTGTTCTGTTACTTCATCACAGAGTTACATCTTTCCCTTCAAGAAGCCTTTCGCTAAGACTGTTCTTGTTGAATTGGCAAAGTGATATTTGGAAGCCCATAGAGGGCTATGGTGAAAAAGGAAATATCTTCGTTCAAAACTGGAAAGAAGCTTTCTGAGAAAGTGCTTTGTGTTCTGTTAATTCACCTCACAGAGTTACATATTTCCTTCAAGAAGCCTTTCGCTAAGGCTGTTCTTGTGGAATTGGCAAAGTGATATTTGGAAGCCCATAGAGGGCTATGGTGAAAAGGAAATATCTTCCTTTCAAAACTGGAAAGAAGCTTTCTGAGAAACTAGTCTGTGTTCTGTTAATTCACCTCAAAGAGTTACATCTTTCCTTCAAGAAGCCTTTCGCTAAGGCTGTTGTTGTGGAATTGGCAAAGTGATATTTGGAAGCCCATAGAGGGCTATGGTGAAAAAGGAAATATCTTCCGTTCAAAACTGGAAAGAAGCTTTCTGAGAAACTGCTTTGTGTTCTGTTACTTCATCTCACAGAGTTACATCTTTCCCTTCAAGAAGCCTTTCGCTAAGGCTGTTCTTGTGGAATTGGCAAAGTGATATTTGGAAGCCCATAGAGGGCTATGGTGAAAAGGAAATATCTTCCGTTCAAAACTGGAAAGAAGCTTTCTGAGAAAGTGTTCTGTGTTCTGTTAATTCATCTCACAGAGTTACATCTTTCCTTCAAGAAGCCTTTCGCTAAGGCTGTTCTTGTGGAATTGGCAAAGGATATTTGGAAGCCCATAGAGGGCTATGGTGAAAAGGAAATATCTTCCTTTCAAAACTGGAAAGAAGCTTTCTGAGAAACTGCTCTGTGTTCTGTTATTTCATCCCACAGAGTTACATCTTTCCCTTCAAGAAGCCTTTCGCTAAGGCTGTTCTTGTGGAATTGGCAAAGTGATATTTGGAAGCCCATAGAGGGCTATGGTGAAAAAGGAAACATCTTCCGTTCAAAACTGGAAAGAAGCTTTCTGAGAAACTGCTCCATGTTCTGTTATTCATCTCACAGAGTTACATCTTTCCCTTCAAGAAGCCTTTCGCTAAGGCTGTTCTTGTGGATTGGCAAAGTGATATTTGGAAGCCCATAGAGGGCTATGGTGAAAAAGGAAATATCTTCCGCTCAAAACTGGAAAGAAGCTTGAGAAACTGCTCTATGTTCTGTTACTTCATCTCACAGAGTTACATCTTTCCTTCAAGAAGCCTTTCGCTAAGGCTGTTCTTGTGGAATTGGGGATATTTGGAAGCCCATAGAGGCTATGGTGAAAAAGGAAATATCTTCCGCTCAAAACTGGAAAGAAGCTTCTGAGAAACTGCTCTGTGTTCTGTTACTTCATCTCACAGAGTTACATCTTTCCTTCAAGAATCCTTTCTCTAAGGCTGTTCTTGTGGAATTGGCAAAGGATATTTGGAAGCCCATAGAGGGCTATGGTGAAAAGGAAATATCTTCCGTTCAAAACTGGAAAGAAGCTTTCTGAGAAACTGCTCTGTGTTCTGTTAATTCATCTCACAGAGTTACATCTTTCCTTCAAGAAGCCTTTCGCTAAGGCTGTTCTTGTGGAATTGGCAAAGGATATTTGGAAGCCCATAGAGGGCTATGGTGAAAAAGGAAATATCTTCCGCTCAAAACTGGAAAGAAGCTTTCTGAGAAACTGCTCTGTGTTCTGTTATTCATCTCACAGTTACATCTTTCCTTCAAGAAGCCTTTCGCTAAGGCTGTTCTTGTGGAATTGGCAAAGGATATTTGGAAGCCCATAGAGGGCTATGGTGAAAAGGAAATATCTTCCGCTCAAAACTGGAAAGAAGCTTTCTGAGAAACTGCTCTGTGTTCTGTTACTTCATCTCACAGAGTTACATCTTTCCTTCAAGAAGCCTTTCGCTAAGGCTGTTCTTGTGGAATTGGCAAAGGATATTTGGAAGCCCATAGAGGCTATGTGAAAAAGGAAATATCTTCCGTTCAAAACTGGAAAGAAGCTTGAGAAACTGCTCTGTGTTCTGTTAATTCATCTCACAGAGTTACATCTTTCCTTCAAGAAGCCTTCGCTAAGGCTGTTCTTGTGGAATTGGCAAAGGATATTTAGAAGCCCATAGAGGGCTATGGTGAAAAGGAAATATCTTCCGCTCAAAACTGGAAAGAAGCTTTCTGAGAAACTGCTCTGTTCTGTTAATTCATCTCACAGAGTTACACCTTCAAGAAGCCTTTCGCTAAGGCTGTTCTTGTGGAATTGGCAAAGGATATTTGGAAGCCCATAGAGGCTATGGTGAAAAGGAAATATCTTCCGCTCAAAACTGGAAAGAAGCTTTCTGAGAAACTGCTCTGTGTTCTGTTAATTCATCTCACAGAGTTACATCTTTCCTTCAAGAAGCCTTTCGCTAAGGCTGTTCTTGTGGAATTGGCAAAGGATATTTGGAAGCCCATAGAGGGCTATGGTGAAAAGGAAATATCTTCCATTCAAAACTGGAAAGAAGCTTTCTGAGAAACTGCTCTGTGTTCTGTTAATTCATCTCACAGAGTTACATCTTTCCTTCAAGAAGCCTTTCGCTAAGGCTGTTCTTGTGGAATTGGCAAAGGTATATTTGGAAGCCCATAGAGGCTATGGTGAAAAAGGAAATATCTTCCGTTCAAAACTGGAAAGAAGCTTTCTGAGAAACTGCTCTGTGTTCTGTTAATTCATCTCACAGAGTTACATCTTTCCCTTCAAGAGCCTTCGCTAAGGCTGTTCTTGTGGAATTGGCAAAGGATATTTGGAAGCCAATAGAGGGCTATGGTGAAAAAGGAAATATCTTCCGTTCAAAACTGGAAAGAAGCTTTCTGAGAAACTGCTCTGTGGTCTGTTAATTCATCTCACAGAGTTACATTTTTCCTTCAAGAAGCCTTTCGCTAAGGCTGTTCTTGTGGAATTGGCAAAGTGATATTTGGAAGCCCATAGAGGGCTATGGTGAAAAGGAAATATCTTCCGTTCAAAACTGGAAAGAAGCTTTCTGAGAAACTGCTCTGTGTTCTGTTAATTCATCCACAGAGTTACATCTTTCCTTCAAGAAGCCTTTCGCTAAGGCTGTTCTTGTGGAATTGGCAAAGTGATATTTGAAGCCCATAGAGGGCTATGGTGAAAAAGGAAATATCTTCCGCTCAAAACTGGAAAGAAGCTTTCTGAGAAACTGCTCTGTGTTCTGTTAATTCATCTCACAGAGTTACATCTTTCCTTCAAGAAGCCTTTCGCTAAGGCTGTTCTTGTGGAATTGGCAAAGGATATTTGGAAGCCCATAGAGGGCTATGGTGAAAAAGGAAATATCTTCCGTTCAAAACTGGAAAGAAGCTTGAGAAACTGCTCTGTGTTCTGTTACTTCATCTCACAGAGTTACATCTTTCCTTCAAGCCTTTCGCTAAGGCTGTTCTTGTGGAATTGCAAAGGATATTTGGAAGCCCATAGAGGCTATGGTGAAAAAGGAAATATCTTCCGTTCAAAACTGGAAAGAAGCTTCTGAGAAACTGCTCTGTGTTCTGTTAATTCATCTCACAGAGTTACATCTTTCCCTTCAAGAAGCCTTTCGCTAAGGCTGTTCTTGTGGAATTGGAAAGGATATTTGGAAGCCCATAGAGGGCTATGGTGAAAAGGAAATATCTTCCGTTCAAAACTGGAAAGAAGCTTTCTGAGAAACTGCTCTGTGTTCTGTTCATTCATCTCACAGAGTTACATCTTTCCCTTCAAGAAGCCTTTCGCTAAGGCTGTTCTTGTGGAATTGGCAAAGGGATATTTGGAAGCCCATAGAGGGCTAAGGTGAAAAAGGAAATATCTTCCGTTCAAAACCAAAAAGAAGCTTTCTGAGAAACTGCTCTGTGTTCTGTTAATTCATCTCACAGAGTTACATCTTTCCTTCAAGAAGCCTTTCGCAAAGGCTGTTCTTGTGGAATTGGCAAAGGGATATTTGGAAGCCCATAGAGGGCTGGTGAAAAGGAAATATCTTCCGTTCAAAACTGGAAAGAAGCTTTATGAGAAACTGCTCTGTGTTCTGTTAATTCATCTCACAGAGTTACATCTTTCCTTCAAGAAGCCTTTCGCTAAGGCTGTTCTTGTGGAATTGGCAAAGTGATATTTGGAAGCCCATAGAGGGCTATGGTGAAAAGGAAATATCTTCCGTTCAAAACTGGAAAGAAGCTTTCTGAGAAACTGCTCTGTGTTCTGTTACTTCATCTCACAGAGTTACATCTTTCCCTTCAAGAAGCCTTTCGCTAAGGCTGTTCTTGTGGAATTGGCAAAGTGATATTTGGAAGCCCATAGAGGCTATGGTGAAAAAGGAAATATCTTCCGCTTCAAAACTGGAAAGAAGCTTGAGAAACTGCTCTGTGTTCTGTTAATTCATCTCACAGAGTTACATCTTTCCTTCAAGAAGCCTTTCGCTAAGGCTGTTCTTGTGGAATTGGCAAAGTGATATTTGGAAGCCCATAGAGGCTATGGTGAAAAGGAAATATCTTCCGTTCAAAACTGGAAAGAAGCTTGAGAAACTGCTCTGTGTTCTGTTAATTCATCTCACAGAGTTACATCTTTCCTTCAAGAAGCCTTTCGCTAAGGCTGTTCTTGTGGAATTGGCAAAGTGATATTTGGAAGCCCATAGGGCTATGGTGAAAAAGGAAATATCTTCCGTTCAAAACTGGAAAGAAGCTTTCTGAGAAACTGCTCTGTGTTCTGTTAATTCATCTCACAGAGTTACATTTTCCCTTCAAGAAGCCTTTCGCTAAGGCTGTTTTTGAAATTGGCAAAGTGATATTTGGAAGCCCATACAGGGCTACGGTGAAAAAGGAAATACCTTCCGTTCAAAACTGGAAAGAAGCTTTCTGAGAAACTGCTCTCTGTTCTGTTAATTCATCTCACAGAGTTACATCTTTCCTTCAAAAGCCTTTCGCTAAGGCTGTTCTTGTGGAATTGGCAAAGGGATATTTGGAAGCCCATAGAGGGCTATGGTGAAAAAGGAAATATCTTCCGTTGAAAACTGGAAAGAAGCTTTCTGAGAAACTGCTCTGTGTTCTGTTACTTCATCTCACAGAGTTACGTCTTTCCCTTCAAGAAGCCTTTCGCTAAGGCTGTTCTTGTGGAATTGGCAAAGGGATATTTGGAAGCCCATAGAGGGCTATGGTGAAAAAAATATATCTTCCGTTCAAAACGGGAGAGAAGCTTTATGAGAAACTGCTCTGTGTTCTGTTAATTCATCTCACAGAGTTACATCTTTCCCTTCAAGAAGCCTTTCGCTAAGGCTGTTCTTGTGGAATTGGCAAAGGTATATTTGGAAGCCCATGGAGGGCTAAGGTGAAAAAGGAAATATCTCCCGTTCAAAACCAAAAAGAAGCTTTCTGAGAAACTGCTGTGTGTTCTGTTAATTCATCTCACAGAATTACATCTTTCCCTTCAAGAAGCCTTTCGATAAGGCTGTTCTTGTGGAATTGGCAAAGGGATATTTGGAAGCCCATAGATGGCTATGGTGAAAAAGGAAATATCTTCCTTTCGAAACTGGAAAGAAGCTTTCTGAGAAACTACTCTGTGTTCTGTTACTTCATCTCACAGAGTTACATCTTTCCCTTCAAGAAGCCCTTCGCTAAGGCTGTTCTTGTGGAATTGGCAAAGTGATATTTGGAACCCCTAGAGGACTATGGTGAAAAAGGAAATATCTTCCTTTCGAAACTGGAAAGAAGCTTTCTGAGAAACTGCTCTGTGTTCTGTTAATTCATCTCACAGAGTTACATCTTTCCCTTCAAGAACCCTTTGGCTAAGGCTGTTCTTGTGGAATTGGCAAAGTGATATTTGGAAGCCCATAGAGGGCTATGGTGAAAAAGGAAATATCTTCCGTTCAAAACTGTAAAGAAGCTTTCTGAGAAACTGCTCTGTGTTCTGTTACTTCATCACACAGAGTTACATCTTTCCCTCCAAGAAGCCTTTCGCTAAGGCTGTTCTTGCGGAATTGGCATAGTGATATTTGGAAGCCCATAGAGGGCTATGGTGAAAAAGGAAATATCTTTCGTTCAAAACTGGAAAGAAGCTTTCTGAGAAACTGCTCTGTGTTCTGTTAATTCACCTCAAAGGGTTTCATATTTCCCTTCAAGAAGCCTTTCGCTAAGGCTGTTCTTGTGCAATTGGCAAAGTGATATTTGGAAGCCCATAGAGGGCTATGGTGAAAAAGGAAATATCTTCCGTTCAAAACTGGAAAGAAGCTTTCTGAGAAACTAGTCTGTGTTCTGTTACTTCACCTCAAAGAGTTACATCTTTCCCTTCAAGAAGCCTTTCGCTAAGGCTGTTTTTGTGGAATTGGCAAAGTGATATGTGGAAGCCCATAGAGGGCTATGGTGAAAAAGGAAATATCTTCCGTTCAAAACTGGAAAGAAGCTTTCTGAGAAACTGCTCCATGTTCTGTTTATTCATCTCACAGAGTGACATCTTTCCCATCAAGAAGCCTTTCGCTAAGGCTGTTCTTGTGGGTTGGCAAAGTGATATTTGGAAGCCCATAGAGGGCTATGGTGAAAAAGGAAATATCTTCCGTTCAAAACTGGAAAGAAGCTTTCTGAGAAACTGCTCTATGTTCTGTTACTTTATCTCACAGAGTTACATATTTCCCTTCAAGAGGCCTTTCGCTAAGGCTGTTCTTGTGGAATTGGCAAAGGGATATTTGGAAGCCCATAGAGGGCTATGGAGAAAAAGGAAATATCTTCCGTTCAAAACTGGAAAGAAGCATTCTGAGAAACTGCTCTGTGTTCTGTTACTTCATCTCACAGAGGTACATCTTTCCCTTCAAGAATCCTTTCTCTAAGGCTGTTCTTGTGGAATTGGCAAAGGGATATTTGGAAGCCCATAGAGGGCTATGGTGAAAAAGGAAATATCTTCCGTTCAAAACTGGAAAGAAGCTTTCTGAGAAACTGCTCTGTGTTCTGTTAATTCATCTCACAGCGTTACAACTTTCCCTTCAAGAACCCTTTGGCTAAGGCTGTTCTTGTGGAATTGGCAAAGGGATATTTGGAAGCCCATAGAGGGCTATGGTGAAAAAGGAAATATCTTCCGTTCAAAACTGGAGAGAAGCTTTCTGAGAAACTGCTCCATGTTCTGTTTATTCATCTCACAGAGTGACATCTTTCCCATCAAGAAGCCTTTCGCTAAGGCTGTTCTTGTGGGATTGGCAAAGTGATATTTGGAAGCCCATAGAGGGCTATGGTGAAAAAGGAAATATCTTCCGTTCAAAACTGGAAAGAAGCTTTCTGAGAAACTGCTCTATGTTCTGTTACTTTATCTCACAGAGTTACATATTTCCCTTCAAGAGGCCTTTCGCTAAGGCTGTTCTTGTGGAATTGGCAAAGGGATATTTGGAAGCCCATAGAGGGCTATGGAGAAAAAGGAAATATCTTCCGTTCAAAACTGGAAAGAAGCATTCTGAGAAACTGCTCTGTGTTCTTTACTTCATCTCACAGAGTTACATCTTTCCCTTCAAGAATCCTTTCTCTAAGGCTGTTCTTGTGGAATTGGCAAAGGGATATTTGGAAGCCCATAGAGGGCTATGGTGAAAAAGGAAATATCTTCCGTTCAAAACTGGAAAGAAGCTTTCTGAGAAACTGCTCTGTGTTCTGTTAATTCATCTCACAGGTTACAACTTTCCCTTCAAGAACCCTTTGGCTAAGGCTGTTCTTGTGGAATTGGCAAAGGGATAGTTGGAAGCCCATAGAGGGCTATGGTGAAAAAGGAAATATCTTCCGTTCAAAACTGGAGAGAAGCTTTCTGAGAAACTGCTCTGTGTTCTGTTACTTCATCTCACGGAGTTACATCTTTCCCTTGAGGAAGCCTTTCGCTAAGGCTGTTCCTGTGGAATTGGCAAAGGGATATTTGGAAGCCCATAGAGGGCTACGCTGAAAAAGGAAATATCTTCCGGTCAAAACTGGAAAGAAGCTTTCTGAGAAACTGCTCTGTGTTCTGTTACTTCATCTCACAGAGTTACATCTTTCCTTCAAGAAGCCTTTTGCTAAGGCTGTTCTTGTGGAATTGGCAAAGGATATTGGAAGCCCATAGGGCTATGGTGAAAAAATATCTTCCGTTCAAAACTAGAAAGAAGCATTCTGAGAAAATGCTCTGTGTTCTGTTACTTCATCTCACAGAGTTACATCTTTCCCTTCAAGAACCTTTTCGCTATGGCTGTTTTTGTGGAATTGGCAAAGGGATATTTGGAAGCCCATAGAGGGCTATGTAGAAAAAGGAAATATCTTCCGTTCAAAACTGGAAAGAAGCTTTCTGAGAAACTGCTCTGTGTTCTGTCACTTCATCTCACAGAGTTACATCTTTCCTTCAAGAAGTCTTTCGCTAAGGCTGTTCTTGTGGAATTGGCAAAGGATATTTGGAAGCCCATAGAGGGCTATGTAGAAAAAGGAAATATCTTCCGTTCAAAACTGGAAAGAAGCTTTCTGAGAAACTGCTGTGTGTTCTGTTAATTCATCTCACAGAGTTACATCTTTCCTTCAAGAAGCCTTTTGCTAAGGCTGTTCTTGTGGAATTGGCAAGGATATTTGGAAGCCCATAGAGGGCTATGGTGAAAAGGAAATATCTTCGTTCAAAACTGGAAAGAAGCTTTCTGAGATACTGCTCTATGTTCTGTTAATTCATCTCACAGAGTTTCAACTTTCCTTCAAGAAGCCTTTCGCTAAGGCTGTTCTTGTGGAATTGGCAAAGGGATATTTGGAAGCCCATAGAGGGCTATGGTGAAAAGGGAAATATCTTCCGTTCAAAACTGGAAAGAAGCTTTATGAGAAACTGCTCTGTGTTCTGTTACTTCACCTCAAAGAGTTACATCTTTCCCTTCAAGAAGCCTTTCGCTAAGGCTGTTCTTGTGGAATTGGCAAAGTGATATTTGGAAGCCCATAGAGGGCTATGGTGAAAAAGGAAATATCTTCCGTTCAAAACTGGAAAGAAGCTTTCTGAGAAACTGCTCTGTGTTCTGTTAATTCATCTCACAGAGTTACATCTTTCCCTTCAAGAACCCTTTGGCTAAGGCTGTTCTTGTGGAATTGGCAAAGTGATATTTGGAAGCCCATAGAGGGCTATGGTGAAAAAGGAAATATCTTCCGTTCAAAACTGTAAAGAAGCTTTCTGAGAAACTGCTCTGTGTTCTGTTACTTCATCACACAGAGTTACATCTTTCCCTCCAAGAAGCCTTTCGCTAAGGCTGTTCTTGCGGAATTGGCATAGTGATATTTGGAAGCCCATAGAGGGCTATGGTGAAAAAGGAAATATCTTTCGTTCAAAACTGGAAAGAAGCTTTCTGAGAAACTGCTCTGTGTTCTGTTAATTCACCTCAAAGGGTTTCATATTTCCCTTCAAGAAGCCTTTCGCTAAGGCTGTTCTTGTGCAATTGGCAAAGTGATATTTGGAAGCCCATAGAGGGCTATGGTGAAAAAGGAAATATCTTCCGTTCAAAACTGGAAAGAAGCTTTCTGAGAAACTAGTCTGTGTTCTGTTACTTCACCTCAAAGAGTTACATCTTTCCCTTCAAGAAGCCTTTCGCTAAGGCTGTTTTGTGGAATTGGCAAAGTGATATGTGGAAGCCCATAGGGCTATGGTGAAAAGGAAATATCTTCCGTTCAAAACTGGAAAGAAGCTTTCTGAGAAACTGCTCCATGTTCTGTTTATTCATCTCACAGAGTGACATCTTTCCCATCAAGAAGCCTTTCGCTAAGGCTGTTCTTGTGGGTTGGCAAAGTGATATTTGGAAGCCCATAGAGGGCTATGGTGAAAAGGAAATATCTTCCGTTCAAAACTGGAAAGAAGCTTTCTGAGAAACTGCTCTATGTTCTGTTACTTTATCTCACAGAGTTACATATTTCCTTCAAGAGGCCTTTCGCTAAGGCTGTTCTTGTGGAATTAGCAAAGGATATTTGGAAGCCCATAGAGGGCTATGGAGAAAAGGAAATATCTTCCGTTCAAAACTGGAAAGAAGCATTCTGAGAAACTGCTCTGTGTTCTGTTACTTCATCTCACAGAGGTACATCTTTCCCTTCAAGAATCCTTTCTCTAAGGCTGTTCTTGTGGAATTGGCAAAGGATATTTGAAGCCCATAGAGGGCTATGGTGAAAAGGAAATATCTTCCGTTCAAAACTGGAAAGAAGCTTTCTGAGAAACTGCTCTGTGTTCTGTTAATTCATCTCACAGCGTTACAACTTTCCCTTCAAGAACCCTTTGGCTAAGGCTGTTCTTGTGGAATTGGCAAAGGGATATTTGGAAGCCCATAGAGGGCTATGGTGAAAAAATATCTTCCGTTCAAAACTGGAGAGAAGCTTTCTGAGAAACTGCTCCATGTTCTGTTTATTCATCTCACAGAGTGACATCTTTCCCATCAAGAAGCCTTTCGCTAAGGCTGTTCTTGTGGGATTGGCAAAGTGATATTTGGAAGCCCATAGAGGGCTATGGTGAAAAAGGAAATATCTTCCGTTCAAAACTGGAAAGAAGCTTTCTGAGAAACTGCTCTATGTTCTGTTACTTTATCTCACAGAGTTACATATTTCCCTTCAAGAGGCCTTTCTCTAAGGCTGTTCTTGTGGAATTGGCAAAGGGATATTTGGAAGCCCATAGAGGGCTATGGAGAAAAAGGAAATATCTTCCGTTCAAAACTGGAAAGAAGCATTCTGAGAAACTGCTCTGTGTTCTTTACTTCATCTCACAGAGTTACATCTTTCCCTTCAAGAATCCTTTCTCTAAGGCTGTTCTTGTGGAATTGGCAAAGGGATATTTGGAAGCCCATAGAGGGCTATGGTGAAAAAGGAAATATCTTCCGTTCAAAACTGGAAAGAAGCTTTCTGAGAAACTGCTCTGTGTTCTGTTAATTCATCTCACACCGTTACAACTTTCCCTTCAAGAACCCTTTGGCTAAGGCTGTTCTTGTGGAATTGGCAAAGGGATAGTTGGAAGCCCATAGAGGGCTATGGTGAAAAAGGAAATATCTTCCGTTCAAAACTGGAGAGAAGCTTTCTGAGAAACTGCTCTGTGTTCTGTTACTTCATCTCACGGAGTTACATCTTTCCCTTGAGGAAGCCTTTCGCTAAGGCTGTTCCTGTGGAATTGGCAAAGGGATATTTGGAAGCCCATAGAGGGCTACGCTGAAAAAGGAAATATCTTCCGGTCAAAACAGGAAAGAAGCTTTCTGAGAAACTGCTCTGTGTTCTGTTACTTCATCTCACAGAGTTACATCTTTCCCTTCAAGAAGCCTTTCGCTAAGGCTGTTCTTGTGGAATTGGCAAAGGGATATTCGGAAGCCCATAGAGGGCTATGGTGAAAAAGGAAATATCTTCCGTTCAAAACTAGAAAGAAGCATTCTGAGAAAATGCTCTGTGTTCTGTTACTTCATCTCACAGAGTTACATCTTTCCCTTCAAGAACCTTTTCGCTATGGCTGTTTTTGTGGAATTGGCAAAGGGATATTTGGAAGCCCATAGAGGGCTATGTAGAAAAAGGAAATATCTTCCGTTCAAAACTGGAAAGAAGCTTTCTGAGAAACTGCTCTGTGTTCTGTCACTTCATCTCACAGAGTTACATCTTTCCCTTCAAGAAGTCTTTCGCTAAGGCTGTTCTTGTGGAAATGGCAAAGGGATATTTGGAAGCCCATAGAGGGCTATGTAGAAAAAGGAAATATCTTCCGTTCAAAACTGGAAAGAAGCTTTCTGAGAAACTGCTGTGTGTTCTGTTAATTCATCTCACAGAGTTACATCTTTCCGTTCAAGAAGCCTTTTGCTAAGGCTGTTCTTGTGGAATTGGCAAAGGGATATTTGGAAGCCCATAGAGGGCTATGGTGAAAAAGGAAATATCTTCCGTTCAAAACTGGAAAGAAGCTTTCTGAGATACTGCTCTATGTTCTGTTAATTCATCTCACAGAGTTTCAACTTTCCCTTCAAGAAGCCTTTCGCTAAGGCTGTTCCTGTGGAATTGGCAAAGGGATATTTGGAAGCCCATAGAGGGCTATGGTGAAAAGGGAAATATCTTCCGTTCAAAACTGGAAAGAAGCTTTATGAGAAACTGCTCTGTGTTCTGTTACTTCACCTCAAAGAGTTACATCTTTCCCTTCAAGAAGCCTTTCGCTAAGGCTGTTCTTGTGGAATTGGCAAAGTGATATTTGGAAGCCCATAGAGGGCTATGGTGAAAAAGGAAATATCTTCCGTTCAAAACTGGAAAGAAGCTTTCTGAGAAACTGCTCTGTGTTCTGTTAATTCATCTCACAGAGTTACATCTTTCCCTTCAAGAACCCTTTGGCTAAGGCTGTTCTTGTGGAATTGGCAAAGTGATATTTGGAAGCCCATAGAGGGCTATGGTGAAAAGGAAATATCTTCCGTTCAAAACTGTAAAGAAGCTTTCTGAGAAACTGCTCTGTGTTCTGTTACTTCATCACACAGAGTTACATCTTTCCTTCAAGAAGCCTTTCGCTAAGGCTGTTCTTGTGGAATTGGCAAAGGGATATTTGGAAGCCCATAGAGGGCTATGGTGAAAAATATCTTCGTTCAAAACTGGAAAGAAGCTTTCTGAGAAACTGCTCTGTGTTCTGTTAATTCACCTCAAAGGGTTTCATATTTCCTTCAAGAAGCCTTTCGCTAAGGCTGTTCTTGTGCAATTGGCAAAGTGATATTTGGAAGCCCATAGAGGCTATGGTGAAAAAGGAAATATCTTCCTTTCAAAACTGGAAAGAAGCTTTCTGAGAAACTAGTCTGTGTTCTGTTACTTCACCTCAAAGAGTTACATCTTTCCCTTCAAGAAGCCTTTCGCTAAGGCTGTTTTTGTGGAATTGGCAAAGTGATATGTGGAAGCCCATAGAGGGCTATGGTGAAAAAGGAAATATCTTCCGTTCAAAACTGGAAAGAAGCTTTCTGAGAAACTGCTTTGTGTTCTGTTACTTCATCTCACAGAGTTACATAATTCCCTTCAAGAGGCCTTTCGCTAAGGCTGTTCTTGTGGAATTGGCAAAGGGATATTTGGAAGCCCATAGAGGGCTATGGAGAAAAAGGAAATATCTTCCGTTCAAAACTGGAAAGAAGCTTTCTGAGAAAGTGTTCTGTGTTCTGTTAATTCATCTCACAGAGTTACATCTTTCCCTTCAAGAAGTCTTTCGCTAAGGCTGTTCTTGTGGAATTGGCAAAGGGATATTTGGAAGCCCATAGAGGGCTATGGTGAAAAAGGAAATATCTTCCTTTCAAAACTGGAAAGAAGCTTTCTGAGAAACTGCTCTGTGTTCTGTTATTTCATCCCACAGAGTTACATCTTTCCCTTCAAGAAGCCTTTCGCTAAGGCTGTTCTTGTGGAATTGGCAAAGTGATATTTGGAAGCCCATAGAGGGCTATGGTGAAAAAGGAAACATCTTCCGTTCAAAAGTGGAAAGAAGCTTTCTGAGAAACTGCTCCATGTTCTGTTTATTCATCTCACAGAGTGACATCTTTCCCATCAAGAAGCCTTTCGCTAAGGCTGTTCTTGTGGGATTGGCAAAGTGATATTTGGAAGCCCATAGAGGGCTATGGTGAAAAAGGAAATACTTCCGTTCAAAACTGGAAAGAAGCTTTCTGAGAAACTGCTCTATGTTCTGTTACTTTATCTCACAGAGTTACATATTTCCCTTCAAGAGGCCTTTCGCTAAGGCTGTTCTTGTGGAATTGGCAAAGGGATATTTGGAAGCCCATAGAGGGCTAAGGAGAAAAAGGAAATATCTTCCGTTCAAAACTGGAAAGAAGCATTCTGAGAAACTGCTCTGTGTTCTGTTACTTCATCTCACAGAGTTACATCTTTCCCTTCAAGAATCCTTTCTCTAAGGCTGTTCTTGTGGAATTGGCAAAGGGATATTTGGAAGCCCATAGAGGGCTATGGTGAAAAAATATCTTCCGTTCAAAACTGGAAAGAAGCTTTCTGAGAAACTGCTCTGTGTTCTGTTAATTCATCTCACAGAGTTACATCTTTCCTTCAAGAACCCTTTGGCTAAGGCTGTTCTTGTGGAATTGGCAAAGGATATTTGGAAGCCCATAGAGGGCTACGGTGAAAAAGGAAATATCTTCCGTTCAAAACTGGAGAAGCTTTCTGAGAAACTGCTCTGTGTTCTGTTACTTCATCTCACGGAGTTACATCTTTCCCTTGAGGAAGCCTTTCGCTAAGGCTGTTCCTGTGGAATTGGCAAAGGGATATTTGGAAGCCCATAGAGGGCTACGGTGAAAAAGGAAATATCTTCCGGTCAAAACTGGAAAGAAGCTTTCTGAGAAACTGCTCTGTGTTCTGTTACTTCATCTCACAGAGTTACATCTTTCCCTTCAAGAAGCCTTTCGCTAAGGCTGTTCTTGTGGAATTGGCAAAAGGATATTTGGAAGCCCATAGAGGGCTTTGGAGAAAAAGGAAATGTCTTCCGTTCAAAACTGGAAAGAAGCTTTCTGAGAAAGTGTTCTGTGTTCTGTTAATTCATCTCACAGAGTTACATCTTTCCCTTCAAGAAGTCTTTCGCTAAGGCTGTTCTTGTGGAATTGGCAAAGGGATATTTGGAAGCCCATAGAGGGCTATGGTGAAAAAGGAAATATCTTCCTTTCAAAACTCGAAAGAAGCTTGAGAAACTGCTCTGTGTTCTGTTAATTCATCTCACAGAGTTACATCTTTCCTTCAAGAAGCCTTTCGCTAAGGCTGTTCTTGTGGAATTGGCAAAGGGATATTTGGAAGCCCATAGAGGCTATGGTGAAAAAGGAAACATCTTCCGTTCAAAAGTGGAAAGAAGCTTTCTGAGAAACTGCTCTGTGTGCTGTTAATTCATCTCACAGAGTTACATCTTTCCCTTCAAGAAGCCTTTCGCTAAGGCTGTTCTTGTGGAATTGGCAAAGGGATATTTGGAAGCCCTTAGAGGGCTATGGTGAAAAAGGAAATATCTTCCGTTCAAAACTGGAAAGAAGTTTTCTGAGAAACTGCTCTGTGTTCTGTTAATTCATCTCACAGAGTTACATCTTTCCCTTCAAGAAGCCTTCGCTAAGGCTGTTCTTGTGGAATTAGCAAAGGATATTTGGAAGCCCATAGAGGGCTATGGTGAAAAAGGAAATATCTTCCGTTCAAAACTGGAAAGAAGCTTTCTGAGAAACTGCTCTGTGTTCTGTTAATTCACCTCACAGAGTTTCATCTTTCCCTTCAAGAAGCCTTTCGCTAAGGCTGTTCTTGTGGAATTGGCAAAGTGATATTTGGAAGCCCATAGAGGGCTATGGTGAAAAAGGAATATCTTCCGTTCAAAACTGGAAAAGAAGGTTTCTGAGAAACAGCTCTGTGTTCTGTTAATTCATCTCACAGAGTTACATCTTTCCCTTCAAGAAGCCTTTCGCTAAGGCTGTTCTTGTGGAATTGGCAAAGGTATATTTGGAAGCCCATAGAGGGCTATGGTGAAAAAGGAAATATCTTCCGTTCAAAAGTGGAAAGAAGCTCTCTGAGAAACTGCTCTGTGTTCTGTTAATTCACCTCACAGAGTTACATCTTTCCCTTCAAGAAGCCTTTCGCTAAGGCTGTTCTTGTGGAATTGGCAAAGGTATATTTGGAAGCCCATAGAGGGCTATGGTGAAAAAGGAAATATCTTCCGTTCAAAACTGGAAAGAAGCTTTCTGAGAAACTGCTCTGTGTTCTGTTAATTCATCTCACAGAGTTACATCTTTCACTTCAAGAAGCCTTTCGCTAAGGCTGTTCTTGTGGAATTGGCAAAGGGATATTTGGAAGCCCATAGAGGGCTATGGTGAAAAAGGAAATATCTTCCGTTCAAAACTGGAAAGAAGCTTTCTGAGAAACTGCTCTGTGTTCTGTTACTTCATCTCACAGAGTTACATCTTTCACTTCAAGAAGCCTTTCGCTAAGGCTCTTCTTGTGGAATTGGCAAAGGGATATTTGGATGCCCATAGAGGGCTATGGTGAAAAAGGAAATATCTTCCGTTCAAAACTGGAAAGAAGCTTTCTGAGAAACTGCTCTGTGTTCTGTTAATTCACCTCAAAGAGTTTCATCTTTCCCTTCAAGAAGTCTTTCGCTAAGGCTGTTCTTGTGGAATTGGCAAAGTGATATTTGGAAGCCCATAGAGGGCTACGGTGAAAAAGGAAATATCTTCCGTTCAAAACTGGAAAGAAGCTTTCTGAGAAACTGCTCTGTGTTCTGTTAATTCATCTCACAGAGTTTCATCTTTCCCTTCAAGAAGGCTTTCGCTAAGGCTGTTCTTGTGGAATTGGCCAAGGGATATTTGGAAGCCCATAGAGGGCTATGGTAAAAAGGGAAATATCTTCCGTTCAAAACTGGAAAGAAGCTTTCTGAGAAACTGCTCTGTGTTCTGTTACTTCATCTCACAGAGTTATATCTTTCCCTTCAAGAAGCCTTACGCTAAGGCTGTTCTTGTGGAATGGGCAAAGGGATATTTGGAAGCCCATAGAGGGCTAGGGTGAAAAAGGAAATATCTTCCGTTCAAAACTGGAAAGAAGCTTTCTGAGAAACTGCTCTGTGTTCTGTTAATTCTTCTCACAGAGGTACATCTTTCCCTTCAAGAACCTTTTCGCTATGGCTGTTTTTGTGGAATTGGCAAAGGGATATTTGGAAGCCATAGAGGCTATGGTGAAAAGGAAATATCTTCCGTTCAAAACTGGAAAGAAGCTTTCTGAGAAACTGCTCTGTGTTCTGTCACTTCATCTCACAGAGTTACATCTTTCCCTTCAAGAAGTCTTTCGCTAAGGCTGTTCTTGTGGAAATGGCAAAGGGATATTTGGAAGCCCATAGAGGGCTATGTAGAAAAAGGAAATATCTTCCGTTCAAAACTGGAAAGAAGCTTTCTGAGAAACTGCTGTGTGTTCTGTTAATTCATCTCACAGAGTTACATCTTTCCGTTCAAGAAGCCTTTTGCTAAGGCTGTTCTTGTGGAATTGGCAAAGGGATATTTGGAAGCCCATAGAGGGCTATGTTGAAAAAGGAAATATCTTCGGTTCAAAACTGGAAAGAAGCTTTCTGAGATACTGCTCTATGTTCTGTTAATTCATCTCACAGAGTTTCAACTTTCCCTTCAAGAAGCCTTTCGCTAAGGCTGTTCCTCTGGAATTGGCAAAGGGATATTTGGAAGCCCATAGAGGGCTATGGTGAAAAGGGAAATATCTTCCGTTCAAAACTGGAAAGAAGCTTTATGAGAAACTGCTCTGTGTTCTGTTACTTCACCTCAAAGAGTTACATCTTTCCCTTCAAGAAGCCTTTCGCTAAGGCTGTTCTTGTGGAATTGGCAAAGTGATATTTGGAAGCCCATAGAGGGCTATGGTGAAAAAGGAAATATCTTCCGTTCAAAACTGGAAAGAAGCTTTCTGAGAAACTGCTCTGTGTTCTGTTAATTCATCTCACAGAGTTACATCTTTCCCTTCAAGAACCCTTTGGCTAAGGCTGTTCTTGTGGAATTGGCAAAGTGATATTTGGAAGCCCATAGAGGGCTATGGTGAAAAAGGAAATATCTTCCGTTCAAAACTGTAAAGAAGCTTTCTGAGAAACTGCTCTGTGTTCTGTTACTTCATCACACAGAGTTACATCTTTCCCTCCAAGAAGCCTTTCGCTAAGGCTGTTCTTGCGGAATTGGCAAAGTGATATTTGGAAGCCCATAGAGGGCTATGGTGAAAAAGGAAATATCTTTCGTTCAAAACTGGAAAGAAGCTTTCTGAGAAACTGCTCTGTGTTCTGTTAATTCACCTCAAAGGGTTTCATATTTCCCTTCAAGAAGCCTTTCGCTAAGGCTGTTCTTGTGCAATTGGCAAAGTGATATTTGGAAGCCCATAGAGGGCTATGGTGAAAAAGGAAATATCTTCCGTTCAAAACTGGAAAGAAGCTTTCTGAGAAACTAGTCTGTGTTCTGTTACTTCACCTCAAAGAGTTACATCTTTCCCTTCAAGAAGCCTTTCGCTAAGGCTGTTTTTGTGGAATTGGCAAAGTGATATGTGGAAGCCCATAGAGGGCTATGGTGAAAAAGGAAATATCTTCCGTTCAAAACTGGAAAGAAGCTTTCTGAGAAACTGCTTTGTGTTCTGTTACTTCATCTCACAGAGTTACATAATTCCCTTCAAGAGGCCTTTCGCTAAGGCTGTTCTTGTGGAATTGGCAAAGGGATATTTGGAAGCCCATAGAGGGCTATGGAGAAAAGGAAATATCTTCCGTTCAAAACTGGAAAGAAGCTTTCTGAGAAAGTGTTCTGTGTTCTGTTAATTCATCTCACAGAGTTACATCTTTCCTTCAAGAAGTCTTTCGCTAAGGCTGTTCTTGTGGAATTGGCAAAGGATATTTGGAAGCCCATAGAGGGCTATGGTGAAAAATATCTTCCTTTCAAAACTGGAAAGAAGCTTTCTGAGAAACTGCTCTGTGTTCTGTTATTTCATCCCACAGAGTTACATCTTTCCCTTCAAGAAGCCTTTCGCTAAGGCTGTTCTTGTGGAATTGGCAAAGTGATATTTGGAAGCCCATAGAGGGCTATGGTGAAAAAGGAAACATCTTCCGTTCAAAACTGGAAAGAAGCTTTCTGAGAAACTGCTCCATGTTCTGTTTATTCATCTCACAGAGTTACATCTTTCCCATCAAGAAGCCTTTCGCTAAGGCTGTTCTTGTGGGATTGGCAAAGTGATATTTGGAAGCCCATAGAGGGCTATGGTGAAAAAGGAAATACTTCCGTTCAAAACTGGAAAGAAGCTTTCTGAGAAACTGCTCTATGTTCTGTTACTTTATCTCACAGAGTTACATATTTCCTTCAAGAGGCCTTTCGCTAAGGCTGTTCTTGTGGAATTGGCAAAGGGATATTTGGAAGCCCATAGAGGGCTAAGGAGAAAAAGGAAATATCTTCCGTTCAAAACTGGAAAGAAGCATTCTGAGAAACTGCTCTGTGTTCTGTTACTTCATCTCACAGAGTTACATCTTTCCCTTCAAGAATCCTTTCTCTAAGGCTGTTCTTGTGGAATTGGCAAAGGGATATTTGGAAGCCCATAGAGGGCTATGGTGAAAAAGGAAATATCTTCCGTTCAAAACTGGAAAGAAGCTTTCTGAGAAACTGCTCTGTGTTCTGTTAATTCATCTCACAGCGTTACAACTTTCCCTTCAAGAACCCTTTGGCTAAGGCTGTTCTTGTGGAATTGGCAAAGGGATATTTGGAAGCCCATAGAGGGCTACGGTGAAAAAGGAAATATCTTCCGTTCAAAACTGGAGAGAAGCTTTCTGAGAAACTGCTCTGTGTTCTGTTACTTCATCTCACGGAGTTACATCTTTCCCTTGAGGAAGCCTTTCGCTAAGGCTGTTCCTGTGGAATTGGCAAAGGGATATTTGGAAGCCCATAGAGGGCTACGGTGAAAAAGGAAATATCTTCCGGTCAAAACTGGAAAGAAGCTTTCTGAGAAACTGCTCTGTGTTCTGTTACTTCATCTCACAGAGTTACATCTTTCCCTTCAAGAAGCCTTTCGCTAAGGCTGTTCTTGTGGAATTGGCAAAAGGATATTTGGAAGCCCATAGAGGCTATGGTGAAAAGGAAATATCTTCCGTTCAAAACTGGAAAGAAGCTTTCTGAGAAAGTGTTCTGTGTTCTGTTAATTCATCTCACAGAGTTACATCTTTCCCTTCAAGAAGTCTTTCGCTAAGGCTGTTCTTGTGGAATTGGCAAAGGGATATTTGGAAGCCCATAGAGGGCTATGGTGAAAAAGGAAATATCTTCCTTTCAAAACTCGAAAGAAGCTTTCTGAGAAACTGCTCTGTGTTCTGTTATTTCATCCCACAGAGTTACATCTTTCCTTCAAAGCCTTTCGCTAAGGCTGTTCTTGTGGAATTGGCAAAGTGATATTTGGAAGCCCATAGAGGGCTATGGTGAAAAAGGAAACATCTTCCGTTCAAAAGTGGAAAGAAGCTTTCTGAGAAACTGCTCTGTGTGCTGTTACTTCATCTCACAGAGTTACATCTTTCACTTCAAGAAGCCTTTCGCTAAGGCTCTTCTTGTGGAATTGGCAAAGGGATATTTGGATGCCCATAGAGGGCTATGGTGAAAAAGGAAATATCTTCCGTTCAAAACTGGAAAGAAGCTTTCTGAGAAACTGCTCTGTGTTCTGTTAATTCCCCTCAAAGAGTTTCATCTTTCCCTTCAAAGTCTTTCGCTAAGGCTGTTCTTGTGGAATTGGCAAAGTGATATTTGGAAGCCCATAGAGGCTACGGTGAAAAAGGAAATATCTTCCGTTCAAAACTGGAAAGAAGCTTTCTGAGAAACTGCTCTGTGTTCTGTTAATTCATCTCACAGAGTTTCATCTTTCCCTTCAAGAAGGCTTTCGCTAAGGCTGTTCTTGTGGAATTGGCCAAGGGATATTTGGAAGCCCATAGAGGGCTATGGTAAAAAAGGAAATATCTTCCGTTCAAAACTGGAAAGAAGCTTTCTGAGAAACTGCTCTGTGTTCTGTTACTTCATCTCACAGAGTTATATCTTTCCCTTCAAGAAGCCTTACGCTAAGGCTGTTCTTGTGGAATGGGCAAAGGGATATTTGGAAGCCCATAGAGGGCTAGGGTGAAAAAGGAAATATCTTCCGTTCAAAACTGGAAAGAAGCTTTCTGAGAAACTGCTCTGTGTTCTGTTAATTCTTCTCACAGAGGTACATCTTTCCCTTCAAGAAGCCTTTCGCTAGAGCTGTTCTTGTGTAATTGGCAAAGGGATATTTGGAAGCCCATAGAGGGCTATGGTGAAAAAGGGAATATCTTCCGTTCAAAATTGGAAAGAAGCTTTCTGGAAAACTGCTATGTGTTCTGTTAATTCATCTCACAGAGTTACATCTTTCCCTTCAAGAATCCTTTCGCTAAGGCTGTTCTTGTGGAATTGGCAAAGTGATATTTGGAAGCCCATAGAGGGCTATGGTGAAAAAGGAAATATCTTCCGTTCAAAATTGGAAAGAAGCTTTCTGAGAAACTGCTCTGTGTTCTGTTAATTCACTCACAGAGTTACATCTTTCTCTTCAAGAAGCCTTTCGCTAAGGCTGTTCTTGTGGAATTGGCAAAGGGATATTTGGAAGCCCATAGAGGGCTATGGTGAAAAAGGAAATATCTTCCGTTCAAAACTGGAAAGAAGCTTTCTGAGAAACTGCTCTATGTTCTGTTAATTCATCTCACAGAGTTACATCTTTCCCTTCAAGAAGCCTTTCGCTAAGGCTGTTCTTGTGGAATTGGCAAAGTGATATTTGGAAGCCCATAGAGGGCTATGGTGAAAAAGGAAATATCTTCCGTTCCAAGCTGGAAAGAAGCTTTCTGAGAAACTGCTCTGTGTTCTGTTACTTCATTCCACAGAGTTACATATTTCCCTTCAAGAGGCCTTTCGCTAAGGCTGTTCTTTTGGAATTGGCAATGGGATATTTGGCAGCCCATAGAGGGCTACGGAGAAAAGAGAAATATCTTCCGTTCAAAACTGGAAAGAAGCTTTCTGAGAAACTGCTCTGTGTTCTGTTAATTCATCTCACAGAGTTACATCTTTCCCTTCAAGAAGCCTTTCGCTAAGGCTGCTCTTGTGGAATTAGCAAAGGGATATTTGGAAGCCCTTAGAGGGCTATGGTGAGAAAGGAAATATCTTCCGTTCAAAACTTGAAAGAAGCTTTCTGAGAAACTGCTCTGTGTTCTGATAATTCATCTCACAGAGTTACATTTTTTCCCTTCAAGAAGCCTTTCGCTAAGGCTGTTCTTGTGGAATTGGCAAAGGGATATTTGGAAGCCCATAGAGGGCTATGGTGAAAAAGGAAATATCTTCCGTTCAAAACTGGAAAGAAGCTTTCTGAGAAACTGCTCTGTGTTCTTTTAATTCACCTCAAAGAGTTTCATCTTTCCCTTCAAGAAGCCTTTCGCTAAGGCTGTTCTTGTGGAATTGGCAAAGTGATATTTGGAAGCCCATAGAGGGCTACGGTGAAAAAGGAAATATCTTCCGTTCAAAACTGGAAAGAAGCTTTCTGAGAAACTGCTCTGTGTTCTGTTACTTCATCTCACAGAGTTACATCTTTCCTTCAAGAAGCCTTTCGCTAAGGCTGTTGTTGTGGAATTGGCAAGGGATATTTGGAAGCCCATAGAGGCTATGGTGAAAAAGGAAATATCTTCCGTTCAAAACTGGAAAGAAGCTTTCTGAGAAACTGCTGTGTGTTATGTTAATTCATCTCACAGACTTACATCTTTCCTTCAAGCCTTTCGCTATGGCTGTTCTTGTGGAATTGGCAAAGTGATATTTGGAAGCCCATAGAGGCTATGGAGAAAAGGAAATATCTTCCGTTCAAAACTGGAAAGAAGCATTCTGAGAAACAGCTCTGTGTTCTGTTAATTCATCTCACAGAGTTACATCTTTCCTTCAAAGCCTTTCGCTAAGGCTGTTCCTGTGGAATTGGCAAAGGATATTTGGAAGCCCAGAGGGCTATGGTGAAAAAGGAAATATCTTCCATTCAAAACTGGAAAGAAGCTTTCTGAAACTGCTCTGTGTTCTGTTACTTCA
Source organism: Erythrocebus patas (assembly GCA_023783455.1). Lineage (NCBI taxonomy): Eukaryota > Metazoa > Chordata > Mammalia > Primates > Cercopithecidae > Erythrocebus > Erythrocebus patas. The sequence continues at coordinate 28,944 of JAKFHT010000443.1, forward strand.
TCTCACAGAGTTACATCTTTCCTTCAAGAAGCCTTTCGCTAAGGCTGTTCTTGTGGAATTGGCAAAGTGATATTTGGAAGCCCATAGAGGGCTATGGTGAAAAGGAAATATCTTCCGTTCAAAACTGGAAAGAAGCTTTCTGAGAAACTGCTCTGTGTTCTGTTACTTCATCTCACAGAGTTACATCTTTCCTTCAAAAGCCTTTCGCTAAGGCTGTTCTTCTGGAATTGGCAAAGTGATATTTGGAAGCCCATAGGGCTATGGTGAAAAGGAAATATCTTCGTTTGGAAACTGGAAAGAAGCTTTCTGAGAAACTGCTCCATGTTCTGTTTATTCATCTCACAGAGTGACATCTTTCCTTCAAGAAGCCTTTCGCTAAGGCTGTTCTTGTGGAATTGGCAAAGGATATTTGAAGCCCATAGAGGGCTATGGTGAAAAGGAAATATCTCCGTTCAAAACTGGAAAGAAGCTTTATGAGAAACTGCTCTGTGTTCTGTGACTTCATCTCACAGAGTTACATCTTTCCCTTCAAGAAGCCTTTCGCTAAGGCAGTTCTTGTGGAATTGGCAAAGGGATATTTGGAAGCCCATAGAGGGCTATGGTGAAAAAGGAAATATCTTCCGTTCAAAACTGTAAAGAAGCTTTCTGAGAAACTGCTCTGTGGTCTGTTAATTCATCTCACAGAGTTACATTTTTCCCTTCAAGAAGCCTTTCGCTAAGGCTGTTTTTGTGGCATTGGCAAAGTGATATTTGGAAGCCCATAGAGGGCTACGGTGAAAAAGGAAATATCTTCCGTTCAAAACTGGAAAGCAGCTTTCTGAGAAACTGCTCTCTGTTCTGTTAATTCATCTCACAGAGTTACATCTTTCCTTCAAGAAGCCTTTCGCTAAGGCTGTTCTTGTGGAATTGGCAAAGTGATATTTGGAAGCCCATAGAGGTGTATGGTGAAAAAGGAAATATCTTCCGTTGAAAACTGGAAAGAAGCTTTCTGAGAAACTGCTCTGTGTTCTGTTACTTCATCTCACAGAGCTACATCTTTCCCTTCAAGAAGCCTTTCGCTAAGGCTGTTCTTGTGCAATTGGCAAAGGGATATTTGGAAGCCCATAGAGGGCTATGGTGAAAAAGGAAATAGATTCCGTTCAAAACTGGAAAGAAGTTTTCTGAAAAACTGCTCTGTGTTCTGTTAATTCATCTCACAGAGTTACATCTTTCCCTTCAAGAACAATTTCGCTAAGGCTGTTCTTGTGGAATTGGCAAAGGGATATTTGGAAGCCCATAGAGGGCTATGGTGAAAAAGGAAATATCTTCCGTTCAAAACTGGAGAGAAGCTTTCTGAGAAACTGCTCTGTGTTCTGTTACTTCATCTCACAGAGTTACATCTTTCCCTTCAAGAAGCCTTTCGCTAAGGCTGTTCTTGTGGAATTGGCAAAGTGATATTTAGAAGCCCGTAGAGGGCTATGGTGAAAAAGGAAATATCTTCCGTTCAAAACTGGAAAGAAGCTTTCTGAGAAACTGCTCTACGTTCTGTTAATTCATCTCACAGAGTTACATCTTTCCTTTCTAGACGCCTTTCGCTAAGGCTGTTCTTGTGGAAATAGCAAAGTGGTATTTGGAAGCCCATAGAGGGCTATGGTGAAAAAGGAAATATCTTCCGCTCAAAACTGGAAAGAAGCCTTCTGAGAAACTGCTCTGTGTTCTGTTAATTCATCTCAAAGAGTTACATCTTTCCCTTCAAGAAGCCTTTCGCTAAGGCTGTTCTTGTGGAATTGGCAAAGGGATATTTGGAAGCCCCTAGAGGGATATGGTGAAAAAAAAAATATCTTCCGTTCAAAACTGGAGAGAAGCTTTCTGAGAAACTGCTCTGTGTTCTGTTAATTCATCTCACAGGGTTACATCTTTCCCTTCAAGAAGCCTTTCGCTAAGGCTGTTCTTGTGGAATTGGCAAAGGTATATTTGGAAGCCCATAGAGGGCTAAGGTGAAAAAGGAAATATCTCCCGTTCAAAACCAAAAGGAAGCTCTCTGAGAAACTGCTGTGTGTTCTGTTAATTCATCTCACAGTGTTACATCTTTCCCTTCAAGAAGCCTTTCGCTAAGGCTGTTCTTGTGGAATTGGCAAAGGGATATTTGGAAGCCCATAGAGGGCTATGGAGAAAAAGGAAATATCTTCCGTTCAAAACTGGAAAGAAGCTTTCTGAGAAACTGCTCTGTGTTCTGTTAATTCATCTCACAGAGTTACATCTTTTCCTTCAAGAAGCCTTTCGCTAAGGCTGTTCTTATGGAATAGGCAAAGTCATATTTGGAAGCCCATAGAGGGCTACGGTGAAAAAGGAAATATCTTCCGTTCAAAACTGGAAAGAAGGTTTCTGAGAAACTGCTGTGTGTTCTGTTAATTCATCTCACAGAGTTACATCTTTCCCTTCAAGAAGCCTTTCGCTAAGGCTGTTCTTGTGGAATTGGCAAAGTGATATTTGGAAGCCCATAGAGGGCTATGGTGAAAAAGGAAATATCTTCCGTTCAAAACTGGAAAGAAGCTTTCTGAGAAACTGCTCTGTGTTCTGTTAATTCATCTCACAGAGTTACATCTTTCCTTCAAGCCTTTCGCTAAAGCTGTTCTTGTGGAATTGGCAAAGGATATTTGGAAGCCCATAGAGGGCTATGGTGAAAAAGGAATATCTTCCGTTCAAAACTGGAAAGAAGCTTTCTGAGAAACTGCTCTGTGTTCTGTTAATTCATCTCACAGAGTTACATCTTTCCTTCAAGAACCCTTTCGCTAAGGCTGTTCTTGTGGAATTGGCAAAGGATATTTGGAAGCCCATAGAGGGCTATGGTGAAAAAGGAAATATCTTCCGTTCAAAACTGGAAAGAAGCTTTCTGAGAAACTGTTCTGTGTTCTGTTAATTCATCTCACAGAGTTTCATCTTTCCCTTCAAGCCTTTCGCTAAGGCTGTTCTTGTGGAATTGGCAAAGTGATATTTGGAAGCCCATAGAGGGCTATGGTGAAAAAGGAAATATCTTCCGTTCAAAACTGGAAAGAAGCTTTCTGAGAAACTGCTCTGTGTTCTGTTAATTCATCTCACAGAGTTTCATCTTTCCTTCAAGCCTTTCGCTAAGGCTGTTCTTGTGGAATTGGCAAAGGGATATTTGGAAGCCCATAGAGGGCTATGGTGAAAAAGGAAATATCTTCCGTTCAAAACTGGAAAGAAGCTTTCTGAGAAACTGCTCTGTGTTCTATTAATTCATCTCACAGAGTTACATCTTTCCCTTCAAGAAGCCTTTCGCTAAGGCTGTTCTTGTGGAATTGGCAAAGGATATTTGGAAGCCCATAGAGGGCTATGGTGAAAAGGAAATATCTTCCGTTCAAAACTGGAAGAAGCTTTCTGAGAAACTGCTCTGTGTTCTGTTACATCATCTCACAGAGTTACATCTTTCCTTCAAGAAGCCTTCGCTAAGGCTGTTCTTGTGGAATTGGCAAAGGATATTTGGAAGCCCATAGAGGGCTACGGTGAAAAAGGAAATATCTTCCGCTCAAAACTGGAAAGAAGCTGAGAAACTGCTCTGTGTTCTGTTAATTCATCTCACAGAGGTACATCTTTCCTTCAAGAAGCCTTTCGCTAGAGCTGTTCTTGTGGAATTGGCAAAGGATATTTGGAAGCCCATAGAGGGCTATGGTGAAAAAGGAATATCTTCCGTTCAAAACTGGAAAGAAGCTTTCTGAGAAACTGCTGTGTTCTGTTAATTCATCTCACAGAATTACATCTTTCCTTCAAGAATCCTTTCGCTAAGGCTGTTCTTGTGGAATTGGCAAAGGATATTTGGAAGCCCATAGAGGGCTATGGTGAAAAAGGAAATATCTTCCGTTCAAAACTGGAAAGAAGCTTTCTGAGAAACTGCTCTGTTCTGTTAATTCATCTCACAGAATTACATCTTTCCTTCAAGAAACCTTTCGCTAAGGCTGTTCTTGTGGAATTGGCAAAGGATATTTGGAAGCCCATAGAGGGCTATGGTGAAAAAGGAAATATCTTCCGTTCAAAACTGGAAAGAAGCTTTCTGAGAAACTGCTCGGTGTTCTGATACTTCATCTCACAGAGTTACATCTTTCCTTCAAGAAGCCTTTCGCTAAGGCTGTTCTTGTGGAATTGGCAAAGGATATTTGGAAGCCCATAGAGGGCTATGGTGAAAAAGGAAATATCTTCCGTTCAAAACTGGAAAGAAGCTTTGAGAAACTGCTCTCTGTTCTGTTAATTCATCTCACAGAGTTACATCTTTCCTTCAAAAGCCTTTCGCTAAGGCTGTTCTTGTGGAATTGCAAAGTGATATTTGGAAGCCCATAGAGGGCTACGGTGAAAAAGGAAATATCTTCCGTTCAAAACTGGAAAGAAGCTTGAGAAACTGCTCTGTGTTCTGTTACTTCATCTCACAGAGTTACATCTTTCCCTTCAAGAAGCCTTTCGCTAAGGCTGTTCTTCTGGAATTGGCAAAGTGATATTTGGAAGCCCATAGAGGGCTATGGTGAAAAAGGAAATATCTTCCGTTGAAAACTGGAAAGAAGCTTTCTGAGAAACTGCTCCATGTTCTGTTTATTCATCTCACAGAGTGACATCTTTCCTTCAAGAAGCCTTTCGCTAAGGCTGTTCTTGTGGAATTGGCAAAGGATATTTGGAAGCCCATAGAGGGCTATGGTGAGAAAGGAAATATCTCCGTTCAAAACTGGAAAGAAGCTTTCTGAGAAACTGCTCTGTGTTCTGTGACTTCATCTCACAGAGTTACATCTTTCCTTCAAGAAGCCTTTCGCTAAGGCTGTTCTTGTGGAATTGGCAAAGGATATTTGGAAGCCCATAGAGGGCTATGGTGAAAAAGGAAATATCTTCCGTTCAAAACTGGAAAGAAGCTTTCTGAGAAACTGCTCTGTGGTCTGTTAATTCATCTCACAGAGTTACATCTTTCCTTCAAAGCCTTTCGCTAAGGCTGTTTTTGTGGAATTGGCAAGTGATATTTGGAAGCCCATAGAGGGCTATGGTGAAAAAGGAAATATCTTCCGTTCAAAACTGGAAAGAAGCTTTCTGAGAAACTGCTCTGTTCTGTTAATTCATCTCACAGAGTTACATCTTTCCCTTCAAGAAGCCTTTCGCTAAGGCTGTTCTTGTGGAATTGGCAAAGTGATATTTGGAAGCCCATAGAGGGTATGGTGAAAAAGGAAATATCTTCCGTTCAAAACTGGAAAGAAGCTTTCTGAGAAACTGCTCTGTGTTCTGTTAATTCATCTCACAGAGTTACATCTTTCCCTTCAAGAAGCCTTTCGCTAAGGCTGTTCTTGTGGAATTGGCAAAGGATATTTGGAAGCCCATAGAGGGTATGGTGAAAAAGGAAATATCTTCCGCTCAAAACTGGAAAGAAGTTTTCTGAGAAACTGCTCTGTGTTCTGTTAATTCATCTCACAGAGTTACATCTTTCCTTCAAGAACAATTTCGCTAAGGCTGTTCTTGTGGAATTGGCAAAGGATATTTGGAAGCCCATAGAGGGCTATGGTGAAAAAGGAAATATCTTCCGTTCAAAACTGGAAGGAAGCTTTCTGAGAAACTGCTCTGTGTTCTGTTAATTCATCTCACAGAGTTACATCTTTCCTTCAAGAAGCCTTTCGCTAAGGCTGTTCTTGTGGAATTAGCAAAGTGATATTTAGAAGCCCATAGAGGGCTATGGTGAAAAGGAAATATCTTCCGTTCAAAACTGGAAAGAAGCTTTCTGAGAAACTGCTCTGTTCTGTTAATTCATCTCACAGAGTTACATCTTTCCTTCAAGAAGCCTTTCGCTAAGGCTGTTCTTGTGGAAATAGCAAAGTGATATTTGGAAGCCCATAGGGCTATGGTGAAAAGGAAATAACTTCCGCTCAAAACTGGAAAGAAGCCTTCTGAGAAACTGCTCTGTGTTCTGTTAATTCATCTCACAGAGTTACATCTTTCCTTCAAGAAGCCTTTCGCTAAGGCTGTTCTTGTGGAATTAGCAAAGGATATTTGGAAGCCCCTAGAGGGCTATGGTGAAAAAAAATATCTTCCGTTCAAAACTGGAAAGAAGCTTTCTGAGAAACTGCTCTCTGTTCTGTTAATTCATCTCACAGGTTACATCTTTCCCTTCAAGAAGCCTTTCGCTAAGGCTGTTCTTGTGGAATTGGCAAAGGATATTTGGAAGCCCATAGAGGGCTAAGGTGAAAAAAAATATCTTCCGTTCAAAACTGGAAGAAGCTTTCTGAGAAACTGCTCTGTTCTGTTAATTCATCTCACAGTGTTACATCTTTCCCTTCAAGAAGCCTTTCGCTAAGGCTGTTCTTGTGGAATTGGCAAAGGATATTTGGAAGCCCATAGAGGGCTATGGTGAAAAAGGAAATATCTTCCGTTCAAAACTGGAAAGAAGCTTTCTGAGAAACTGCTCTGTGTTCTGTTAATTCATCTCACAGAGTTACATCTTTCCTTCAAGAAGCCTTTCGCTAAGGCTGTTCTTGTGGAATTAGCAAAGTGATATTTGGAAGCCCATAGAGGCTATGGTGAAAAAGGAAATATCTTCCGTTCAAAACTGGAAAGAAGCTTTCTGAGAAACTGCTGTGTTCTGTTAATTCATCTCACAGAGTTACATCTTTCCTTCAAGAAGCCTTCGCTAAGGCTGTTCTTGTGGAATTGGCAAAGGTATATTTGGAAGCCCATAGAGGGCTATGGTGAAAAGGAAATATCTTCCGTTCAAAACTGGAAAGAAGCTTTCTGAGAAATTGCTCTGTGTTCTGTTAATTCATCTCACAGAGTTACATCTTTCCTTCAAGAAGCCTTTCGCTAAAGCTGTTCTTGTGGAATTGCAAAGGATATTTGGAAGCCCATAGAGGGCTATGGTGAAAAAGGAAATATCTTCCGTTCAAAACTGGAAAGAAGCTTTCTGAAAACTGCTCTGTGTTCTGTTAATTCATCTCACAGAGTTACATCTTTCCTTCAAGAACCCTTTCGCTAAGGCTGTTCTTGTGGAATTGGCAAAGGATATTTGGAAGCCCATAGGGCTATGGTGAAAAGGAAATATCTTCCGTTCAAAACTGGAAAGAAGCTTTCTGAGAAACTGTTCTGTGTTCTGTTACTTCATCTCACAGAGTTACATCTTTCCTTCAAGAAGCCTTTCGCTAAGGCTGTTCTTGTGGAATTGGCAAAGGTATATTTGGAAGCCCATAGAGGCTATGGTGAAAAAGGAAATATCTTCCGTTCAAAACTGGAAAGAAGCTTTCTGAGAAACTGCTCTGTGTTCTGTTAATTCATCTCACAGAGTTTCATCTTTCCTTCAAGAAGCCTTTCGCTAAGGCTGTTCTTGTGGAATTGGCAAAGGATATTTGGAAGCCCATAGAGGGCTAAGGTGAAAAGGAAATATCTTCCGTTCAAAACTGGAAAGAAGCTTTCTGAGAAACTGCTCTGTGTTCTGTTAATTCACCTCAAAGAGTTTCATCTTTCCTTCAAGAAGCCTTTCGCTAAGGCTGTTCTTGTGGAATTGGCAAAGTGATATTTGGAAGCCCATAGAGGGCTACGGTGAAAAAGGAAATATCTTCCGTTCAAAACTGGAAAGAAGCTTTCTGAGAAACTGCTCTCTGTTCTGTTAATTCATCTCACAGAGTTACATCTTTCCTTTCTAGACGCCTTTCGCTAAGGCTGTTCTTGTGGAAATAGCAAAGTGGTATTTGGAAGCCCATAGAGGGCTATGGTGAAAAGGAAATATCTTCCGTTCAAAACTGGAAAGAAGCCTTCTGAGAAACTGCTCTGTGTTCTGTTAATTCATCTCAAAGAGTTACATCTTTCCTTCAAGCCTTTCGCTAAGGCTGTTCTTGTGGAATTAGCAAAGGATATTTGGAAGCCCCTAGAGGGATATGGTGAAAAAAAAATATCTTCCGTTCAAAACTGGAGAAGCTTTCTGAGAAACTGCTCTATGTTCTGTTAATTCATCTCACAGGTTACATCTTTCCCTTCAAAGCCTTTCGCTAAGGCTGTTCTTGTGGAATTGGCAAAGGTATATTTGGAAGCCCATAGAGGGCTAAGGTGAAAAAAAATATCTTCCGTTCAAAACTGGAAAGAAGCTTTCTGAGAAACTGCTGTGTGTTCTGTTAATTCATCTCACAGTGTTACATCTTTCCTTCAAGAAGCCTTTCGCTAAGGCTGTTCTTGTGGAATTGGCAAAGGATATTTGGAAGCCCATAGAGGGCTATGGAGAAAAGGAAATATCTTCCGTTCAAAACTGGAAAGAAGCTTTCTGAGAAACTGCTCTGTGTTCTGTTAATTCATCTCACAGAGTTACATCTTTCCTTCAAAGCCTTTCGCTAAGGCTGTTCTTATGGAATTGGCAAAGTGATATTTGGAAGCCCATAGAGGGCTACGGTGAAAAGGAAATATCTTCCGTTCAAAACTGGAAAGAAGGTTTCTGAGAAACTGCTGTGTGTTCTGTTAATTCATCTCACAGAGTTACATCTTTCCTTCAAAGCCTTTCGCTAAGGCTGTTCTTGTGGAATTGGCAAAGTGATATTTGGAAGCCCATAGAGGGCTACGGTGAAAAAGGAAATATCTTCCGTTCAAAACTGGAAAGAAGGTTTCTGAGAAACTGCTGTGTGTTCTGTTAATTCATCTCACAGAGTTACATCTTTCCCTTCAAGAAGCCTTTCGCTAAGGCTGTTCTTGTGGAATTCGCAAAGTGATATTTGGAAGCCCATAGAGGGCTACGGTGAAAAAGGAAATATCTTCCGTTCAAAACTGGAAAGAAGGTTTCTGAGAAACTGCTGTGTGTTCTGTTAATTCATCTCACAGAGTTACATCTTTCCCTTCAAGAAGCCTTTCGCTAAGGCTGTTCTTGTGGAATTGGCAAAGGTATATTTGGAAGCCCATAGAGGGCTATGGTGAAAAAGGAAATATCTTCCGTTCAAAACTGGAAAGAAGCTTTCTGAGAAATTGCTCTGTGTTCTGTTAATTCATCTCACAGAGTTACATCTTTCCCTTCAAGAAGCCTTTCGCTAAAGCTGTTCTTGTGGAATTGGCAAAGGTATATTTGGAAGCCCATAGAGGGCTATGGTGAAAAAGGAAATAGATTCCGTTCAAAACTGGAAAGAAGCTTTCTGAAAAACTGCTCTGTGTTCTGTTAATTCATCTCACAGAGTTACATCTTTCCCTTCAAGAACCCTTTCGCTAAGGCTGTTCTTGTGGAATTGGCAAAGGGATATTTGGAAGCCCATAGAGGGCTATGGTGAAAAAGGAAATATCTTCCGTTCAAAACTGGAAAGAAGCTTTCTGAGAAACTGTTCTGTGTTCTGTTACTTCATCTCACAGAGTTACATCTTTCCCTTCAAGAAGCCTTTCGCTAAGGCTGTTCTTGTGGAATTGGCAAAGGTATATTTGGAAGCCCATAGAGGGCTATGGTGAAAAAGGAAATATCTTCCGTTCAAAACTGGAAAGAAGCTTTCTGAGAAACTGCTCTGTGTTCTGTTAATTCACCTCAAAGAGTTTCATCTTTCCCTTCAAGAAGCCTTTCGCTAAGGCTGTTCTTGTGGAATTGGCAAAGTGATATTTGGAAGCCCATAGAGGGCTACGGTGAAAAAGGAAATATCTTCCGTTCAAAACTGGAAAGAAGCTTTCTGAGAAACTGCTCTGTGTTCTATTAATTCATCTCACAGAGTTTCATCTTTCCCTTCAAGAAGCCTTTCGCTAAGGCTGTTCTTGTGGAATTGGCAAAGGGATATTTGGAAGCCCATAGAGGGCTATGGTAAAAAAGGAAATATCTTCCGTTCAAAACTGGAAAGAAGCTTTCTGAGAAACTGCTCTGTGTTCTGTTACATCATCTCACAGAGTTACATCTTTCCCTTCAAGAAGCCTTACGCTAAGGCTGTTCTTGTGGAATTGGCAAAGGGATATTTGGAAGCCCATAGAGGGCTACGGTGAAAAAGGAAATATCTTCCGTTCAAAACTGGAAAGAAGCTTTCTGAGAAACTGCTCTGTGTTCTGTTAATTCATCTCACAGAGGTACATCTTTCCCTTCAAGAAGCCTTTCGCTAGAGCTGTTCTTGTGTAATTGGCAAAGGGATATTTGGAAGCCCATAGAGGGCTATGGTGAAAAAGGGAATATCTTCCGTTCAAAATTGGAAAGAAGCTTTCTGGGAAACTGCTATGTGTTCTGTTAATTCATCTCACAGAATTACATCTTTCCTTTCAAGAATCCTTTCGCTAAGGCTGTTCTTGTGGAATTGGCAAAGTGATATTTGGAAGCCCATAGAGGGCTACGGTGAAAAAGGAAATATCTTCCGTTCAAAACTGGAAAGAAGCTTTCTGAGAAACTGCTCGGTGTTCTGATACTTCATCTCACAGAGTTACATCTTTCTCTTCAAGAAACCTTTCGCTAAGGCTGTTCTTGTGGAATTGGCAAAGGGATATTTGGAAGCCCATAGAGGGCTATGGTGAAAAAGGAAATATCTTCCGCTCAAAACTGGAAAGAAGCTTTCTGAAACTGCTCTGTGTTCTGTCAATTCATCTCACAGAGTTACATCTTTCCTTCAAGAAGCCTTTCGCTAAGGGTGTTTTGTGGAATTGTCAAAGTGATATTTGGAAGCCCAGAGGGCTATGGTGAAAAGGAAATATCTTCCGTTCAAAACTGGAAAGAAGCTTTCTGAGAAACTGCTCTGTGTTCTGTTAATTCATCTCACAGAGTTACATCTTTCCTTCAAGAAGCCTTTCGCTATGGCTGTTCTTGTGGAATTGGCAAAGGATATTTGGAAGCCCATAGAGGGCTATGGAGAAAAAGGAAATATCTTCCGTTCAAAAGTGGAAAGAAGCTTTCTGGGAAACTGCTGTGTGTTCTGTTAATTCACTTCACAGAGGTACATCTGTCCCTTCAAGAAGCCTTTCGCTAAGGCTGTTTTGTGGAATTGGCAAAGTGATATTTGGAAGCCCATAGGGCTATGGTGAAAAAGAAATATCTTCCGTTCAAGCTGGAAAGAAGCTTGAGAAACTGCTCTGTGTTCTGTTAATTCATCTCACAGAGTTACATCTTTCCTTCAAGAAGCCTTTCGCTAAGGCTGTTCTTGTGTAATTGGCAAGGATATTTGGAAGCCCATAGAGGGCTACGGTGAAAAGGAAATATCTTCCGTTCAAAACTGGAAAGAAGCTTTCTGAGAAACTGCTGTGTGTTCTGTTAATTCATCTCACAGACTTACATCTTTCCCTTCAAGAAGCCTTTCGCTATGGCTGTTCTTGTGGAATTGGCAAAGGGATATTTGGAAGCCCATAGAGGGCTATGGAGAAAAAGGAAATATCTTCCGTTCAAAACTGGAAAGAAGCTTTCTGGGAAACTGCTGTGTGTTCTGTTAATTCACCTCACAGAGGTACATCTGTCCCTTCAAGAAGCCTTTCGCTAAGGCTGTTTTGTGGAATTGGCAAAGTGATATTTGGAAGCCCATAGGGCTATGGTGAAAAAGAAATATCTTCCGTTCAAGCTGGAAAGAAGCTTGAGAAACTGCTCTGTGTTCTGTTAATTCATCTCACAGAGTTACATCTTTCCCTTCAAGAAGCCTTTCGCTAAGGCTGTTCTTGTGTAATTGGCAAAGGGATATTTGGAAGCCCATAGAGGGCTACGGTGAAAAAGGAAATATCTTCCGTTCAAAACTGGAAAGAAGCTTTCTGAGAAACTGCTGTGTGTTCTGTTAATTCATCTCACAGACTTACATCTTTCCCTTCAAGAAGCCTTTCGCTATGGCTGTTCTTGTGGAATTGGCAAAGGGATATTTGGAAGCCCATAGAGGGCTATGGAGAAAAAGGAAATATCTTCCGTTCAAAACTGGAAAGAAGCTTTCTGGGAAACTGCTGTGTGTTCTGTTAATTCACTTCACAGAGGTACATCTGTCCCTTCAAGAAGCCTTTCGCTAAGGCTGTTTTTGTGGAATTGGCAAAGTGATATTTGGAAGCCCATAGAGGGCTATGGTGAAAAAGGAAATATCCTCCGTTCAAAACTGGAGAGAAGCTTTCTGAGAAAATGCTCTATGTTCTGTTAATTCACTTCACAGAGGTACATCTTTCCCTTCAAGAAGCCTTTCGCTAAGGCTGTTCTTGTGGAATTGGCAAAGGGATATTTGGAAGCCCATAGAGGGCTATGGTGAAAAAGGAAATATCTTCCGTTGGAAACCGGAAAGAAGCTTTCTGAGAAACTGCTCTGTGTTCTGTTACTTCATCTCACAGAGTTACATCTTTCCCTTCAAGAAGCCTTTCGCTAAGGCTGTTCTTGTGGAATAGGCTAAGGGATATTTGGAAGCCCATAGAGGGCTATGGTGAGAAAGGAAATATCTCCCGTTCAAAACTGGAAAGAAGCTTTATGAGAAACTGCTCTGTGTTCTGTGACTTCATCTCACAGAGTTACATCTTTCCCTTCAAGAAGCCTTTCGCTAAGGCTGTTCTTGTGGAATTGGCAAAGGGATATTTGGAAGCCCATAGAGGGCTATGGTGAAAAAGGAAATATCTTCCGTTCAAAACTGGAAAGAAGCTTTCTGAGAAACTGCTCTGTGGTCTGTTAATTCATCTCACAGAGTTACATTTTTCCCTTCAAGAAGCCTTTCGCTAAGGCTGTTTTTGTGGAATTGGCAAAGGGATATTTCGAAGCCCATAGAGGGCTACGGTGAAAAAGGAAATATCTTCCGTTCAAAACTGGAAAGAAGCTTTCTGAGAAACTGCTCTCTGTTCTGTTAATTCATCTCACAGAGTTACATCTTTCCCTTCAAGAAGCCTTTCGCTAAGGCTGTTCCTGTGGAATTGGCAAAGGGATATTTGGAAGCCCATAGAGGGCTATGGTGAAAAAGGAAATATCTTCCGTTGAAAACTGGAAAGAAGCTTTCTGAGAAACTGCTCTGTGTTCTGTTACTCATCTCACAGAGTTACATCTTTCCTTCAAGAAGCCTTTCGCTAAGGCTGTTCTTGTGGAATTGGCAAAGGATATTTGGAAGCCCAGAGGGCTATGGTGAAAAAGGAAATATCTCCGTTCAAAACTGGAAAGAAGCTTGAGAAACTGCTCTGTGTTCTGTTAATTCATCTCACAGAGTTACATCTTTCCTTCAAGAACCCTTTCGCTAAGGCTGTTCTTGTGGAATTGGCAAAGGATATTTGGAAGCCCATAGAGGGCTATGGTGAAAAGGAAATATCTTCCGTTCAAAACTGGAGAGAAGCTTTCTGAGAAACTGCTCTGTGTTCTGTTACTTCATCTCACAGAGTTACATCTTTCCTTCAAGAACCCTTTCGCTAAGGCTGTTCTTGTGGAATTGGCAAAGTGATATTTAGAAGCCCATAGAGGGCTATGGTGAAAAAGGAAATATCTTCCGTTCAAAACTGGAAAGAAGCTTTCTGAGAAACTGCTCTATGTTCTGTTAATTCATCTCACAGAGTTACATCTTTCCTTTCTAGACGCCTTTCTCTAAGGCTGTTCTTGTGGAATTGGCAAAGTGATATTTGGAAGCCCAGAGGGCTATGGTGAAAAGGAAATATCTTCCGCTCAAAACTGGAAAGAAGCTTTCTGAGAAACTGCTCTGTTCTCTGTTAATTCATCTCACAGAGTTACATCTTTCCTTCAAGAAACCTTTCGCTAAGGCTGTTCTTGTGGAATTGGCAAAGGATATTTGGAAGCCCATAGAGGCTATGGTGAAAAGGAAATATCTTCCGTTCAAAACTGGAAAGAAGCTTGAGAAACTGCTCTGTGTTCTGTTAATTCATCTCACAGAGTTACATCTTTCCTTCAAGAACCTTTCGCTAAGGCTGTTCTTGTGGAATTGGCAAAGGATATTTGGAAGCCCATAGAGGGCTATGGTGAAAAAGGAAATATCTTCCGTTCAAAACTGGAAAGAAGCTTTCTGAGAAACTGCTCTGTGTTCTGTTACTTCATCTCACAGAGTTACATCATTCCTTCAAGAAGTCTTTCGCTAAGGCTGTTCTTGTGGAATTGGCAAAGGATATTTGGAAGCCCATAGAGGGCTATGGTGAAAAAGGAAATATCTTCCGTTCAAAACTGGAAAGAAGCTTTCTGAGAAACTGCTCTGTTCTGTTAATTCATCTCACAGAGTTACATCTTTCCCTTCAAGAAGCCTTTCCCTAAGGCTGTTCTTGTGGAATTGGCAAAGGATATTTGGAAACCCACAGAGGGCTATGGTGAAAAAAATATCTTCCGTTCAAAACTGGAAAGAAGCTTTCTGAGAAACTGCTCTGTGTTCTGTTAATTCATCTCACAGAGTTACATCTTTCCCTTCAAGAAGCCTTTCGCTAAGGCTGTTCTTGTGGAATTGGCAAAGGATATTTGGAAGCCCATAGAGGGCTATGGTGAAAAAGGAAATATCTTCCGTTGAAAACTGGAAAGAAGCTTGAGAAACTGCTCTGTGTTCTGTTAATTCATCTCACAGAATTACATCTTTCCTTCAAGAACCTTTCGCTAAGGCTGTTCTTGTGGAATTGGCAAAGGGATATTTGAGGGCCCATAGAGGGCTATGGTGAAAAAGGAAATATCTTTCTTTCGAAACTGGAAAGAAGCTTTCTGAGAAACTACTCTGTGTTCTGTTACTTCATCTCACACAGTTACATCTTTCCCTTCAAGAAGCCCTTCGCTAAGGCTGTTCTTGTGGAATTGGCAAAGTGATATTTGGAACCCCTAGAGGACTATGGTGAAAAAGGAAATATCTTCCTTTCAAAACTCGAAAGAAGCTTTCTGAGAAACTGCTCTGTGTTCTATACTTCATCTCACAGTGTTACATCTTTCCTTTCAAGAAACCTTTCGCTAAGGCTGTTCTTGTGGATTTGGCAAAGTGATATTTGGAAGCCCATAGAGGGCTACGGTGAAAAAGGAAATATCTTCCGTTCAAAACTGGAAAGAATCTTTCTGAGAAACTGCTCTCTGTTCTGTTAATTCATCTCACAGAGTTACATCTTTCCTTCAAAGCCTTTCGCTAAGGCTGTTCTTGTGGAATTGGCAAAGGATATTTGGAAGCCCATAGAGGGCTATGGTGAAAAAGGAAATATCTTCCGTTGAAAACTGGAAAGAAGCTTTCTGAGAAACTGCTCTGTGTTCTGTTAATTCATCTCACAGAGTTGCATCTTTCCTTCAAAGCCTTTCGCTAAGGCTGTTCTTGTGGAATTGGCAAGGATATTTGGAAGCCCATAGAGGGCTATGGTGAAAAAGGAAATATCTTCTGTTCAAAACTGGAAAGAAGCTTTCTGAGAAACTGCTCTGTGTTCTGTTAATTCACCTCAAAGAGTTTCATCTTTCCCTTCAAGAAGCCTTTCGCTAAGGCTGTTCTTGTGGAATTGGCAAAGTGATATTTTGAAGCCCATAGAGGGCCACGGTGAAAAAGGAAATATCTTCCGTTCAAAACTGGAAAGAAGCTTTCTGAGAAACTGCTCTGTGTTCTGTTAATTCATCTCACAGAGTTTCATCTTTCCCTTCAAGAAGCCTTTCGCTAAGGCTGTTCTTGTGGAATTGGCAAAGGGATATTTGGAAGCCCATAGAGGGCTATGGTAAAAAAGGAAATATCTTCCGTTCAAAATTGGAAAGAAGCTTTCTGAGAAACTGCTCTGTGTTCTGTTACTTCATCTCACAGAGTTATATCTTTCCCTTCAAGAAGCCTTACGCTAAGGGTGTTCTTGTGGAATTGGCAAAGGGATATTTGGAAGCCCATAGAGGGCTACGGTGAAAAAGGAAATATCTTCCGTTCAAAACTGGAAAGAAGCTTTCTGAGAAACTGCTCTGTGTTCTGTTAATTCATCTCACAGAGGTACATCTTTCCCTTCAAGAAGCCTTTCGCTAGAGCTGTTCTTGTGTAATTGGCAAAGGGATATTTGGAAGCCCATAGAGGGCTATGGTGAAAAAGGGAATATCTTCCGTTCAAAATTGGAAAGAAGCTTTCTGGAAAACTGCTATGTGTTCTGTTAATTCATCTCACAGAGTTACATCTTTCCCTTCAAGAATCCTTTCGCTAAGGCTGTTCTTGTGGAATTGGCAAAGTGATATTTGGAAGCCCATAGAGGGCTATGGTGAAAAGGAAATATCTTCCGCTCAAAATTGGAAAGAAGCTTTCTGAGAAACTGCTCTGTGTTCTGTTAATTCACTCACAGAGTTACATCTTTCTCTTCAAGAAGCCTTTCGCTAAGGCTGTTCTTGTGGAATTGGCAAAGGATATTTGAAGCCCATAGAGGGCTATGGTGAAAAGGAAATATCTTCCGCTCAAAACTGGAAAGAAGCTTTCTGAGAAACTGCTCTATGTTCTGTTAATTCATCTCACAGAGTTACATCTTTCCTTCAAGCCTTTCGCTACGGGTGTTTTTGTGGAATTGTCAAAGTGATATTTGGAAGCCCATAGAGGGCTATGGTGAAAAAGGAAATATCTTCCGTTCCAAGCTGGAAAGAAGCTTTCTGAGAAACTGCTCTGTGTTCTGTTACTTCATTCCACAGAGTTACATATTTCCCTTCAAGAGGCCTTTCGCTAAGGCTGTTCTTTTGGAATTGGCAATGGGATATTTGGCAGCCCATAGAGGGCTACGGAGAAAAGAGAAATATCTTCCGTTCAAAACTGGAAAGAAGCTTTCTGAGAAACTGCTCTGTGTTCTGTTAATTCATCTCACAGAGTTACATCTTTCCCTTCAAGAAGCCTTTCGCTAAGGCTGCTCTTGTGGAATTTTCAAAGGGATATTTGGAAGCCCTTAGAGGGCTATGGTGAGAAAGGAAATATCTTCCGTTCAAAACTTGAAAGAAGCCTTCTGAGAAACTGCTCTGTGTTCTGATAATTCATCTCACAGTGTTACATCTTTCCTTCAAAGCCTTTCGCTAAGGCTATTCTTGTGGAATTGGCAAAGGATATTTGGAAGCCCATAGAGGGCTATGGTGAAAAGGAAATATCTTCCGTTCAAAACTGGAAAGAAGCTTTCTGAGAAACTGCTCTGTGTTCTGTTACTTCATCTCACAGAGTTACATCTTTCCCTTCAAAGCCTTTCGCTAAGGCTGTTCTTGTGGAATTAGCAAAGGATATTTGGAAGCCCATAGAGGCTACGGTGAAAAGGAAATATCTTCCGTTCAAAACTGGAAAGAAGCTTTCTGAGAAACTCCTCTGTGTTCTGTTAATACATCTCACAGAGTTACATATTTCCCTTCAAGAAGCCTTTCGCTAGAGCTGTTCTTGTGGAATTGGCAAAGTGATATTTGGAAGCCCATAGAGGGCTATGGTGAAAAAGGAAATATCTTCCGTTCAAAACTGGAAAGAAGCTTGAGAAACTGCTCTGTGTTCTTTAATTCACCTCAAAGAGTTTCATCTTTCCTTCAAGAAGCCTTTCGCTAAGGCTGTTCTTGTGGAATTGGCAAAGTGATATTTGGAAGCCCATAGAGGGCTACGGTGAAAAAGGAAATATCTTCCGTTCAAAACTGGAAAGAAGCTTTCTGAGAAACTGCTCTGTGTTCTGTTACTTCATCTCACAGAGTTACATCTTTCCTTCAAGAAGCCTTTCGCTAAGGCTGTTCTTGTGGAATTGGCAAAGGATATTTGAAGCCCATAGAGGGCTACGGTGAAAAAGGAAATATCTTCCGTTCAAAACTGGAAAGAAGCTTTCTGAGAAACTGCTGTGTGTTCTGTTAATTCACTCACAGAGTTACATCTTTCCTTCAAGAAGCCTTCGCTAAGGCTGTTCTTGTGGAATTGGCAAAGGGATATTTGGAAGCCCATAGAGGGCTATGGAGAAAAGGAAATATCTTCCGCTCAAAACTGGAAAGAAGCTTTCTGAGAAACAGCTCTGTGTTCTGTTAATTCATCTCACAGAGTTACATCTTTCCTTCAAGAAGCCTTCGCTAAGGCTGTTCCTGTGGAATTGGCAAAGGATATTTGGAAGCCCGTGAGGGCTATGGTGAAAAAGGAAATATCTTCCATTCAAAACTGGAAAGAAGCTTGAGAAACTGCTCTGTGTTCTGTTACTTCATCTCACAGAGTTACATCTTTCCTTCAAGAAGCCTTTCGCTAAGGCTGTTCTTGTGGAATTGGCAAAGGATATTTGGAAGCCCATAGAGGGCTATGGTGAAAAAGGAAATAGATTCCGTTCAAAACTGGAAAGAAGCTTGAGAAACTGCTCTGTGTTCTGTTAATTCATCTCACAGAGTTACATCTTTCCTTCAAGAACCCTTTCGCTAAGGCTGTTCTTGTGGAATTGGCAAAGGGATATTTAGAAGCCCGTAGAGGGCTATGGTGAAAAAGGAAATATCTTCCGTTCAAAACTGGAAAGAAGCTTTCTGAGAAACTGCTCTATGTTCTGTTAATTCATCTCACAGAGTTACATCTTTCCTTTCTAGACGCCTTTCTCTAAGGCTGTTCTTGTGGAAATAGCAAAGTGGTATTTGGAAGCCCATAGAGGGCTATGGTGAAAAAGGAAATATCTTCCGCTCAAAACTGGAAAGAAGCCTTCTGAGAAACTGCTCTGTTCTCTGTTAATTCATCTCACAGAGTTACATGTTTCCCTTCAAGAAACCTTTCGCTAAGGCTGTTCTTGTGGAATTGGCAAAGGTATATTTGGAAGCCCATAGAGGGCTAAGGTGAAAAAGGAAATATCTCCCGTTCAAAAACAAAAAGAAGCTTTCTGAGAAACTGCTGTGTGTTCTGTTAATTCATCTCACAGAGTTACATCTTTCCCTTCAAGAAGCCTTTCGCTAAGGCTGTTCTTGTGGAATTGGCAAAGGGATATTTGGAAGCCCATAGAGGGCTATGGTGAAAAAGGAAATATCTTCCGTTGAAAACTGGAAAGAAGCTTTCTGAGAAACTGCTCTGTGTTCTGTTACTTCATCTCACAGAGTTACATCATTCCCTTCAAGAAGTCTTTCGCTAAGGCTGTTCTTGTGGAATTGGCAAAGTGATATTTGGAAGGCAATAGAAGGCTACGATGAAAAAGGAATTATCTTCCGTTCAAAACTGGAAAGAAGCTTTCTGAGAAACTGCTCTGTGTTCTGTTAATTCATCTCACAGAGTTACATCTTTCCCTTCAAGAAGCCTTTCCCTAAGGCTGTTCTTGTGGAATTGGCAAAGGGATATTTGGAAACCCACAGAGGGCTATGGTGAAAAAGGAAATATCTTCCGTTCAAAACTGGAAAGAAGCTTTCTGAGAAACTGCTCTGTGTTCTGTTAATTCATCTCACAGAGTTACATCTTTCCCTTCAAGAAGCCTTTCGATAAGGCTGTTCTTGTGGAATTGGCAAAGGGATATTTGGAAGCCCATAGAGGGCTATGGTGAAAAAGGAAATATCTTCCGTTGAAAACTGGAAAGAAGCTTTCTGAGAAACTGCTCTGTGTTCTGTTAATTCATCTCACAGAATTACATCTTTCCCTTCAAGAAGCCTTTCGATAAGGCTGTTCTTGTGGAATTGGCAAAGGGATATTTGGAAGCCCATAGAGGGCTATGGTGAAAAAGGAAATATCTTTCTTTCGAAACTGGAAAGAAGCTTTCTGAGAAACTACTCTGTGTTCTGTTACTTCATCTCACACAGTTACATCTTTCCCTTCAAGAAGCCCTTCGCTAAGGCTGTTCTTGTGGAATTGGCAAAGTGATATTTGGAACCCCTAGAGGACTATGGTGAAAAAGGAAATATCTTCCTTTCAAAACTCGAAAGAAGCTTTCTGAGAAACTGCTCTGTGTTCTATACTTCATCTCACAGTGTTACATCTTTCCTTTCAAGAAACCTTTCGCTAAGGCTGTTCTTGTGGATTTGGCAAAGTGATATTTGGAAGCCCATAGAGGGCTACGGTGAAAAAGGAAATATCTTCCGTTCAAAACTGGAAAGAAGCTTTCTGAGAAACTGCTCGATGTTCTGTTAATTCATCTCAGAGAGTTACATCTTTCCCTTCAAGAAGCCTTTCGCTAAGGCTGTTCTTGTGGAATTGGCAAAGGGATATTTGGAAGCCCATAGAGGGCTATGGTGAAAAAGGAAATATCTTCCGTTGAAAACTGGAAAGAAGCTTTCTAAGAAACTGCTCTGTGTTCTGTTAATTCATCTCACAGAGTTGCATCTTTCCCTTCAAGAAGCCTTTCGCTAAGGCTGTTCTTGTGGAATTGGCAAAGTGATATTTAGAAGCCCGTAGAGGGCTATGGTGAAAAAGGAAATATCTTCCGTTCAAAACTGGAAAGAAGCTTTCTGAGAAATTGCTCTGTGTTCTGTTAATTCATCTCACAGAGTTACATCTTTCCCTTCAGGAAGCCTTTCGCTAAAGCTGTTCTTGTGGAATTGGCAAAGGTATATTTGGAAGCCCATAGAGGGCTAGGGTGAAAAAGGAAATATCTTCCGTTCAAAACTGGAAAGAAGCTTTCTGAGAAACTGCTCTGTGTTCTGTTACTTCATCTCACAGAGTTACATCTTTCCCTTCAAGAAGCCTTTCGCTAAGGCTGTTCTTGTGGAATTGGCAAAGGGATATTTGCAAGCCCTTACAGGGCTATGGTGAAAAAGGAAATATCTTCCGTTCAAAACTGGAAAGAAGCTTTCTGAGAAACTGCTCTGTGTTCTGTTAATTCACCTCAAAGAGTTTCATCTTTCCCTTCAAGAAGCCTTTCGCTAAGGCTGTTCTTGTGGAATTGGCAAAGTGATATTTTGAAGCCCATAGAGGGCCACGGTGAAAAAGGAAATATCTTCCGTTCAAAACTGGAAAGAAGCTTTCTGAGAAACTGCTCTGTGTTCTGTTAATTCATCTCACAGAGTTTCATCTTTCCCTTCAAGAAGCCTTTCGCTAAGGCTGTTCTTGTGGAATTGGCAAAGGATATTTGAAGCCCATAGAGGGCTATGGTAAAAAGGAAATATCTTCCGTTCAAAATTGGAAAGAAGTTTTCTGAGAAACTGCTCTGTGTTCTGTTACTTCATCTCACAGAGTTATATCTTTCCCTTCAAGAAGCCTTACGCTAAGGGTGTTCTTGTGGAATTGGCAAAGGATATTTGAAGCCCATAGAGGGCTACGGTGAAAAAGGAAATATCTTCCGCTCAAAACTGGAAAGAAGCTTTCTGAGAAACTGCTCTGTGTTCTGTTAATTCTTCTCACAGAGGTACATCTTTCCTTCAAGAAGCCTTTCGCTAGAGCTGTTCTTGTGTAATTGGCAAGGATATTTGGAAGCCCATAGAGGGCTATGGTGAAAAAGGGAATATCTTCCGTTCAAAATTGGAAAGAAGCTTTCTGGAAAACTGCTATGTGTTCTGTTAATTCATCTCACAGAGTTACATCTTTCCCTTCAAGAATCCTTTCGCTAAGGCTGTTCTTGTGGAATTGGCAAAGTGATATTTGTAAGCCCATAGAGGGCTATGGTGAAAAAGGAAATATCTTCCGTTCAAAATTGGAAAGAAGCTTTCTGAGAAACTGCTCTGTGTTCTGTTAATTCACTCACAGAGTTACATCTTTCTCTTCAAGAAGCCTTTCGCTAAGGCTGTTCTTGTGGAATTGGCAAGGATATTTGGAAGCCCATAGGGCTATGGTGAAAAATATCTTCCGTTCAAAACTGGAAAGAAGCTTTCTGAGAAACTGCTCTATGTTCTGTTAATTCATCTCACAGAGTTACATCTTTCCCTTCAGAAGCCTTTCGCTAAGGCTGTTCTTGTGGAATTGGCAAAGGATATTTGGAAGCCCATAGAGGCTATGGTGAAAAAGGAAATATCTTCCGTTCAAAACTGGAAAGAAGCTTTCTGAGAAACTGCTGTGTTCTGTTACTTCATTCCACAGAGTTACATATTTCCTTCAAGAGGCCTTTCGCTAAGGCTGTTCTTTTGGAATTGGCAATGGGATATTTGGCAGCCCATAGAGGGCTATGGTGAGAAAGGAAATATCTTCCGTTCAAAACTGGAAAGAAGCTTTCTGAGAAACTGCTCTGTGTTCTGTTAATTCATCTCACAGAGTTACATCTTTCCCTTCAAGAAGCCTTTCGCTAAGGCTGCTCTTGTGGAATTTTCAAAGGGATATTTGGAAGCCCTTAGAGGGCTATGGTGAGAAAGGAAATATCTTCCGTTCAAAACTTGAAAGAAGCCTTCTGAGAAACTGCTCTGTGTTCTGATAATTCATCTCACAGAGTTACATCTTTTCCCTTCAAGAAGCCTTTCGCTAAGGCTGTTCTTGTGGAATTGGCAAAGGGATATTTGGAAGCCCATAGAGGGCTATGGTGAAAAAGGAAATATCTTCCGCTCAAAACTGGAAAGAAGCTTTCTGAGAAACTGCTCTGTGTTCTTTTAATTCACCTCAAAGAGTTTCATCTTTCCCTTCAAGAAGCCTTTCGCTAAGGCTGTTCTTGTGGAATTAGCAAAGTGATATTTGGAAGCCCATAGAGGCTATGGTGAAAAATATCTTCCGTTCAAAACTGGAAAGAAGCTTTCTGAGAAACTGCTCTGTGTTCTGTTACTTCATCTCACAGAGTTACATCTTTCCTTCAAGAAGCCTTCGCTAAGGCTGTTCTGTGGAATTGGCAAAGGATATTTGGAAGCCCATAGAGGGCTACGGTGAAAAATATCTTCCGTTCAAAACTGGAAAGAAGCTTTCTGAGAAACTGCTGTGTTCTGTTAATTCATCTCACAGACTTACATCTTTCCCTTCAAGAAGCCTTTCGCTATGGCTGTTCTTGTGGAATTGGCAAAGTGATATTTGGAAGCCCATAGAGGGCTATGGAGAAAAAGGAAATATCTTCCGTTCAAAACTGGAAAGAAGCTTTCTGAGAAACAGCTCTGTGTTCTGTTAATTCATCTCACAGAGTTACATCTTTCCCTTCAAGAAGCCTTTCGCTAAGGCTGTTCTTGTGGAATTGGCAAAGGATATTTGGAAGCCATAGAGGGCTATGGTGAAAAAGGAAATATCTTCCATTCAAAACTGGAAAGAAGCTTTCTGAGAAACTGCTCTGTGTTCTGTTACTTCATCTCACAGAGTTACATCTTTCCCTTCAAGAAGCCTTTCGCTAAGGCTGTTCTTGTGGAATTGGCAAAGTGATATTTGGAAGCCCATAGAGGGCTATGGTGAAAAAGGAAATATCTTCCGTTCAAAACTGGAAAGAAGCTTTCTGACAAACTGCTCCATGTTCTGTTTATTCATCTCACAGAGTGACATCTTTCCCTTCAAGAAGCCTTTCGCTAAGGCTGTTCTTGTGGAATTGGCAAAGGGATATTTGGAAGCCCATAGAGGGTTATGGTGAGAAAGGAAATATCTCCCGTTCAAAATTGGAAAGAAGCTTTATGAGAAACTGCTCTGTGTTCTGTGACTTCATCTCACAGAGTTACATCTTTCCCTTCAAGAAGCCTTTCGCTAAGGCAGTTCTTGTGGAATTGGCAAAGGGATATTTGGAAGCCCATAGAGGGCTATGGTGAAAAAGGAAATATCTTCCGTTCAAAACTGTAAAGAAGCTTTCTGAGAAACTGCTCTGTGGTCTGTTAATTCATCTCACAGAGTTACATTTTTCCCTTCAAGAAGCCTTTCGCTAAGGCTGTTTTTGTGGCATTGGCAAAGTGATATTTGGAAGCCCATAGAGGGCTACGGTGAAAAAGGAAATATCTTCCGTTCAAAACTGGAAAGCAGCTTTCTGAGAAACTGCTCTCTGTTCTGTTAATTCATCTCACAGAGTTACATCTTTCCCTCCAAGAAGCCTTTCGCTAAGGCTGTTCTTGTGGAATTGGCAAAGTGATATTTGGAAGCCCATAGAGGTGTATGGTGAAAAAGGAAATATCTTCCGTTGAAAACTGGAAAGAAGCTTTCTGAGAAACTGCTCTGTGTTCTGTTACTTCATCTCACAGAGCTACATCTTTCCCTTCAAGAAGCCTTTCGCTAAGGCTGTTCTTGTGCAATTGGCAAAGGGATATTTGGAAGCCCATAGAGGGCTATGGTGAAAAAGGAAATAGATTCCGTTCAAAACTGGAAAGAAGTTTTCTGAAAAACTGCTCTGTGTTCTGTTAATTCATCTCACAGAGTTACATCTTTCCTTCAAGAACAATTTCGCTAAGGCTGTTCTTGTGGAATTGGCAAGGATATTTGGAAGCCCATAGAGGGCTATGGTGAAAAAGGAAATATCTTCGTTCAAAACTGGAAAGAAGCTTTCTGAGAAACTGCTCTGTGTTCTGTTAATTCATCTCACAGAGTTACATCTTTCCTTTCTAGACGCCTTTCGCTAAGGCTGTTCTTGTGGAAATAGCAAAGTGGTATTTGGAAGCCCATAGGGCTATGGTGAAAAGGAAATATCTTCCGTTCAAAACTGGAAAGAAGCCTTCTGAGAAACTGCTCTGTGTTCTGTTAATTCATCTCAAAGAGTTACATCTTTCCCTTCAAGAAGCCTTTCGCTAAGGCTGTTCTTGTGGAATTGGCAAAGGGATATTTGGAAGCCCCTAGAGGGATATGGTGAAAAAAAAATATCTTCCGTTCAAAACTGGAGAGAAGCTTTCTGAGAAACTGCTCTATGTTCTGTTAATTCATCTCACAGGGTTACATCTTTCCCTTCAAGAAGCCTTTCGCTAAGGCTGTTCTTGTGGAATTGGCAAAGGTATATTTGGAAGCCCATAGAGGCTAAGGTGAAAAAGGAAATATCTCCGCTCAAAACTGGAAAGAAGCTTTCTGAGAAACTGCTGTGTGTTCTGTTAATTCATCTCACAGTGTTACATCTTTCCCTTCAAGAAGCCTTTCGCTAAGGCTGTTCTTGTGGAATTGGCAAAGGGATATTTGGAAGCCCATAGAGGGCTATGGAGAAAAGGAAATATCTTCCGTTCAAAACTGGAAGAAGCTTTCTGAGAAACTGCTCTGTGTTCTGTTAATTCATCTCACAGAGTTACATCTTTTCCTTCAAGAAGCCTTTCGCTAAGGCTGTTCTTATGGAATAGGCAAAGTCATATTTGGAAGCCCATAGAGGGCTACGGTGAAAAAGGAAATATCTTCCGTTCAAAACTGGAAAGAAGGTTTCTGAGAAACTGCTGTGTGTTCTGTTAATTCATCTCACAGAGTTACATCTTTCCCTTCAAGAAGCCTTTCGCTAAGGCTGTTCTTGTGGAATTGGCAAAGGGATATTTGGAAGCCCATAGAGGGCTATGGTGAAAAAGGAAATATCTTCCGTTCAAAACTGGAAAGAAGCTTTCTGAGAAACTGCTCTGTGTTCTGTTAATTCATCTCACAGAGTTACATCTTTCCCTTCAAGAAGCCTTTCGCTAAAGCTGTTCTTGTGGAATTGGCAAAGGTATATTTGGAAGCCCATAGAGGGCTATGTTGAAAAAGGAAATATCTTCCGTTCAAAACTGGAAAGAAGCTTTCTGAGAAACTGCTCTGTGTTCTGTTAATTCATCTCACAGAGTTACATCTTTCCCTTCAAGAAGCCTTTCGCTAAGGCTGTTCTTGTGGAATTGGCAAAGGATATTTGGAAGCCCATAGAGGGCTATGGTGAAAAAGGAAATATCTTCCGTTCAAAACTGGAAAGAAGCTTTCTGAGAAACTGTTCTGTGTTCTGTTACTTCATCTCACAGAGTTACATCTTTCCCTTCAAGAAGCCTTTCGCTAAGGCTGTTCTTGTGGAATTAGCAAAGGTATATTTGGAAGCCCATAGAGGCTATGGTGAAAAAGGAAATATCTTCCGTTCAAAACTGGAAAGAAACTTTCTGAGAAACTGCTCTGTGTTCTGTTAATTCACCTCAAGAGTTTCATCTTTCCTTCAAGAAGCCTTTCGCTAAGGCTGTTCTTGTGGAATTGGCAAAGTGATATTTGGAAGCCCATAGAGGGCTACGGTGAAAAAGGAAATATCTTCCGTTCAAAACTGGAAAGAAGCTTTCTGAGAAACTGCTCTGTGTTCTATTAATTCATCTCACAGAGTTTCATCTTTCCTTCAAGAAGCCTTTCGCTAAGGCTGTTCTTGTGGAATTGGCAAAGGATATTTGGAAGCCCATAGGGCTATGGTGAAAAAGGAAATATCTTCCGTTCAAAACTGGAAAGAAGCTTTCTGAGAAACTGCTCTGTGTTCTGTTAATTCATCTCACAGAGTTACATCTTTCCCTTCAAGAAGCCTTCGCTAAGGCTGTTCTTGTGGAATTGGCAAAGGATATTTGGAAGCCCATAGAGGCTACGGTGAAAAAAAATATCTTCCGTTCAAAACTGGAAAGAAGCTTTCTGAGAAACTGCTCTGTGTTCTGTTAATTCATCTCACAGAGTTTCATCTTTCCTTCAAGCCTTTCGCTAGAGCTGTTCTTGTGTAATTGGCAAAGGATATTTGGAAGCCCATAGAGGGCTATGGTGAAAAAGGGAATATCTTCCGTTCAAAATTGGAAAGAAGCTTTCTGGGAAACTGCTATGTGTTCTGTTAATTCATCTCACAGAATTACATCTTTCCTTTCAAGAATCCTTTCGCTAAGGCTGTTCTTGTGGAATTGGCAAAGTGATATTTGGAAGCCCATAGAGGGCTACGGTGAAAAAGGAAATATCTTCCGTTCAAAACTGGAAAGAAGATTTCTGAGAAACTGCTCGGTGTTCTGATACTTCATCTCACAGAGTTACATCTTTCTCTTCAAGAAACCTTTCGCTAAGGCTGTTCTTGTGGAATTGGCAAAGGGATATTTGGAAGCCCATAGAGGGCTATGGTGAAAAAGGAAATATCTTCCGTTCAAAACTGGAAAGAAGCTTTCTGAGAAACTGCTGTATGTTCTGTCAATTCATCTCACAGAGTTACATCTTTCCCTTCAAGAAGCCTTTCGCTAAGGGTGTTTTTGTGGAATTGTCAAAGTGATATTTGGAAGCCCGTAGAGGGCTATGGTGAAAAAGGAAATATCTTCCGTTCCAAGCTGGAAAGAAGCTTTCGGAGAAACTGCTCTGTGTTCTGTTAATTCATCTCACAGAGTTACATCTTTCCCTTCAAGAAGCCTTTCGCTAAGGCTGTTCTTGTGTAATTGGCAAAGGGATATTTGGAAGCCCATAGAGGGCTACGGTGAAAAAGGAAATATCTTCCGTTCAAAACTGGAAAGAAGCTTTCTGAGAAACTGCTGTGTGTTCTGTTAATTCATCTCACAGACTTACATCTTTCCCTTCAAGAAGCCTTTCGCTATGGCTGTTCTTGTGGAATTGGCAAAGGGATATTTGGAAGCCCATAGAGGGCTATGGAGAAAAGGAAATATCTTCCGTTCAAAACTGGAAAGAAGCTTGAGAAACTGCTCTGTGTTCTGTTAATTCACTTCACAGAGGTACATCTGTCCTTCAAGAAGCCTTTCGCTAAGGCTGTTTTGTGGAATTGGCAAAGTGATATTTGGAAGCCCATAGAGGCTATGGTGAAAAAGGAAATATCCTCCGTTCAAAACTGGAGAAGCTTTCTGAGAAAATGCTCTATGTTCTGTTAATTCATCTCACAGAATTACATCTTTCCTTCAAGAAGCCTTCGCTAAGGCTGTTCTTGTGGAATTGGCAAAGGATATTTGGAAGCCCATAGAGGGCTATGGTGAAAAAGGAAATATCTTCCGTTGGAAACCGGAAAGAAGCTTTCTGAGAAACTGCTCTGTGTTCTGTTACTTCATCTCACAGAGGTACATCTGTCCTTCAAGAAGCCTTTCGCTAAGGCTGTTTTTGTGGAATTGGCAAAGTGATATTTGGAAGCCCATAGAGGGCTATGGTGAAAAAGGAAATATCCTCCGTTCAAAACTGGAGAGAAGCTTTCTGAGAAAATGCTCTATGTTCTGTTAATTCATCTCACAGAATTACATCTTTCCCTTCAAGAAGCCTTTCGCTAAGGCTGTTCTTGTGGAATTGGCAAAGGGATATTTGGAAGCCCATAGAGGGCTATGGTGAAAAAGGAAATATCTTCCGTTGGAAACCGGAAAGAAGCTTTCTGAGAAACTGCTCTGTGTTCTGTTACTTCATCTCACAGAGTTACATCTTTCCCTTCAAGAAGCCTTTCGCTAAGGCTGTTCTTGTGGAATTGGCAAAGTGATATTTGGAAGCCCATAGAGGGCTATGGTGAAAAGGAAATATCCTCCGTTCAAAACTGGAGAGAAGCTTTCTGAGAAAATGCTCTATGTTCTGTTAATTCATCTCACAGAATTACATCTTTCCCTTCAAGAAGCCTTTCGCTAAGGCTGTTCTTGTGGAATTGGCAAAGGGATATTTGGAAGCCCATAGAGGGCTATGGTGAAAAAGGAAATATCTTCCGTTGGAAACCGGAAAGAAGCTTTCTGAGAAACTGCTCTGTGTTCTGTTACTTCATCTCACAGAGTTACATCTTTCCCTTCAAGAAGCCTTTCGCTAAGGCTGTTCTTGTGGAATAGGCTAAGGGATATTTGGAAGCCCATAGAGGGCTATGGTGAGAAAGGAAATATCTCCCGTTCAAAACTGGAAAGAAGCTTTATGAGAAACTGCTCTGTGTTCTGTTACTTCATCTCACAGAGTTACATCTTTCCCTTCAAGAAGCCTTTCGCTAAGGCTGTTCTTGTGGAATTGGCAAAGTGATATTTAGAAGCCCGTAGAGGGCTATGGTGAAAAAGGAAATATCTTCCGTTCAAAACTGGAAAGAAGCTTTCTGAGAAACTGCTCTATGTTCTGTTAATTCATCTCACAGAGTTACATCTTTCCTTTCTAGACGCCTTTCTCTAAGGCTGTTCTTGTGGAAATAGCAAAGTGGTATTTGGAAGCCCATAGAGGGCTATGGTGAAAAAGGAAATATCTTCCGCTCAAAACTGGAAAGAAGCCTTCTGAGAAACTGCTCTGTTCTCTGTTAATTCATCTCACAGAGTTACATCATTCCCTTCAAGAAGTCTTTCGCTAAGGCTGTTCTTGTGGAATTGGCAAAGTGATATTTGGAAGGCAATAGAAGGCTACGATGAAAAAGGAATTATCTTCCGTTCAAAACTGGAAAGAAGCTTTCTGAGAAACTGCTCTGTGTTCTGTTAATTCATCTCACAGAGTTACATCTTTCCCTTCAAGAAGCCTTTCCCTAAGGCTGTTCTTGTGGAATTGGCAAAGGGATATTTGGAAACCCACAGAGGGCTATGGTGAAAAAGGAAATATCTTCCGTTCAAAACTGGAAAGAAGCTTTCTGAGAAACTGCTCTGTGTTCTGTTAATTCATCTCACAGAGTTACATCTTTCCCTTCAAGAACCCTTTCGCTAAGGCTGTTCTTGTGGAATTGGCAAAGGGATATTTGAGGGCCCATAGAGGGCTATGGTGAAAAAGGAAATATCTTTCTTTCGAAACTGGAAAGAAGCTTTCTGAGAAACTACTCTGTGTTCTGTTACTTCATCTCACACAGTTACATCTTTCCCTTCAAGAAGCCCTTCGCTAAGGCTGTTCTTGTGGAATTGGCAAAGTGATATTTGGAACCCCTAGAGGACTATGGTGAAAAAGGAAATATCTTCCTTTCAAAACTCGAAAGAAGCTTTCTGAGAAACTGCTCTGTGTTCTATACTTCATCTCACAGTGTTACATCTTTCCTTTCAAGAAACCTTTCGCTAAGGCTGTTCTTGTGGATTTGGCAAAGTGATATTTGGAAGCCCATAGAGGGCTACGGTGAAAAAGGAAATATCTTCCGTTCAAAACTGGAAAGAAGCTTTCTGAGAAACTGCTCGATGTTCTGTTAATTCATCTCACAGAGTTACATCTTTCCCTTCAAAGCCTTTCGCTAAGGCTGTTCTTGTGGAATTAGCAAAGTGATATTTGGAAGCCCATAGAGGGCTATGGTGAAAAAAATATCTTCCGTTCAAAACTGGAAAGAAGCTTTCTGAAACTGCTCTGTGTTCTGTTAATTCATCTCACAGAGTTGCATCTTTCCTTCAAGAAGCCTTTCGCTAAGGCTGTTCTTGTGGAATTGGCAAAGTGATATTTGGAAGCCCGTAGAGGGCTATGGTGAAAAATATCTTCCGTTCAAAACTGGAAAGAAGCTTTCTGAGAAATTGCTCTGTGTTCTGTTAATTCATCTCACAGAGTTACATCTTTCCCTTCAAAGCCTTTCGCTAAAGCTGTTCTTGTGGAATTGGCAAAGGATATTTGGAAGCCCATAGGGCTATGGTGAAAAAGGAAATATCTTCCGTTCAAAACTGGAAAAAGCTTTCTGAGAAACTGCTCTGTGTTCTGTTACTTCATCTCACAGAGTTACATCTTTCCTTCAAAGCCTTTCGCTAAGGCTGTTCTTGTGGAATTGGCAAAGGATATTTGCAAGCCCTTACAGGGCTATGGTGAAAAAGGAAATATCTTCCGTTCAAAACTTGAAAGAAGCCTTCTGAGAAACTGCTCTGTGTTCTGATAATTCACCTCACAGAGTTACATCTTTTCCCTTCAAGAAGCCTTTCGCTAAGGCTGTTCTTGTGGAATTGGCAAAGGGATATTTGGAAGCCCATAGAGGGCTATGGTGAAAAAGGAAATATCTTCCGTTCAAAACTGGAAAGAAGCTTTCTGAGAAACTGCTCTGTGTTCTTTTAATTCACCTCAAAGAGTTTCATCTTTCCCTTCAAGAAGCCTTTCGCTAAGGCTGTTCTTGTGGAATTGGCAAAGTGATATTTGGAAGCCCATAGAGGGCTACGGTGAAAAAGGAAATATCTTCCGTTCAAAACTGGAAAGAAGCTTTCTGAGAAACTGCTCTGTGTTCTGTTACTTCATCTCACAGAGTTACATCTTTCCCTTCAAGAAGCCTTTCGCTAAGGCTGTTCTTGTGGAATTGGCAAAGGGATATTTGGAAGCCCATAGAGGGCTACGGTGAAAAAGGAAATATCTTCCGTTCAAAACTGGAAAGAAGCTTTCTGAGAAACTGCTGTGTGTTCTGTTAATTCATCTCACAGACTTACATCTTTCCCTTCAAGAAGCCTTTCGCTATGGCTGTTCTTGTGGAATTGGCAAAGTGATATTTGGAAGCCCATAGAGGGCTATGGAGAAAAAGGAAATATCTTCCGTTCAAAACTGGAAAGAAGCTTTCTGAGAAACTGCTCTGTGTTCTGTTAATTCATCTCACAGAGTTACATCTTTCCCTTCAAGAAGCCTTTCGCTAAGGCTGTTCCTGTGGAATTGGCAAAGGGATATTTGGAAGCCCGTAGAGGGCTATGGTGAAAAAGGAAATATCTTGCATTCAAAACTGGAAAGAAGCTTTCTGAGAAACTGCTCTGTGTTCTGTTACTTCATCTCACAGAGTTACATCTTTCCCTTCAAGAAGCCTTTCGCTAAGGCTGTTCTTGTGGAATTGGCAAAGTGATATTTGGAAGCCCATAGAGGGCTATGGTGAAAAAGGAAATATCTTCCGTTCAAAACTGGAAAGAAGCTTTCTGAGAAACTGCTCCATGTTCTGTTTATTCATCTCACAGAGTGACATCTTTCCCTTCAAGAAGCCTTTCGCTAAGGCTGTTCTTGTGGAATTGGCAAAGGGATATTTGGAAGCCCATAGAGGGTTATGGTGAGAAAGGAAATATCTTCCGTTCAAAACTGGAAAGAAGCTTTCTGAGAAACTGCTCTGTGTTCTGTTACTTCATCTCACAGAGTTACATCTTTCCCTTCAAGAAGCCTTTCGCTAAGGCTGTTCTTCTGGAATTGGCAAAGTGATATTTGGAAGCCCATAGAGGGCTATGGTGAAAAAGGAAATATCTTCGTTTGGAAACTGGAAAGAAGCTTTCTGAGAAACTGCTCCATGTTCTGTTTATTCATCTCACAGAGTGACATCTTTCCTTTCAAGAAGCCTTTCGCTAAGGCTGTTCTTGTGGAATAGGCTAAGGGATATTTGGAAGCCCATAGAGGGCTATGGTGAGAAAGGAAATATCTCCCGTTCAAAACTGGAAAGAAGCTTTATGAGAAACTGCTCTGTGTTCTGTGACTTCATCTCACAGAGTTACATCTTTCCCTTCAAGAAGCCTTTCGCTAAGGCAGTTCTTGTGGAATTGGCAAAGGGATATTTGGAAGCCCATAGAGGGCTATGGTGAAAAAGGAAATATCTTCCGTTCAAAACTGTAAAGAAGCTTTCTGAGAAACTGCTCTGTGGTCTGTTAATTCATCTCACAGAGTTACATTTTTCCCTTCAAGAAGCCTTTCGCTAAGGCTGTTTTTGTGGCATTGGCAAAGTGATATTTGGAAGCCCATAGAGGGCTACGGTGAAAAAGGAAATATCTTCCGTTCAAAACTGGAAAGCAGCTTTCTGAGAAACTGCTCTCTGTTCTGTTAATTCATCTCACAGAGTTACATCTTTCCCTCCAAGAAGCCTTTCGCTAAGGCTGTTCTTGTGGAATTGGCAAAGTGATATTTGGAAGCCCATAGAGGTGTATGGTGAAAAAGGAAATATCTTCCGTTGAAAACTGGAAAGAAGCTTTCTGAGAAACTGCTCTGTGTTCTGTTACTTCATCTCACAGAGCTACATCTTTCCCTTCAAGAAGCCTTTCGCTAAGGCTGTTCTTGTGCAATTGGCAAAGGGATATTTGGAAGCCCATAGAGGGCTATGGTGAAAAAGGAAATAGATTCCGTTCAAAACTGGAAAGAAGTTTTCTGAAAAACTGCTCTGTGTTCTGTTAATTCATCTCACAGAGTTACATCTTTCCCTTCAAGAACACTTTCGCTAAGGCTGTTCTTGTGGAATTGGCAAAGGGATATTTGGAAGCCCATAGAGGGCTATGGTGGAATTGGCAAAGTGATATTTAGAAGCCCGTAGAGGGCTATGGTGAAAAAGGAAATATCTTCCGTTCAAAACTGGAAAGAAGTTTTCTGAGAAACTGCTCTACGTTCTGTTAATTCATCTCACAGAGTTACATCTTTCCTTTCTAGACGCCTTTCGCTAAGGCTGTTCTTGTGGAAATAGCAAAGTGGTATTTGGAAGCCCATAGAGGGCTATGGTGAAAAAGGAAATATCTTCCGCTCAAAACTGGAAAGAAGCCTTCTGAGAAACTGCTCTGTGTTCTGTTAATTCATCTCAAAGAGTTACATCTTTCCCTTCAAGAAGCCTTTCGCTAAGGCTGTTCTTGTGGAATTGGCAAAGGGATATTTGGAAGCCCCTAGAGGGATATGGTGAAAAAAAAAA
The DNA here is from genome assembly GCA_023783455.1 of Erythrocebus patas. Taxonomy (NCBI): domain Eukaryota; kingdom Metazoa; phylum Chordata; class Mammalia; order Primates; family Cercopithecidae; genus Erythrocebus; species Erythrocebus patas. The sequence goes on from JAKFHT010000443.1 coordinate 61,917, forward strand.
TATCTTCCGTTCAAAACTGGAGAGAAGCTTTCTGAGAAACTGCTCTGTGTTCTGTTAATTCATCTCACAGGGTTACATCTTTCCCTTCAAGAAGCCTTTCGCTAAGGCTGTTCTTGTGGAATTGGCAAAGGATATTTGGAAGCCCATAGAGGCTATGGTGAAAAGGAAATATCTCCGCTCAAAACTGGAAAGAAGCTCTCTGAGAAACTGCTGTGTGTTCTGTTAATTCATCTCACAGTGTTACATCTTTCCCTTCAAGAAGCCTTTCGCTAAGGCTGTTCTTGTGGAATTGGCAAAGGGATATTTGGAAGCCCATAGAGGGCTATGGAGAAAAAGGAAATATCTTCCGTTCAAAACTGGAAAGAAGCTTTCTGAGAAACTGCTCTGTGTTCTGTTAATTCATCTCACAGAGTTACATCTTTTCCTTCAAGAAGCCTTTCGCTAAGGCTGTTCTTATGGAATAGGCAAAGTCATATTTGGAAGCCCATAGAGGGCTACGGTGAAAAAGGAAATATCTTCCGTTCAAAACTGGAAAGAAGGTTTCTGAGAAACTGCTGTGTGTTCTGTTAATTCATCTCACAGAGTTACATCTTTCCCTTCAAGAAGCCTTTCGCTAAGGCTGTTCTTGTGGAATTGGCAAAGGTATATTTGGAAGCCCATAGAGGGCTATGGTGAAAAAGGAAATATCTTCCGTTCAAAACTGGAAAGAAGCTTTCTGAGAAATTGCTCTGTGTTCTGTTAATTCATCTCACAGAGTTACATCTTTCCCTTCAAGAAGCCTTTCGCTAAAGCTGTTCTTGTGGAATTGGCAAAGGTATATTTGGAAGCCCATAGAGGCTATGGTGAAAAGGAAATAGATTCCTTCAAAACTGGAAAGAAGCTTGAGAAACTGCTTTGTGGAATTGCAAAGTGATATTTGGAAGCCCATAGAGGTGTATGGTGAAAAGGAAATATCTTCCGTTCAAAACTGGAAAGAAGGTTTCTGAGAAACTGCT
>JAKFHT010000444.1:0-62904 GCA_023783455.1 Erythrocebus patas
CAAGAACAGCCTTAGCGAAAGGCTTATTGAAGGGAACGATGTAACTCTGTGAGATGAATTATCAGAACACAAAGCAGTTTAACAGAAAGCTTCTTTCCAATTTTTAAAGGAAGATATTTCCTTTTTCACCACAGCCCTCTATGGGCTTCCAAATATCACTTTGCCAATTCCACAAGAACAGCCTTAGCGAAAGATTTCTTGAGGTGAAAGTTGTAACTCTGTGAGATGAATTAACAGAACACAAAGCAGTTTCTCAGAAAGCTTCTTTCCAATTTTTAACGGAAGATATTTCCTTCTTCACCATTGCCCTCTATGGGCTTCCAAATATCACTTTGCCAATTCCACAAGAACAGACTTAGCGACAGGCTTCTTGAGGTGAAAGCTGTAACTCTGTGAGGTGAACTAACAGAACACAAAGCAGTTTCTCAGAAATCTTCTATCCAGTTTTTAATGGAAGATATTTCCTTTTTCACCATAGCCCTCTATGGGCTTCCAAATTCACATTGCCAACTCCACAATAACAGTCTTAGAGAAAGGCTTCTTGAAGGGAAAGCTGTAACTCTGTGAGATGTATTAGCAGAACACAAAGCAGTTTCTCAGAGAGCTTCTTTTCCAGTATTTAAGAGAAGATATTTCCTTTTTCACCATTGCCCTCTATGGGCTTCCGAATATCACTTTGCCAATTTCACAAGAACAGCATTAGCGAAAGGCTTCTTGAAGTGAAAGCTGTAACTCTGTGAGATGAATTAACAGAACACAAAGCAGTTTTTCAGAAAGCTTCTTTCCAGTTTTTAACGGAAGATATTTCCTTTTAACCATAGAACTCTATGGGCTTCCAAATATCACTTTGCGAATTCCACAAGAACAGTCTTAGAGAAAGGCTTCTTGAGGTGAAAGTTGTAAGTCTGTGAGATGAATTAACAGAACACAAAGCAGTTTCTCAGAAAGCTTCTTTCCAGTTTTTAACGGAAGATATTTCCTTTTTCACCATTGCCCTCTATGGGCTTCCAAATATCACTTTGCCAATTCCAGAAGAACAGCCTTAGCGAAAGGCTTATTGAAGGGAAAGATGTAACTCTGTGAGATAAATTATCGGAACAAAAAGCAGTTTCTCAGAAAACTTCTTTCCAGTTTTTAAACGAAGATATTTCCTTTTTCACCATAGCATTCTATGGGCTTCCAAATATCACCTTGCCAATTCGACAAGAACAGACTTAGAGAAAGGCTTCTTGAGGTGAAAGTTGTAACTCTGTGAGATGAATTAACAGAACACAAAGCAGTTTCTCAGAAAAATTCTTTCCAGTTTTTAACGGAAGATATTTCCTTCTTCACCATTGCCCTCTATGGGCTTCCAAATATCACTTTGCCAATTCCACAAGAACAGACTTAGCGACAGGCTTCCTGAAGGGAAAGATGTAACACTGTGAGATGAATTAACGGAACACAAAGCAGTTTCTCAGAAAGCTTCTTTCCAGTTTTTAACGGAAGATATTTCCTTTTTCACAATAGCCCTATATGGGCTTCGAAATATCACCTTGCCAATTCCACAAGAACAGCCTTAGCGAAAGGCTTATTGAAGGGAAAGATGTAACTCTGTCAGATGAATTATCAGAACACAAAGCAGTTTCTCAGAAAGCTTCTTTCCAGTTTTTAAAGAAACATATTTCCTTTTTCACCATAGCCCTCTATGGGCTTCCAAATATGATATTGCAAATTCCACAAGAACAGTCTTAGAAAGGCTTCTTGAAGGAAAGCTGTAACTCTGTGAGATGAATTAACAGAACACAAAGCGGTTTCTCAAGCTTCTTTCCAGTTTTTAACGGAAGATATTTCCTTTTCACCATTGCCCTCTATGGGCTTCCAAATATCACTTTGCCAATTCCACAAGAACAGCCTTAGCGAAAGGCTTCTTGAAGGAAAGATGTAACTCTGTGAGATGAATTAACAGAACACAAAGCAGTTTCTCAAGCTTCTTTCCAGTTTTTAACGGAAGATATTTCCTTTTCACCATAGCCCTCTATGGGCTTCCAAATATCACTTGCCAATTCCACAAAACAGCCTTAGCGAAAGGCTTCTTGAAGGGAAAGATGTAACTCTGTGTGATGAAGTAACAGAACACAAAGCAGTTTCTCAGAAAGCTTCTTTCCAGTTTTTAACCGAAGATACTTCCTTTTTCACCATAGCCCTCTATGGGCTTCCAAATATCACTTTGCCAATTCCACAAGAACAGTCTTAGAGAAAGGCTTCTTGAGGGGAAAGCTGTAACTCTGTGAGATGAAGTAACAGAACACAAAGCAGTTTCACAGAAAGCTTCTTTCCGGTATTTAACGGAAGATATTTCCTTTTTCACCAGAGCCCCCTATGGGCTTCCAAATATCACTTTGCAACTTCCACAAGAACAGTCTTAGAGAAAGACTTCTTGAGGTGAAAGCTGTAACTCGGTGAGATGAATTAAGAGACCACAAAGCAGTTTCTCAGAAAGCTTCTTTCCAATTTTTAACGGAAGATATTTCCTTTTTCACCATAGCCCTCTATGGGCTTCCAAATATCACTTTGCCAATTCCACAACAACGATCTTAGCGAAAGGCTTCTTCAAGGGAAAGATGTAAATCTGTGAGATGAATTAACAGAACACAAAGCAGTTTCTCAGAAAGCTTCTTTCCAGTTTCTAACGGAAGATATTTCCTTTTTCACCGTTGCCCTCTATGGACTTCCAAATAACACTTTGCCAATTCCAAAAGAACAGACTTAGCGACAGGCTTCTTGAAGGGAAAGCTGTAAATCTGTGAGGTGAATTAACAGAACACAAAGCAGTTTCTCAGAAAGCTTCTTTCCAGTTTTTAATGGAAGATATTTCCTTTTTCACCATAGCCCTTATGGGCTTCCAAATATCACTTTGCCAATTCCACAAGAACAGCCTTAGAGAAAGGCTTCTTGAAGGAAAGCTGTAACTCTGTGAGATGAATTAGCAGAACACAAAGCAGTTTCTCAGAGAGCTTCTTTCCAGTATTTAAGAGAAGATATTTCCTTTTTCACCATTGCCCTCTATGGGCTTCCGAATATCACTTTGCCAATTTCACAAGAACAGCATTAGCGAAAGGCTTCTTGAAGTGAAAGCTGTAACTCTGTGAGATGAATTAACAGAACACAAAGCAGTTTTTCAGAAAGCTTCTTTCCAGTTTTGAACGGAAGGTATTTCCTTTTAACCATAGAACTCTATGGGCTTCCAAATATCACTTTGCGAATTCCACAAGAACAGTCTTAGAGAAAGGCTTCTTGAGGTGAAAGTTGTAAGTCTGTGAGATGAATTAACAGAACACAAAGCAGTTTCTCAGAAAGCTTCTTTCCAGTTTTTAACGGAAGATATTTCCTTTTTCACCATTGCCCTCTATGGGCTTCCAAATATCACTTTGCCAATTCCAGAAGAACAGCCTTAGCGAAAGGCTTATTGAAGGGAAAGATGTAACTCTGTGAGATAAATTATCGGAACAAAAAGCAGTTTCTCAGAAAACTTCTTTCCAGTTTTTAACGAAGATATTTCCTTTTCACCATAGCATTCTATGGGCTTCAAATATCACCTTGCCAATTCGACAAGAACAGACTTAGAGAAAGGCTTCTTGAGGTGAAAGTTGTAACTCTGTGAGATGAATTAACAGAACACAAAGCAGTTTCTCAGAAAAATTCTTTCCAGTTTTTAACGGAAGATATTTCCTTCTTCACCATTGCCCTCTATGGGCTTCCAAATATCACTTTGCCAATTCCACAAGAACAGACTTAGCGACAGGCTTCCTGAAGGGAAAGATGTAACTCTGTGAGATGAATTAACAGAACACAAAGCAGTTTCTCAAGCTTCTTTCCAGTTTTTAACGGAAGATATTTCCTTTTTCACCATAGCCCTATATGGGCTTCGAAATATCACCTTGCCAATTCCACAAGAACAGCCTTAGCGAAAGGCTTATTGAAGGGAAAGATGTAACTCTGTCAGATGAATTATCAGAACACAAAGCAGTTTCTCAGAAAGCTTCTTTCCAGTTTTTAAAGAAACATATTTCCTTTTTCACCATAGCCCTCTATGGGCTTCCAAATATGATTTTGCAAATTCCACAAGAACAGTCTTAGAGAAAGGCTTCTTGAGGGGAAAGCTGTAACTCTGTGAGGTGAATTAACAGAACACAAAGCGGTTTCTCAGAAAGCTTCTTTCCAGTTTTTAACCGAAGATATTTCCTTTTTCTCCATTGCCCTCTATGGGCTTCCAAATATCACTTTGCCAATTCCACAAGAACAGCCTTAGCGAAAGGCTTCTTGAAGGGAAAGGTGTAACTCCGTGAGATGAATTAACAGAACACAAAGCAGTTTCTCAGAAAGCTTCTTTCCAGTTTTTAACGGAAGATATTTCCTTTTTCACCATAGCCCTCTATGGGCTTCCAAATATCACATTGCCAATTCCACAAAACAGCCTTAGCGAAAGGCTTCTTGAAGGGAAAGATGTAACTCTGTGTGATGAACTAACAGAACACAAAGCAGTTTCTCAGAAAGCTTCTTTCCAGTTTTTAACCGAAGATACTTCCTTTTTCACCATAGCCCTCTATGGGCTTCCAAATATCACTTTGCCTATTCCACAAGAACAGTCTTAGAGAAAGGCTTCTTGAGGCGAAAGCTGTAACTCTGTGAGATGAAGTGACAGAACACTAAGCAGTTTCTCAGAAAGCTTCTTTCCGGTATTTAACGGAAGATATTTCCTTTTTCACCAGAGCCCCCTATGGGCTTCCAAATATCACTTTGCAACTTCCACAAGAACAGTCTTAGAGAAAGACTTCTTGAGGTGAAAGCTGTAACTCTGTGAGATGAATTAACAGACCACAAAGCAGTTTCTCAGAAAGCTTCTTTCCAATTTTTAACGGAAGATATTTCCTTTTTCACCATAGCCCTCTATGGGCTTCCAAATATCACTTTGCCAATTCCACAAGAACGATCTTAGCGAAAGGCTTCTTCAAGGGAAAGATGTAAATCTGTGAGATGAATTAACAGAACACAAAGCAGTTTCTCAGAAAGCTTCTTTCCAGTTTTTAACGGAAGATATTTCCTTTTTCACCGTTGCCCTCTATGGGCTTCCAAATATCACTTTGCCAATTCCACAAGAACAGACTTAGCGACAGGCTTCTTGAAGGGAAAGCTGTAACTCTGTGAGATGAATTAACAGAACACAAAGCAGTTTCTCAGAAAGCTTCTTTCCAGTTTTAAGGAAGATATTTCCTTTTCACCATAGCCCTCTAGGGGCTTCCAAATATCACTTTGCCAATTCCACAAGAACAGTCTTAGAGAAAGGCTTCTTGAGGTGAAAGCTGTAACTCTGTGAGATGAATTAACAGAACACAAAGCAGTTTCTCAGAAAGCTTCTTTCCAGTTTTTAACGGAAGATATTTCCTTTTTCACCATAGCCCTCTATGGGCTTCCAAATATCACTTTGCAAATTCCACAAGAACAGTCTTAGAGAAAGGCTTCTTGAGGTGAAAGCTGTAACTCTGTGAGATGAATTAACAGAACACAAAGCAGTTTCTCAGAAAGCTTCTTTCCAGTTTTTAAAGGAAGATATTTCCTTTTTCACCATAGCCCTCTATGGGCTTCCAAATATCACTTTGCCAATTCCACAAGAACAGCCTTAGCGAAAGGCTTCTTGAAGGAAAAGATGTAACTCTGTGAGATGAATTAACAGAACACAAAGCAGTTTCTCAGAAAGCTTCTTTCCAGTTTTTAACCGAGGATATTTCCTTTTTCACCATAGCCCTCTATGGGCTTCCAAATATCACTTTTCCAATTCCACAAGAACAGTCTTAGAGAAAGGCTTCTTGAGGGGAAAGCTGTAACTCTGTGAGATGAATTAACAGAACACAAAGCAGTTTCTCAGAAAGCTTCTTTCCAGTATTTAACGGAAGATATTTCCTTTTTCACCATAGCCCTCTATGGGCTTCCAAATATCACTTTGCCAATTCCACAAGAACAGCCTTAGCGAAAGGCTTCTTGAAGGGAAAGCTGTAACTCTGTGAGATGAATTAACAGAACACAAAGCAGTTTCTCAGAAAGCTTCTTTCCAGTTTTTAACGGAAGATATTTCCTTTTTCACCATTGCCCTCTATGGGCTTCCAAATATCACTTTACAAATTCCACAAGAACAGTCTTAGAGAAAGGCTTCTTGAGGTGAAAGCTGTAACTCTGTGAGATGAATTAACAGAACACAAAGCAGTTTCTCAGAAAGCTTCTTTCCAGTTTTTAAAGGAAGATATTTCCTTTTTCACCATAGCCCTCTAAGGGCTTCAAATATCACTTTGCCAATTCCACAAGAACAGCCTTAGCGAAAGGCTTATTGAAGGGAAAGATGTAACTCTGTGAGATGAATTAACAGAACACAAAGCAGTTTCTCAGAAAACTTCTTTCCAGTTTTTAACGGAAGATATTTCCTTTTTCACCATAGCATTCTATGGGCTTCCAAATATCACTTTGCCAATTCCACAAGAACAGTCTTAGAGAAAGGCTTCTTGAGGTGAAAGTTGTAACTCTGTGAGATGAATTAACAGAACACAAAGCAGTTTCTCAGAAAGCTTCTTTCCAGTTTTTAACGAAAGATATTTCCTTCTTCACCATTGCCCTCTATGGGCTTCCAAATATCACTTTGCCAATTCCACAAGAACAGCATTAGCGAAAGGCTTCTTGAAGGGAAAGCTGTAACTGTGTGAGATGACTTAACAGAACACAAAGCAGTTTCTCAGAAAGCTTCTTTCCAGTATTTAACGGAAGATATTTCCTTTTTCACCATTTGCCTCTACGGGCTTGCAAATATCACTTTGCCAATTCCACAAGAACAGCCTTAGCGAAAGACTTTCTGAAGGGAAAGCTGTAACTCTGTGAGATGAATTAACAGAACACAAAGCAGTTTCTCAGAAATCTTCTTTCCAGTTTTTAACGGAAGATATTTCCTTTTTCACCATAGCCCTCTATGGGCTTCCAAATATCACTTTGCAAATTCCACAAGAACAGTCTTAGATCGAAAGGCTTCTTGAAGGTGAAAGCTGTAACTCTGTGAGATGAATTAACAGAACACAAAGCAGTTTCTCAGAAAGCTTCTTTCCAGTTTTTAACGGAAGATATTTCCTTTTTCACCATAGCCCTCTATGGGCTTCCAAATATCACTTTGCCAATTCCACAAGAACAGCCTTAGAGAAAGGCTTCTTGAAGGAAAGATGTAACTCTGTGAGATGAATTAACAGAACACAAAGCAGTTTCTCAGAAAGCTTCTTTCCAGTTTTAAGGAAGATATTTCCTTTTTCACCATAGCCCTCTATGGGCTTCCAAATATCACTTTGCCAATTCCACAAGAACAGCCTTAGAAAGGCTTCTTGAAGGAAAGATGTAACTCTGTGAGATGAATTAACAGAACACAAAGCAGTTTCTCAGAAAGCTTCTTTCCAGTTTTAAGGAAGATATTTCCTTTTTCACCATAGCCCTCTATGGGCTTCCAAATATCACTTTGCCAATTCCACAAGAACAGTCTTAGAAAGGCTTCTTGAGGTGAAAGATGTAACTCTGTGAGATGAATTAACAGAACACAAAGCAGTTTCTCAGAAAGCTTCTTTCCAGTTTTTAACGGAAGATATTTCCTTTTTCACCATAGTCCTCTATGGGCTTCCAAATATCACTTTGCCAATTCCACAAGAACAGACTTAGCGAAAGGCTTCTTGAAGGAAAGATGTAACTCTGTGAGATGAATTAACAGAACACAAAGCAGTTTCTCAAGCTTCTTTCCAGTTTTTAAGAAGATATTTCCTTTTTCACCATAGCCCTCTATGGGCTTCCAAATATCACTTTGCCAATTCCACAAGAACAGCTTAGCGAAAGGCTTCTTGAGGAAAGCTGTAACTCTGTGAGATGAATTAACAGAACACAAAGCAGTTTCTCAGAAAGCTTCTTTCCAGTTTTTAACGAAGATATTTCCTTTTTCACCATAGCCCTCTATGGGCTTCCAAATATCACTTTGCCAATTCCACAAGAACAGCCTTAGCAAAGGCTTCTTGAAGGAAAGATGTAACTCTGTGAGATGAATTAACAGAACACAAAGCAGTTTCTCAGAAAGCTTCTTTCCAGTTTTAAGGAAGATATTTCCTTTTTCACCATAGCCTCTATGGGCTTCCAAATATCACTTTGCCAATTCCACAAGAACAGCATTAGCGAAAGGCTTCTTGAAGGAAAGCTGTAACTCTGTGAGATGAATTAACAGAACACAAAGCAGTTTCTCAGAAAGCTTCTTTCCAGTTTTAAGGAAGATATTTCCTTTTCACCATAGCCCTCTATGGGCTTCCAAATATCACTTTGCCAATTCCACAAGAACAGTCTTAGAAAGGCTTCTTGAGGTGAAAGCTGTAACTCTGTGAGATGAATTAACAGAACACAAAGCAGTTTCTCAGAAAGCTTCTTTCCAGTTTTAAGGAAGATATTTCCTTTTTCACCATAGCCCTCTATGGGCTTCCAAATATCACTTTGCCAATTCCACAAGAACAGCCTTAGAGAAAGGCTTCTTGAAGGAAAGCTGTAACTCTGTGAGATGAATTAACAGAACACAAAGCAGTTTCTCAGAAAGCTTCTTTCCAGTTTTAACGGAAGATATTTCCTTTTCACCATAGCCCTCTATGGGCTTCCAAATATCACTTTGCCAATTCCACAAGAACAGCCTTAGAGAAAGGCTTCTTGAGGGAAAGCTGTAACTCTGTGAGATGAATTAACAGAACACAAAGCAGTTTCTCAGAAAGCTTCTTTCCAGTTTTTAACGAAGATATTTCCTTTTTCACCATAGCCCTCTATGGGCTTCCAAATATCACTTTGCCAATTCCACAAGAACAGTCTTAGAGAAAGGCTTCTTGAGGAAAGCTGTAACTCTGTGAGATGAATTAACAGAACACAAAGCAGTTTCTCAGAAAGCTTCTTTCCAGTTTTAAGAAGATATTTCCTTTTCACCATAGCCCTCTATGGGCTTCCAAATATCACTTGCCAATTCCACAAGAACAGTCTTAGAAAGGCTTCTTGAGGTGAAAGCTGTAACTCTGTGAGATGAATTAACAGAACACAAAGCAGTTTCTCAGCTTCTTTCCAGTTTTTAACGAAGATATTTCCTTTTTCACCATAGCCTCTATGGGCTTCCAAATATCACTTTGCCAATTCCACAAGAACAGCCTTAGCGAAAGGCTTCTTGAAGGAAAGCTGTAACTCTGTGAGATGAATTAACAGAACACAAAGCAGTTTCTCAGAAAGCTTCTTTCCAGTTTTAACGGAAGATATTTCCTTTTTCACCATAGCCTCTATGGGCTTCCAAATATCACTTTGCCAATTCCACAAGAACAGCCTTAGAGAAAGGCTTCTTGAAGGAAAGCTGTAACTCTGTGAGATGAATTAACAGAACACAAAGCAGTTTCTCAGAAAGCTTCTTTCCAGTTTTAACGGAAGATATTTCCTTTTCACCATAGCCTCTATGGGCTTCCAAATATCACTTTGCCAATTCCACAAGAACAGTCTTAGAGAAAGGCTTCTTGAAGGAAAGATGTAACTCTGTGAGATGAATTAACAGAACACAAAGCAGTTTCTCAGAAAGCTTCTTTCCAGTTTTTAACGAAGATATTTCCTTTTTCACCATAGCCCTCTATGGGCTTCCAAATATCACTTTGCCAATTCCACAAGAACAGTCTTAGAAAGGCTTCTTGAAGGAAAGCTGTAACTCTGTGAGATGAATTAACAGAACACAAAGCAGTTTCTCAGAAAGCTTCTTTCCAGTTTTAACGGAAGATATTTCCTTTTTCACCATAGCCCTCTATGGGCTTCCAAATATCACTTTGCCAATTCCACAAGAACAGTCTTAGAGAAAGGCTTCTTGAAGGAAAGATGTAACTCTGTGAGATGAATTAACAGAACACAAAGCAGTTTCTCAGAAAGCTTCTTTCCAGTTTTTAACGAAGATATTTCCTTTTTCACCATAGCCCTCTATGGGCTTCCAAATATCACTTTGCCAATTCCACAAGAACAGTCTTAGCGAAAGGCTTCTTGAAGGAAAGCTGTAACTCTGTGAGATGAATTAACAGAACACAAAGCAGTTTCTCAGAAAGCTTCTTTCCAGTTTTTAACGGAAGATATTTCCTTTTCACCATAGCCCTCTATGGGCTTCCAAATATCACTTTGCCAATTCCACAAGAACAGCCTTAGCGAAAGGCTTCTTGAGGGAAAGCTGTAACTCTGTGAGATGAATTAACAGAACACAAAGCAGTTTCTCAGAAAGCTTCTTTCCAGTTTTTAACGGAAGATATTTCCTTTTCACCATAGCCCTCTATGGGCTTCCAAATATCACTTTGCCAATTCCACAAGAACAGCCTTAGAGAAAGGCTTCTTGAAGGAAAGTTGTAACTCTGTGAGATGAATTAACAGAACACAAAGCAGTTTCTCAAGCTTCTTTCCAGTTTTTAACGGAAGATATTTCCTTTTCACCATAGCCCTCTATGGGCTTCCAAATATCACTTTGCCAATTCCACAAGAACAGTCTTAGCGAAAGGCTTCTTGAGGAAAGCTGTAACTCTGTGAGATGAATTAACAGAACACAAAGCAGTTTCTCAGAAAGCTTCTTTCCAGTTTTAACGGAAGATATTTCCTTTTTCACCATAGCCCTCTATGGGCTTCCAAATATCACTTTGCCAATTCCACAAGAACAGCCTTAGCGAAAGGCTTCTTGAAGGAAAGATGTAACTCTGTGAGATGAATTAACAGAACACAAAGCAGTTTCTCAGAAAGCTTCTTTCCAGTTTTAAGGAAGATATTTCCTTTTCACCATAGCCCTCTATGGGCTTCCAAATATCACTTTGCCAATTCCACAAGAACAGTCTTAGAGAAAGGCTTCTTGAGGAAAGCTGTAACTCTGTGAGATGAATTAACAGAACACAAAGCAGTTTCTCAGAAAGCTTCTTTCCAGTTTTTAACGGAAGATATTTCCTTTTCACCATAGCCCTCTATGGGCTTCCAAATATCACTTTGCCAATTCCACAAGAACAGTCTTAGAGAAAGGCTTCTTGAAGGAAAGCTGTAACTCTGTGAGATGAATTAACAGAACACAAAGCAGTTTCTCAGAAAGCTTCTTTCCAGTTTTAAGGAAGATATTTCCTTTTCACCATAGCCCTCTATGGGCTTCCAAATATCACTTTGCCAATTCCACAAGAACAGCTTAGAGAAAGGCTTCTTGAAGGAAAGATGTAACTCTGTGAGATGAATTAACAGAACACAAAGCAGTTTCTCAGAAAGCTTCTTTCCAGTTTTAAGAAGATATTTCCTTTTCACCATAGCCCTCTATGGGCTTCCAAATATCACTTTGCCAATTCCACAAGAACAGTCTTAGAAAGGCTTCTTGAAGGAAAGCTGTAACTCTGTGAGATGAATTAACAGAACACAAAGCAGTTTCTCAGAAAGCTTCTTTCCAGTTTTTAAAGGAAGATATTTCCTTTTTCACCATAGCCCTCTATGGGCTTCCAAATATCACTTTGCCAATTCCACAAGAACAGCCTTAGCGAAAGGCTTCTTGAAGGAAAGCTGTAACTCTGTGAGATGAATTAACAGAACACAAAGCAGTTTCTCAGAAAGCTTCTTTCCAGTTTTTAACGGAAGATATTTCCTTTTTCACCATAGCCCTCTATGGGCTTCCAAATATCACTTTGCCAATTCCACAAGAACAGCCTTAGCGAAAGGCTTCTTGAAGGAAAGCTGTAACTCTGTGAGATGAATTAACAGAACACAAAGCAGTTTCTCAAGCTTCTTTCCAGTTTTTAAGGAAGATATTTCCTTTTCACCATAGCCCTCTATGGGCTTCCAAATATCACTTTGCCAATTCCACAAGAACAGTCTTAGCGAAAGGCTTCTTGAAGGAAAGATGTAACTCTGTGAGATGAATTAACAGAACACAAAGCAGTTTCTCAGAAAGCTTCTTTCCAGTTTTTAACGGAAGATATTTCCTTTTCACCATAGCCCTCTATGGGCTTCCAAATATCACTTTGCCAATTCCACAAGAACAGCCTTAGCGAAAGGCTTCTTGAAGGAAAGATGTAACTCTGTGAGATGAATTAACAGAACACAAAGCAGTTTCTCAGAAAGCTTCTTTCCAGTTTTTAATGGAAGATATTTCCTTTTCACCATAGCCCTCTATGGGCTTCCAAATATCACTTTGCCAATTCCACAAGAACAGTCTTAGAGAAAGGCTTCTTGAGGGAAAGATGTAACTCTGTGAGATGAATTAACAGAACACAAAGCAGTTTCTCAGAAAGCTTCTTTCCAGTTTTTAACGGAAGATATTTCCTTTTCACCATAGCCCTCTATGGGCTTCCAAATATCACTTTGCAATTCCACAAGAACAGTCTTAGCGAAAGGCTTCTTGAAGGAAAGATGTAACTCTGTGAGATGAATTAACAGAACACAAAGCAGTTTCTCAGAAAGCTTCTTTCCAGTTTTTAAGGAAGATATTTCCTTTTCACCATAGCCCTCTATGGGCTTCCAAATATCACTTTGCCAATTCCACAAGAACAGTCTTAGAGAAAGGCTTCTTGAAGGAAAGCTGTAACTCTGTGAGATGAATTAACAGAACACAAAGCAGTTTCTCAGAAAGCTTCTTTCCAGTTTTAAGAAGATATTTCCTTTTCACCATAGCCCTCTATGGGCTTCCAAATATCACTTTGCCAATTCCACAAGAACAGTCTTAGAGAAAGGCTTCTTGAAGGAAAGCTGTAACTCTGTGAGATGAATTAACAGAACACAAAGCAGTTTCTCAGAAAGCTTCTTTCCAGTTTTAAGAAGATATTTCCTTTTCACCATAGCCCTCTATGGGCTTCCAAATATCACTTTGCCAATTCCACAAGAACAGCCTTAGAGAAAGGCTTCTTGAAGGAAAGCTGTAACTCTGTGAGATGAATTAACAGAACACAAAGCAGTTTCTCAGAAAGCTTCTTTCCAGTATTTAACGGAAGATATTTCCTTTTCACCATAGCCCTCTATGGGCTTCCAAATATCACTTTGCCAATTCCACAAGAACAGCCTTAGCGAAAGGCTTCTTGAAGGAAAGATGTAACTCTGTGAGATGAATTAACAGAACACAAAGCAGTTTCTCAGAAAGCTTCTTTCCAGTTTTTAACGGAAGATATTTCCTTTTCACCATAGCCTCTATGGGCTTCCAAATATCACTTTGCCAATTCCACAAGAACAGCCTTAGCGAAAGGCTTCTTGAAGGAAAGATGTAACTCTGTGAGATGAATTAACAGAACACAAAGCAGTTTCTCAAGCTTCTTTCCAGTTTTTAACGGAAGATATTTCCTTTTCACCATAGCCCTCTATGGGCTTCCAAATATCACTTTGCAATTCCACAAGAACAGTCTTAGAAAGGCTTCTTGAGGTGAAAGCTGTAACTCTGTGAGATGAATTAACAGAACACAAAGCAGTTTCTCAGAAAGCTTCTTTCCAGTATTTAACGGAAGATATTTCCTTTTCACCATAGCCCTCTATGGGCTTCCAAATATCACTTTGCCAATTCCACAAGAACAGCCTTAGAGAAAGGCTTCTTGAAGGAAAGCTGTAACTCTGTGAGATGAATTAACAGAACACAAAGCAGTTTCTCAGAAGCTTCTTTCCAGTTTTTAAGGAAGATATTTCCTTTTTCACCATAGCCCTCTATGGGCTTCCAAATATCACTTTGCCAATTCCACAAGAACAGTCTTAGCGAAAGGCTTCTTGAAGGAAAGATGTAACTCTGTGAGATGAATTAACAGAACACAAAGCAGTTTCTCAGAAAGCTTCTTTCCAGTATTTAACGGAAGATATTTCCTTTTCACCATAGCCCTCTATGGGCTTCCAAATATCACTTTGCCAATTCCACAAGAACAGTCTTAGCGAAAGGCTTCTTGAAGGAAAGATGTAACTCTGTGAGATGAATTAACAGAACACAAAGCAGTTTCTCAGAAAGCTTCTTTCCAGTTTTTAACGGAAGATATTTCCTTTTTCACCATAGCCCTCTATGGGCTTCCAAATATCACTTTGCCAATTCCACAAGAACAGCCTTAGCGAAAGGCTTCTTGAAGGAAAGATGTAACTCTGTGAGATGAATTAACAGAACACAAAGCAGTTTCTCAGAAAGCTTCTTTCCAGTTTTTAACGGAAGATATTTCCTTTTCACCATAGCCCTCTATGGGCTTCCAAATATCACTTTGCCAATTCCACAAGAACAGCCTTAGCGAAAGGCTTCTTGAAGGAAAGCTGTAACTCTGTGAGATGAATTAACAGAACACAAAGCAGTTTCTCAGAAAGCTTCTTTCCAGTTTTTAACGGAAGATATTTCCTTTTTCACCATAGCCCTCTATGGGCTTCCAAATATCACTTTGCCAATTCCACAAGAACAGCCTTAGCGAAAGGCTTCTTGAAGGAAAGCTGTAACTCTGTGAGATGAATTAACAGAACACAAAGCAGTTTCTCAGAAGCTTCTTTCCAGTTTTTAATGGAAGATATTTCCTTTTTCACCATTGCCCTCTATGGGCTTCCAAATATCACTTTGCCAATTCCACAAGAACAGCCTTAGAAAGGCTTCTTGAAGGAAAGATGTAACTCTGTGAGATGAATTAACAGAACACAAAGCAGTTTCTCAGAAAGCTTCTTTCCAGTTTTTAAGGAAGATATTTCCTTTTTCACCATAGCCTCTATGGGCTTCCAAATATCACTTTGCAATTCCACAAGAACAGCCTTAGAGAAAGGCTTCTTGAGGTGAAAGATGTAACTCTGTGAGATGAATTAACAGAACACAAAGCAGTTTCTCAGAAAGCTTCTTTCCAGTTTTAAGAAGATATTTCCTTTTCACCATAGCCCTCTATGGGCTTCCAAATATCACTTTGCCAATTCCACAAGAACAGTCTTAGAAAGGCTTCTTGAGGAAAGCTGTAACTCTGTGAGATGAATTAACAGAACACAAAGCAGTTTCTCAGAAAGCTTCTTTCCAGTTTTTAACGGAAGATATTTCCTTTTTCACCATAGCCCTCTATGGGCTTCCAAATATCACTTTGCCAATTCCACAAGAACAGTCTTAGAGAAAGGCTTCTTGAAGGTGAAAGCTGTAACTCTGTGAGATGAATTAACAGAACACAAAGCAGTTTCTCAGAAAGCTTCTTTCCAGTTTTTAACGAAGATATTTCCTTTTTACCATAGCCCTATGGGCTTCCAAATATCACTTTGCCAATTCCACAAGAACAGTCTTAGAGAAAGGCTTCTTGAAGGAAAGCTGTAACTCTGTGAGATGAATTAACAGAACACAAAGCAGTTTCTCAGAAAGCTTCTTTCCAGTTTTTAACGGAAGATATTTCCTTTTCACCATAGCCCTCTATGGGCTTCCAAATATCACTTTGCCAATTCCACAAGAACAGCATTAGCGAAAGGCTTCTTGAAGGGAAAGATGTAACTCTGTGAGATGAATTAACAGAACACAAAGCAGTTTCTCAGAAAGCTTCTTTCCAGTTTTTAACGGAAGATATTTCCTTTTCACCATAGCCCTCTATGGGCTTCCAAATATCACTTTGCCAATTCCACAAGAACAGCCTTAGCGAAAGGCTTCTTGAAGGGAAAGATGTAACTCTGTCAGATGAATTATCAGAACACAAAGCAGTTTCTCAGAAAGCTTCTTTCCAGTTTTTAAAGAAACATATTTCCTTTTCACCATAGCCCTCTATGGGCTTCCAAATATCACTTTGCAAATTCCACAAGAACAGTCTTAGAGAAAGGCTTCTTGAGGTGAAAGATGTAACTCTGTGAGATGAATTAACAGAACACAAAGCAGTTTCTCAGAAAGCTTCTTTCCAGTTTTTAACGGAAGATATTTCCTTTTCACCATAGCCCTCTATGGGCTTCCAAATATCACTTTGCCAATTCCACAAGAACAGCCTTAGCTAAAGGCTTCTTGAAGGAAAGCTGTAACTCTGTGAGATGAATTAACAGAACACAAAGCAGTTTCTCAAGCTTCTTTCCAGTTTTTAATGGAAGATATTTCCTTTTCACCATTGCCCTCTATGGGCTTCCAAATATCACTTTGCCAATTCCACAAGAACAGCTTAGCGACAGGCTTCTTGAAGGAAAGATGTAACTCTGTGAGATGAATTAACAGAACACAAAGCAGTTTCTCAGAAAGCTTCTTTCCAGTTTTTAAAGGAAGATATTTCCTTTTTCACCATAGCCCTCTATGGGCTTCCAAATATCACTTTGCAAATTCCACAAGAACAGTCTTAGCGAAAGGTGAAAGATGTAACTCTGTGAGATGAATTAACAGAACACAAAGCAGTTTCTCAGAAAGCTTCTTTCCAGTTTTTAATGGAAGATATTTCCTTTTCACCATAGCCCTCTATGGGCTTCCAAATATCACTTTGCCAATTCACAAGAACAGACTTAGCGACAGGCTTCTTGAAGGAAAGATGTAACTCTGTGAGATGAATTACAGAACACAAAGCAGTTTCTCAGAAAGCTTCTTTCCAGTTTTTAACGGAAGATATTTCCTTTTCACCATAGCCCTCTATGGGCTTCCAAATATCACTTTGCCAATTCCACAAGAACAGTCTTAGAGAAAGGCTTCTTGAGGTGAAAGATGTAACTCTGTGAGATGAATTAACAGAACACAAAGCAGTTTCTCAGAAAGCTTCTTTCCAGTTTTTAACGAAGATATTTCCTTTTTTCACCATAGCCCTCTAGGGGCTTCCAAATATCACTTTGCCAATTCCACAAGAACAGCCTTAGAGAAAGGCTTCTTGAAGGGAAAGCTGTAACTCTGTGAGATGAATTAACAGAACACAAAGCAGTTTCTCAGAAAGCTTCTTTCCAGTTTTTAACGGAAGATATTTCCTTTTTCACCATAGCCCTCTATGGGCTTCCAAATATCACTTTGCCAATTCCACAAGAACAGCCTTAGCGAAAGGCTTCTTGAAGGAAAGCTGTAACTCTGTGAGATGAATTAACAGAACACAAAGCAGTTTCTCAGAAAGCTTCTTTCCAGTTTTTAAGGAAGATATTTCCTTTTCACCATAGCCCTCTATGGGCTTCCAAATATCACTTTGCCAATTCCACAAGAACAGCCTTAGCGAAAGGCTTCTTGAAGGAAAGATGTAACTCTGTGAGATGAATTATCAGAACACAAAGCAGTTTCTCAGAAAGCTTCTTTCCAGTTTTTAAGGAAGATATTTCCTTTTCACCAGCCCTCTATGGGCTTCCAAATATCACTTTGCCAATTCCACAAGAACAGTCTTAGAGAAAGGCTTCTTGAGGTGAAAGATGTAACTCTGTGAGATGAATTAACAGAACACAAAGCAGTTTCTCAGAAAGCTTCTTTCCAGTTTTAATGGAAGATATTTCCTTTTCACCATAGCCCTCTATGGGCTTCCAAATATCACTTTGCCAATTCCACAAGAACAGTCTTAGAGAAAGGCTTGAAGGAAAGCTGTAACTCTGAGATGAATTAACAGAACACAAAGCAGTTTCTCAGAAAGCTTCTTTCCAGTTTTAAGGAAGATATTTCCTTTTCACCATAGCCCTCTATGGGCTTCCAAATATCACTTTGCCAATTCCACAAGAACAGCCTTAGCGAAAGGCTTCTTGAAGGAAAGATGTAACTCTGTGAGATGAATTAACAGAACACAAAGCAGTTTCTCAGAAAGCTTCTTTCCAGTTTTTAAAGAAGATATTTCCTTTTCACCATAGCCCTCTATGGGCTTCCAAATATCACTTTGCCAATTCCACAAGAACAGTCTTAGCGAAAGGCTTCTTGAAGGAAAGATGTAACTCTGTGAGATGAATTAACAGAACACAAAGCAGTTTCTCAGAAAGCTTCTTTCCAGTTTTTAACGAAGATATTTCCTTTTCACCATAGCCCTCTATGGGCTTCCAAATATCACTTTGCCAATTCCACAAGAACAGCCTTAGCGAAAGGCTTCTTGAAGGAAAGCTGTAACTCTGTGAGATGAATTAACAGAACACAAAGCAGTTTCTCAGAAAGCTTCTTTCCAGTTTTTAAGGAAGATATTTCCTTTTCACCATAGCCCTCTATGGGCTTCCAAATATCACTTTGCCAATTCCACAAGAACAGCCTTAGCGAAAGGCTTCTTGAAGGAAAGATGTAACTCTGTGAGATGAATTAACAGAACACAAAGCAGTTTCTCAGAAAGCTTCTTTCAGTTTTTAACGGAAGATATTTCCTTTTCACCATAGCCCTCTATGGGCTTCCAAATATCACTTTGCCAATTCCACAAGAACAGTCTTAGCGAAAGGCTTCTTGAGGGAAAGCTGTAACTCTGTGAGATGAATTAACAGAACACAAAGCAGTTTCTCAGAAAGCTTCTTTCCAGTTTTTAACGGAAGATATTTCCTTTTCACCATAGCCTCTATGGGCTTCCAAATATCACTTTGCCAATTCCACAAGAACAGCCTTAGCGAAAGACTTCTTGAGGTGAAAGCTGTAACTCTGTGAGATGAATTAACAGAACACAAAGCAGTTTCTCAGAAAGCTTCTTTCCAGTTTTTAACGGAAGATATTTCCTTTTCACCATTGCCCTCTATGGGCTTCCAAATATCACTTTGCAAATTCCACAAGAACAGCTTAGCGAAAGGCTTCTTGAAGGAAAGATGTAACTCTGTGAGATGAATTAACAGAACACAAAGCAGTTTCTCAGAAAGCTTCTTTCCAGTTTTTAACGGAAGATATTTCCTTTTCACCATAGCCCTCTATGGGCTTCCAAATATCACTTTGCAATTCCACAAGAACAGTCTTAGAGAAAGGCTTCTTGAGGTGAAAGCTGTAACTCTGTGAGATGAATTAACAGAACACAAAGCAGTTTCTCAGAAAGCTTCTTTCCAGTTTTTAACGGAAGATATTTCCTTTTCACCATAGCCCTCTATGGGCTTCCAAATATCACTTTGCCAATTCCACAAGAACAGTCTTAGCGAAAGGCTTCTTCAAGGAAAGATGTAACTCTGTGAGATGAATTAACAGAACACAAAGCAGTTTCTCAGAAAGCTTCTTTCCAGTTTTTAACGGAAGATATTTCCTTTTCACCATTGCCCTCTATGGGCTTCCAAATATCACTTTGCAAATTCCACAAGAACAGACTTAGCGAAAGGCTTCTTGAAGGAAAGATGTAACTCTGTGAGATGAATTAACAGAACACAAAGCAGTTTCTCAGAAAGCTTCTTTCCAGTTTCTAACGGAAGATATTTCCTTTTCACCATAGCCCTCTATGGGCTTCCAAATATCACTTTGCAAATTCCACAAGAACAGTCTTAGAGAAAGGCTTCTTGAGGTGAAAGATGTAACTCTGTGAGATGAATTAACAGAACACAAAGCAGTTTCTCAGAAAGCTTCTTTCCAGTTTTTAATGGAAGATATTTCCTTTTTCACCATAGCCCTCTAAGGTCTTCCAAATATCACTTTGCCAATTCCACAAGAACAGACTTAGTTAAAGGCTTCTTGAAGGGAAAGCTGTAACTCGGTGAGATGAAGTAACAGAACACAAAGCAGTTTCTCAGAAAGCTTCCTTCCAGTATTTAACGGAAGATATTTCCTTTTTCACCATAGCCCTCTATGGGCTGCCAAATATCACTTTGCCAATTCCACAAGAACAGCATTAGCGAAAGGCTTCTTGAAGGGAAAGATGTAACTCTGTGAGATGAATTAACAGAACACAAAGCAGTTTCTCAGAAAGCTTCTTTCCAGTTTTTAACGGAAGATATTTCCTTTTTCACCATAGCCCTCTATGGGCTTCCAAATATCACTTTGCCAATTCCACAAGAACAGCCTTAGCGAAAGGCTTCTTGAAGGAAAAGATGTAACTCTGTGAGATGAATTAACAGAACACAAAGCAGTTTCTCAGAAAGCTTCTTTCCAGTTTTTAACGAAGATATTTCCTTTTCACCATTGCCCTCTATGGGCTTCCAAATATCACTTGCCAATTCCACAAGAACAGTCTTAGAGAAAGGCTTCTTGAGGGAAAGCTGTAACTCTGTGAGATGAATTAACAGAACACAAAGCAGTTTCTCAGAAAGCTTCTTTCCAGTTTCTAACGGAAGATATTTCCTTTTCACCATAGCATTCTATGGGCTTCCAAATATCACTTTGCCAATTCCACAAGAACAGCCTTAGCGAAAGGCTTCTTGAAGGAAAGATGTAACTCTGTGAGATGAATTAACAGAACACAAAGCAGTTTCTCAGAAAGCTTCTTTCCAGTTTTTAACGGAAGATATTTCCTTTTTCACCATAGCCCTCTATGGGCTTCCAAATATCACTTTGCCAATTCCACAAGAACAGCCTTAGCGAGAGACTTCTTGAAGGAAAAGATGTAAATCTGTGACATGAATTAACAGAACACAAAGCAGTTTCTCAGAAAGCTTCTTTTCAGTTTTTAACCGAGGATATTTCCTTTTTCACCATTGCCCTCTATGAGCTTCCAAATATCACTTTGCCAATTCCACAAGAACAGCCTTAGCGAAAGACTTTCTGAAGGGAAAGCTGTAACTCTGTGAGATGAATTAACAGAACACAAAGCAGTTTCTCAGAAATCTTCTTTCCAGTTTTTAACGGAAGATATTTCCTTTTTCACCATTGCCCTCTATGGGCTTCCAAATATCACTTTTCAAATTCCACAAGGACAGTCTTAGAGAAAGGCTTCTTGAGGAGAAACCTCTAACTCTGAGAGATGAATTAACAGAACACAAAGCAGTTTCTCAGAAAGCTTCTTTCCAGTTTTTAACGGAAGATATTTCCTTTTTCACCGTAGCCCTCTATGGGCTTCCAAATATCACTTTGCCAATTCCACAAGAACAGTCTTAGAGAAAGGCTTCTTGAGGCGAAACCTGTAACTCTGAGAGATGAATTAACAGAACACAAAGCAGTTTCTCAGAAAGCTTCTTTCCAGTTTTTAACGGAAGATATTTCCTTTTTCACCGTAGCCCTCTATGGGCTTCCAAATATCTCTTTGCCAAATCCACAAGAACAGACTTAGCGACAGGCTTCTTGAAGGGAACGATGTAACTCTGTGAGATGAATTAACAGAACACAAAGCAGTTTCTCAGAAACCTTCTTTCCAGTTTTAAAAGGAAGATATTTCCTTTTTCACCATAGCCCTCTATGGCCTTCCAAATATGACTTTGCCAATTCCACAAGAACAGTCTTAGAGAAAGGCTTCTTGAGGTGAAAGCTGTAACTCTGTGAGATGAACTAACAGAACACAAAGCAGTTTCTCTGAAAGCTTCTTTCCATTTTTTAACGGAAGATATTTCCTTTTTCACCATTGCCCTCTATGGGCTTCCAAATACCACTTTGCCAATTCCACAAGAACAGCCTTAGCTAAAGTCTTCTTTAAGGGAAAGCTGTAACTCTGTGAGATGAATTAACAGAACACAAAGCAGTTTCTCCGCAAGCTTCTTTCCAGTTTTTATTGGAAGATATTTCCTTTTTCACCATAGCCCTCTATGTTCTTCCAAATATCACTTTGCCAATTCCACAAGAACAGCCTTAGCTAAAGGCTTCTTGAAGGGAAATGTGTAACTCTGTGAGATGAATTAACAGAACACAAAGCAGTTTCTCAGAAAGCTTCTTTCCAGTTTTTAACGGAAGATATTTCCTTTTTCATCATAGCCCTCTATGGGCTTCGAAATATCACTTTGCAAATTCCACAAGAACAGCCTTAGCGAAAGGCTTATTGAAGGGAAAGTTGTAACTCTGTGAGATGAATTAACAGAACTCAAAGCAGTTTCTCAGAATGTTTCTTTCCAGTTCTTAACCGAAGATATTTCCTTTTTCACCATAGCCCTCTAAGGGCTTCCAAATATCACTTTGCCAATTCCACAAGAACAGTCTTAGAGAAAAGATTCTTGAGGGGTAAGCTGTAACTCTGTGAGATGAATTAACAGAAAACAAAGCAGTTTCTCTGAAAGCTTCTTTCCAGTATTTAACGGAAGATATTTCCTTTTCCACCATAGCCCTCTATGGGCTTCCAAATATCACTTTGCCAATTCCACAAGAACAGCATTAGCGAAAGGCTTCTTGAAGGGAAAGATTTAAATCTGTGAGATGAATTAACAGAACACAAAGCACTTTCTCAGAAAGCTTCTTTCCAGTTTTTAACGGAAGATATTTCCTTTTTCACCATAGCCCTCTATGGGCTTTCAAATATCACTTTGCCAATTCCACAAGAACAGCCTTAGCGAAAGGCTTATTGAAGGGAAAGATGTAACTCTGTGAGATGAATTATCAGAACACAAAGCAGTTTCTCAGTAAACTTCTTTCCAGTTTTTAAAGGAAGATATTTCCTTTTTCACCATAGCATTCTATGGGCTTCCAAATATCACTTTGCCAATTCCACGAGAACAGTCTTAGAGAAAGGCTTCTTGAGGTGAAAGTTGTAACTCTGTGAGATGAATTAACAGAACACAAAGCAGTTTCTCATAAAGCTTCTTTCCAGTTTTTAACGGAAGATATTTCCTTCTTCACCATTGCCCTCTATGGGCTTCCAAATATCACTTTGCCAATTCCACAAGAACAGACTTAGCCACAGGCTTCTTGAAGGGAAAGATGTAACTCTGTGAGATGAATTTACAGAACACAAAGCAGTTTCTCAGAAACCTTCTTTCCAGTTTTTAACGGAAGATATTTCCTTTTTCACCATAGCCCTCTATGGGCTTCCAAATATCACTTTGCCAATTCCACAAGAACAATCTTAGAGAAAGGCTTCTTGAGGGGAAAGCTGTAACTCTGTGAGATGAATTAGCAGAACACAAAGCAGTTTCTCAGAGAGCTTCTTTCCAGTATTTCACAGAAGATATTTCCTTTTTCACCACTGCTCTCTATGGGCTTGCGAATATCACGTTGCCAATTCCACAAGAACAGCATTAGCGAAAGGCTTCTTGAAGTGAAAGCTGTAAATCTGTGAGATGAATTAACAGAACACAAAGCAGTTTCTCATAAAGCTTCTTTCCAGTTTTTGAAGGAAGATATTTCCTTTTTCACCATAGCCCTCTATGGGCTTCCAAATATCATTTTACCAATTCCACAAGAACAGTCTTAGAGAAAGGCTTCTTGAGGTGAAAGCTGTAACTCTGTGAGATGAATTAACAGAACACAAAGCAGTTTCTCAGAAAGCTTCTTTCCAGTTTTTAACGGAAGATATTACCTTTTTCACCATAGCCCTCTATGGGCTTCCAAATATCACTTTGCGAATTCCACAAGAACAGTCTTAGAGAAAGGCTTCTTGAGGTGAAAGTTGTAACTCTGTGAGATGAATTAACAGAACACAAAGCAGTTTCTCAGAAAGCTTCTTTCCAGTTTTTAACGGAAGATATTTCCTTTTTTACCATAGCCCTCTATGGGCTTCCTAATATCACTTTGCCAATTCCACAAGAACAGCCTTAGAGAAAGGCTTCTTGAAGGGAAAGCTGTAACTCTGTGAGTTGAATTAACAGAACACAAAGCAGTTTCTCAGAAAGCTTCTTTCCAATTTTTAAAGGAAGATATTTCCTTTTTCACCATAGCCCTCTATGGGCTTCCAAATATCACTTTGCCAATTCCAGAAGAACAGCCTTAGCGAAAGGCTTATTGAAGGGAAAGATGTAACTCTGTGAGATGAATTATCGGAACACAAAGCAGTTTCTCAGAAAACTTCTTTCCAGTTTTTAACGAAGATATTTCCTTTTTTACCATAGCCCTCTATGGGCTTCCTAATAGCACTTTGCCAATTCCACAAGAACAGCCTTAGAGAAAGGCTTCTTGAAGGGAAAGCTGTAACTCTGTGAGTTGAATTATCAGAACACAAAGCAGTTTCTCAGAAAGCTTCTTTCCAATTTTTAAAGGAAGATATTTCCTTTTTCACCACAGCCCTCTATGGGCTTCCAAATATCACTTTGCCAATTCCAGAAGAACAGCCTTAGAGAAAGGCTTATTGAAGGGAAAGATGTAACTCTGTGAGATGAATTATCGGAACACAAAGCAGTTTCTCAGAAAACTTCTTTCCAGTTTTTAAAGGAAGATATTTCCTTTTTCACCATAGCATTCTATGGGCTTCCAAATATCACTTTGCCAATTCCACAAGAACAGTCTTAGAGAAAGGCTTCTTGAGGTGAAAGTTGTAACTCTGTGAGATGAATTAACAGAACACAAAGCAGTTTCTCAGAAAGCTTCTTTCCAGTTTTTAACGGAAGATATTTCCTTCTTCACCATTGCCCTCTATGGGCTTCCAAATATCACTTTGCCAATTCCACAAGAACAGACTTAGCGACAGGCTTCTTGAAGGGAAAGATGTAACTCTGTGAGATGAATTAACGGAACACAAAGCAGTTTCTCAGAAAGCTTCTTTCCACTTTTTAATGAAAGATATTTCCTTTTTCACCATAGCCCTCTATGGCCTTCCAAATATGACTTTCCCAATTCCACAAGAACAGTCTTAGAGAAAGGCTTCTTGAGGTGAAAGCTGTAACTCTGTGAGATGAACTAACAGAACACAAAGCAGTTTCTCTGAAAGCTTCTTTCCATTTTTTAACGGAAGATATTTCCTTTTTCACCATTGCCCTCTATGGGCTTCCAAATATCACTTTGCCAATTCCACAAGAACAGACTTAGCGACAGGCTTCTTGAAGGGAAAGATGTAACTCTGTGAGATGAATTAACGGAACACAAAGCAGTTTCTCAGAAAGCTTCTTTCCACTTTTTAATGAAAGATATTTCCTTTTTCACCATAGCCCTCTATGGCCTTCCAAATATGACTTTCCCAATTCCACAAGAACAGTCTTAGAGAAAGGCTTCTTGAGGTGAAAGCTGTAACTCTGTGAGATGAACTAACAGAACACAAAGCAGTTTCTCTGAAAGCTTCTTTCCATTTTTTAACGGAAGATATTTCCTTTTTCAACATTGCCCTCTATGGGCTTCTAAATACCACTTTGCCAATTCCACAAGAACAGCCTTCGCTAAAGTCTTCTTTCAGGGAAAGCTGTAACTCTGTCAGATGAATTAACAGAACACAAAGCAGTTTCTCCGCAAGCTTCTTTCCAGTTTTTATTGGAAGATATTTCCTTTTTCACCATAGCCCTCTATGGGCTTCCAAATATCACTTTGCCAATTCCACAAGAACAGCCTTAGCGAAAGGCTTCTTGAAGGAAATGTGTAACTCCGAGAGATGAATTAACAGAACACAAAGCAGTTTCTCAGAAAGCTTCTTTCCAGTTTTAACGGAAGATATTTCCTTTTTCACCATAGCCCTCTATGGGCTTCCAACTATCACTTTGCAAATTCCACAAGAACAGCCTTAGCGAAAGTTTCTTCAAGGGAAAGCTGTAACTCTGTGAGATGAATTAACAGAACACAAAGCAGTTTCTGAGAAAGCTTCTTTCCAGTTTTTAACAGAAGATATTTCCTTTTTCACCATAGCCCTCCATGGGCTTCCAAATATCACTTTGCCAATTCCACAAGCACAGTCTTAGAGAAAGGCTTCTTCAGGGGAAAGCTGTAACTCTGTGAGATGAATTAACAGAACACAAAGCAGTTTCTCAGAAAGCTTCTTTCCAGTATTTAACGGAAGGTATTTCCTTTTTCACCATAGCCCCCTATGGGATTCCAAATATCACTTTGCCAATTCCACAAGAACAGCCTTAGCGAAAGGCTTCTTGAAGGGAAAGATGTAACTCTGTGAGATGAATTAACAGAACTCAAAGCAGTTTCTCAGAATGTTTCTTTCCAGTTCTTAACCGAAGATATTTCCTTTTTCACCATAGCCCTCTAAGGGCTTCCAAATATCACTTTACCAATTCCACAAGAACAGTCTTAGAGAGAAGATTCTTGAGGGGTAAGCTGTAACTCTGTGAGATGAATTAACAGAACACAAAGCAGTTTCTCAGAAAGCTTCTTTCCTGTATTTAACGGAAGATATTTCCTTTTCCACCATAGCCCTCTATGGGCTTCCAATATCACTTGCCAATTCCACAAGAACAGCATTAGCGAAAGGCTTCTTGAAGGGAAAGATTTAAATCTGTGAGATGAATTAACAGAACACAAAGCACTTTCTCAGAAAGCTTCTTTCCAGTATTTAACGGAAGATATTTCCTTTTTCACCATAGCCCTCTATGGGCTTTCAAATATCACTTTGCCAATTCCACAAGAACAGCCTTAGCGAAAGGCTTATTGAAGGGAAAGATGTAACTCTGTGAGATGAATTATCAGAACACAAAGCAGTTTCTCAGAAAGCTTCTTTCCAGTTTTTAAAGGAAGATATTTCCTTTTTCACCATAGCCCACTATGGGCTTCCAAATATCACTTTGCCAATTCCACAAGAACAGTCTTAGAGAAAGGCTTCTTGAGGTGAAAGCTGTAACTCTGTGAGATGAATTAACAGAACACAAAGCAGTTTCTCAGAAAGCTTCTTTCCAGTTTTTAACAGAAGATATTTCCTTTTTCACCATAGCCCTCTATGGGCTTCCAAATATCACTTTGCCAATTCCACAAGAACAGCCTTAGCGAAAGGCTTCTTGAAGGGAAAGATGTAACTCTGTGAGATGAATTAACAGAACACAAAGCAGTTTCTCAGAAAACTTCTTTCCAGTATTTAACGAAAGATATTTTTTTTTTCACCATAGCCCTCTATGGGCTTCCAAATATCACTTTGCCAATTCCACAAGAACAGTCTTAGAGAAAGATTTCTTGAGAGGAAAGCTGTAACTCTGTGAGATGAATTAACAGAACACAAAGCAGTTTCTCAGAAACCTTCTTTCCAGTATTTAACGGAAGATATTTCCTTTTTCACCGTAGCCCTCTATGGGCTTTCAAATATCACTTTGCCAATTCCACAAGAACAGCATTAGCGAAAGGCTTCTTGAAGGGAAAGATGTAACTCTGTCAGATGAATTAACAGAACACAATGCAGTTTCTCAGAAAGCTTCTTTCCAGTTTTTAACGGAATATATTTCATTTTTCACCGTAGCCCTCTATGGGCTTCCAAATATCACTTTGCCAATTCCACAAGAACAGCCTTAGCGAAAGGCTTATTGAAGGGAAAGATGTAACTCTGTCAGATGAATTATCAGAACACAAAGCAGTTTCTCAGAAAGCTTCTTTCCAGTTTTTAAAGAAAGATATTTCCTTTTTCACCATAGCCCTCTATGGCCTTCCAAATATGACTTTGCCAATTCCACAAGAACAGCATTAGCGAAAGGCTTCTTGAAGGGAAAGATGTAACTCTGTCAGATGAATTAACAGAACACAATGCAGTTTCTCAGAAAGCTTCTTTCCAGTTTTTAACGGAATATATTTCATTTTTCACCGTAGCCCTCTATGGGCTTCCAAATATCACTTTGCCAATTCCACAAGAACAGCCTTAGCGAAAGGCTTATTGAAGGGAAAGATGTAACTCTGTCAGATGAATTATCAGAACACAAAGCAGTCTCAGAAAGCTTCTTTCCAGTTTTTAAAGAAAGATATTTCCTTTTTCACCATAGCCCTCTATGGCCTTCCAAATATGACTTTGCAAATTCCACAAGAACAGTCTTAGAGAAAGGCTTCTTGAGGTGAAAGCTGTAACTCTGTGAGATGAATTAACAGAACACAAAGCAGTTTCCCAGAAAGCTTCTTTCCATTTTTTAACGGAAGATATTTCCTTTTTCACCATAGCCCTCTATGGGCTTCCAAATACCACTTTGCCAATTCCACAAGAACAGCCTTAGCTAAAGGCTTCTTGAAGGGAAAGCTGTAACTCTGTGAGATGAATTAACAGAACACAAAGCAGTTTCTCCGCAAGCTTCTTTCCAGTTTTTAATGGAAGATATTTCCTTTTTCACCATTGCCCTCTAGGGGTTCCAAATATCACTTTGCCATTTCCACAAGAACAGACTTAGCGAAAGGCTTCTTGAAAGGAAAGATGTAACTCTGTGAGTTGAATTATCAGAACACAAAGCAGTTTCTCAGAAAGCTTCTTTCCAGTTTTTAAAGGAAGATATTTCCTTTTTCACCATAGCCCTCTATGGGCATCCAAATATCACTTTGCAAATTGCACAAGAACAGTCTTAGAGAAAGGCTTCTTGAGGTGAAAGATGTAACTCTGTGAAATGAATTGACAGAACACAAAGCAGTTTCTCAGAAAGCTTCTTTCCAGTTTTTAACGGAAGATATTTCCTTTTTCACCATAGCCCTCTATGGGCTTCCAAATATCACTTTGCCAATTCCACAAGAACAGACTTAGCCACAGGCTTCTTGAAGGGAAAGATGTAACTCTGTGAGATGAATTTACAGAACACAAAGCAGTTTCTCAGAAAGCTTCTTTCCAGTTTTTAATGGAAGATATTTCCTTTTTGACCATAGCCCTCTATGGGCTTCCAAATATCACTTTGCCAATTCCACAATAACAGACTTAGAGAAAGGCTTCTTGAAGGGAAAGCTTTAACTCTGTGAGTCGAATTAGCAGAACACAAAGCAGTTTCTGAGAAAGCTTCTTTCCAGTATTTAACAGAAGATATTTCCTTTTTCACCATTGCCCTCTATGGGCTTCCAAATATCACTTTGAGAATTCCACAAGAACAGCATTAGCGACAGGCTTCTTGAAGGGAAAGCTGTAATTCTGTGAGATGAACTAACAGAACACAAAGCAGTTTCGCATAAAGCTTCTTTCCAGTTTTTAAAGGAAGATATTTCCATTTTCACCTTAGCCCTCTATGGGCTTCCAAATATCACTTTGCCAATTCCACAAGAACAGCCTTAGCGAAAGTCTTCTTGAAGGGAAAGCTGTAAATCTGTGAGACGAATTAACAGAACACAAAGCAGTTTCTCAGAAAGCTTCTTTCCAGTTTTTAACGGAAGATATTTCCTTTTTCACCATAGCCCTCTATGGGCTTCCAAATATCACTTTGCCAATTCCACAAGAACAGACTTAGAGAAAGGCTTCTTGAAGGAAAGCTGTAACTCTGTGAGATGAATTATCAGAACACAAAGCAGTTTCTCAGAAAGCTTCTTTCCAGTATTTAACGGAAGATATTTCCTTTTCACCATTGCCCTCTATGGGCTTCCAAATATCACTTTGCCAATTCCACAAGAACAGCATTAGCGAAAGGCTTCTTGAAGTGAAAGCTGTAACTCTGTGAGATGAATTAACAGAACACAAAGCAGTTTCTCATAAAGCTTCTTTCCAGTTTTTAAAGGAAGATATTTCCTTTTTCACCATAGCCCTTTACGGGCTTCCAAATATCATTTTACCAATTCCACAACAACAGTCTTAGAGAAAGGCTTTTGAGGTGAAAGGTGTAACTCTGTGAGATGAATTATCAGAAAACAAAGCAGTTTCACAGAAAGCTTCTTTCCAGTTTTTAAAGGAAGATATTTCCTTTTTCACCATAGCCCTCTATGGGCTTCCAAATATCACTTTGCCAATTCCAGAAGAACAGCCTTAGCGAAAGGCTTATTGAAGGGAAAGATGTAACTCTGTGAGATGAATTATCAGAACACAAAGCAGTTTCTCAGAAAACTTCTTTCCAGTTTTTAAAGGAAGATATTTCCTTTTTCACCATAGCATTCTATGGGCTTCCAAATATGACTTTGCCAATTCCACAAGAACAGTCTTAGAGAAAGGCTTCTTGAGGTGAAAGTTGTAACTCTGTGAGATGAATTAACAGAACACAAAGCAGTTTCTCAGAAAGCTTCTTTCCAGTTTTTAACGGAAGATATTTCCTTCTTCACCATTGCCCTCTATGGGCTTCCAAATATCACTTTGCCAATTCCACAAGAACAGACTTAGCAACAGGCTTCTTGAAGGGAAAGATATAACTCTGTGAGATGAATTAACAAACACAAAGCAGTTTCTCAGAAAGCTTCTTTCCAGTTTTTAATGGAAGATATTTCCTTTTTCACCATAGCCCTCTATGGGCTTCCAAATATCACTTTGCCAATTCCACAAGAACAGTCTTAGAGAAAGGCTTCTTGAGGTGAAAGCTGTAACTCTGTGAGATGAATTTACAGAACACAAAGCAGTTTCTCAGAAAGCTTCTTTCCAGTATTTAACGGAAGATATTTCCTTTTTCACCATAGCCCTCTATGGGCTTCCAAATATCACTTTGCCAATTCCACAAGAACAGCATTAGCGGAAGACTTCTTGAAGGGATAGCTGTAACTCTGTGAGATGAATTAAAAGAACACAAAGCAGTTTCTCAGAAACCTTCTTTCCAGTATTTAACGGAAGATATTTCCTTTTTCACCGTAGCCCTCTATGGGCTTCCAAATATCACTTTGCCAATTCCGCAAGAACAGCCTTAGCGAAAGGCTTATTGAAGGGAAAGATGTAACTCTGTGAGATGAAATATCAGAACACAAAGCAGTTTCTCAGAAAGCTTCTTTCCACTTTTTAAAGAAAGATATTTCCTTTTTCACCATAGCCCTCTATGGCCTTCCAAATATGACTTTGCCAATTCCACAAGAACAGTCTTAGAGAAAGGCTTCTTGAGGTGAAAGCTGTAACTCTGTGAGATGAACTAACAGAACACAAAGCAGTTTCTCTGAAAGCTTCTTTCCATTTTTTAACGGAAGATATTTCCTTTTCACCATTGCCCTCTATGGGCTTCCAAATACCACTTTGCCAATTCCACAAGAACAGCCTTAGCTAAAGGCTTCTTGAAGGGAAAGCTGTAACTCTGTG
The DNA here is from genome assembly GCA_023783455.1 of Erythrocebus patas. Taxonomy (NCBI): domain Eukaryota; kingdom Metazoa; phylum Chordata; class Mammalia; order Primates; family Cercopithecidae; genus Erythrocebus; species Erythrocebus patas. The sequence continues at coordinate 30,726 of JAKFHT010000444.1, forward strand.
AGATGAATTAACAGAACACAAAGCAGTTTCTCAGAAAGCTTCTTTCCAGTTTTTATTGGAAGATATTTCCTTTTCACCATAGCCTCTATGGGCTTCTAAATATCACTTTGCCAATTCCACAAGAACAGTCTTAGAGAAAGGCTTCTTGAGGTGAAAGCTGTAACTCTGTGAGATGAACTAACAGAACACAAAGCAGTTTCTCTGAAAGCTTCTTTCCATTTTTTAACGGAAGATATTTCCTTTTTCACCATTGCCCTCTATGGGCTTCCAAATACCACTTTGCCAATTCCACAAGAACAGCCTTAGCTAAAGTCTTCTTTATGGGAAAGCTGTAACTCTGTGAGATGAATTAACAGAACACAAAGCAGTTTCTCCGCAAGCTTCTTTCCAGTTTTTATTGGAAGATATTTCCTTTTTCACCATAGCCCTCTATGGGCTTCTAAATATCACTTTGCCAATTCCACAAGAACAGCCTTAGCTAAAGGCTTCTTGAAGGGAAATGTGTAACTCTGTGAGATGAATTAACAGAACACAAAGCAGTTTCTCAGAAAGCTTCTTTCCAGTTTTTAACGGAAGATATTTCCTTTTTCACCATAGCCCTCTATGGGCTTCGAAATATCACTTTGCAAATTCCACAAGAACAGCCTTAGCGAAAGTTTCTTCAAGGGAAAGCTGTAACTCTGTGAGATGAATTAACAGAACACAAAGCAGTTTCTGAGAAAGCTTCTTTCCAGTTTTTAACCGAAGATATTTCCTTTTTCACCATAGCCCTCTATGGGCTTCCAAATATCACTTTGCCAATTCCACAAGCACAGTCTTAGAGAAAGGCTTCTTCAGGGGAAAGCTGTAACTCTGTGAGATGAATTAACAGAACACAAAGCAGTTTCTCAGAAAGCTTCTTTCCAGTATTTAACGGAAGATATTTCCTTTTTCACCATAGCCCTCTATGGGCTTCCAAATATCACTTTGCCAATTCCACAAGAACAGCATTAGCGAAAGGCTTCTTGAAGGGAAAGATGTAACTCTGTGAGATGAATTAACAGAACACAAAGCAGTTTCTCAGAAAGCTTCTTTCCAGTTTTTAACGGAAGATATTTCCTTTTTCACCATAGCCCTCTATGGGCTTCCAAATATCACTTTGCCAATTCCACAAGAACAGCCTTAGCGAAAGGCTTATTGAAGGGAAAGATGTAACTCTGTGAGATGAATTATCAGAACACAAAGCAGTTTCTCAGAGAGCTTCTTTCCAGTATTTAACAGAAGATATTTCCTTTTTCACCATTGCCCTCTATGGGCTTCCGAATATCACTTTGCCAATTCCACAAGAACAGCATTAGCGAAAGGCTTCTTGAAGTGAAAGCTGTAAATCTGTGAGATGAATTAACAGAACACAAAGCAGTTTCTCATAAAGCTTCTTTCCAGTTTTTAAAGGAAGATATTTCCTTTTTCACCATAGCCCTCTATGGGCTTCCAAATATCATTTTACCAATTCCACAAGAACAGTCTTAGAGAAAGGCTTCTTGAGGTGAAAGCTGTAACTCTGTGAGATGAATTAACAGAACACAAAGCAGTTTCTCAGAAAGCTTCTTTCCAGTATTTAACGGAAGATATTTCCTTTTTCACCATAGCCCTCTATGGGCTTCCAAATATCACTTTGCCAATTCCACAAGAACAGTCTTAGAGAAAGGCTTCTTGAGGTGAAAGTTGTAACTCTGTGAGATGAATTAACAGAACACAAAGCAGTTTCTCAGAAAGCTTCTTTCCAGTTTTTAACGGAAGATATTTCCTTTTTTACCATAGCCCTCTATGGGCTTCCTAATATCACTTTGCCAATTCCACAAGAACAGCCTTAGAGAAAGGCTTCTTGAAGGGAAAGCTGTAACTCTGTGAGTTGAATTAACAGAACACAAAGCAGTTTCTCAGAAAGCTTCTTTCCAGTTTTTAACGGAAGATATTTCCTTTTTCACCATAGCCCTCTTTGGGCTTCCAAATATCACTTTGCCAGTTCCACAAGAACAGCCTTAGCGAAAGGCTTATTGAAGGGAACGATGTAACTCTGTGAGATGAATTATCAGAACACAAAGCAGTTTAACAGAAAGCTTCTTTCCAATTTTTAAAGGAAGATATTTCCTTTTTCACCATAGCCCTCTATGGGCTTCCAAATATCACTTTGCCAATTCCAGAAGAACAGCCTTAGCGAAAGGCTTATTGAAGGGAAACATGTAACTCTGTGAGATGAATTATCAGAACACAAAGCAGTTTCTCAGAAAACTTCTTTCCAGTTTTTAAAGGAAGATATTTCCTTTTTCACCATAGCATTCTATGGGCTTCCAAATATCACTTTGCCAATTCCACAAGAACAGTCTTAGAGAAAGGCTTCTTGAGGTGAAAGTTGTAACTCTGTGAGATGAATTAACAGAACACAAAGCAGTTTCTCAGAAAGCTTCTTTCCAGTTTTAAGGAAGATATTTCCTTTTCACCATTGCCCTCTATGGGCTTCCAAATATCACTTTGCCAATTCCACAAGAACAGACTTAGAAAGGCTTCTTGAGGTGAAAGTTGTAACTCTGTGAGATGAATTAACAGAACACAAAGCAGTTTCTCAGAAAGCTTCTTTCCAGTTTTTAACGGAAGATATTTCCTTTTTCACCATAGCCCTCTATGGGCTTCCAAATATCACTTTGCCAATTCCACAAGAACAGCCTTAGCGAAAGGCTTCTTGAAGGGAAAGCTGTAACTCTGTGAGATGAATTAACAGAACACAAAGCAGTTTCTCAGAAAGCTTCTTTCCAGTTTTTAACGGAAGATATTTCCTTTTCACCATAGCCTCTATGGGCTTCCAAATATCACTTTGCCAATTCCACAAGAACAGTCTTAGCGAAAGGCTTCTTGAAGGAAAGCTGTAACTCTGTGAGATGAATTAACAGAACACAAAGCAGTTTCTCAGAAAGCTTCTTTCCAGTTTTAAGGAAGATATTTCCTTTTCACCATAGCCCTCTATGGGCTTCCAAATATCACTTTGCCAATTCCACAAGAACAGCCTTAGAAAGGCTTCTTGAAGGAAAGCTGTAACTCTGTGAGATGAATTAACAGAACACAAAGCAGTTTCTCAGAAAGCTTCTTTCCAGTTTTTAACGGAAGATATTTCCTTTTCACCATAGCCCTCTATGGGCTTCCAAATATCACTTGCCAATTCCACAAGAACAGTCTTAGCGAAAGGCTTCTTGAAGGAAAGATGTAACTCTGTGAGATGAATTAACAGAACACAAAGCAGTTTCTCAAGCTTCTTTCCAGTTTTTAACGGAAGATATTTCCTTTTTCACCATAGCCCTCTATGGGCTTCCAAATATCACTTTGCCAATTCCACAAGAACAGCCTTAGCGAAAGGCTTCTTGAAGGAAAGATGTAACTCTGTGAGATGAATTAACAGAACACAAAGCAGTTTCTCAGAAAGCTTCTTTCCAGTTTTTAACGGAAGATATTTCCTTTTCACCATAGCCCTCTATGGGCTTCCAAATATCACTTTGCCAATTCCACAAGAACAGTCTTAGAAAGGCTTCTTGAGGGAAAGCTGTAACTCTGTGAGATGAATTAACAGAACACAAAGCAGTTTCTCAGAAAGCTTCTTTCCAGTTTTTAACGGAAGATATTTCCTTTTCACCATAGCCCTCTATGGGCTTCCAAATATCACTTTGCCAATTCCACAAGAACAGCCTTAGCGAAAGGCTTCTTGAAGGAAAGATGTAACTCTGTGAGATGAATTAACAGAACACAAAGCAGTTTCTCAGAAAGCTTCTTTCCAGTTTTTAACGGAAGATATTTCCTTTTTCACCATAGCCCTCTAAGGGCTTCCAAATATCACTTTGCCAATTCCACAAGAACAGCATTAGCGAAAGGCTTCTTGAAGGGAAAGCTGTAACTCTGTGAGATGACTTAACAGAACACAAAGCAGTTTCTCAGAAAGCTTCTTTCCAGTTTTTAACGGAAGATATTTCCTTTTTCACCATAGCCCTGTATGGGCTTCCAAATATCACTTTGCCAATTCCACAAGAACAGCCTTAGCGAAAGGCTTCTTGAAGGAAAGCTGTAACTCTGTGAGATGAATTAACAGAACACAAAGCAGTTTCTCAGAAAGCTTCTTTCCAGTTTTTAACCGAAGATACTTCCTTTTTAACCATAGCCCTCTAGGGGCTTCCAAATATCACTTTGCAAATTCCACAAGAACACACTTAGCGACAGGCTTCTTGAAGGGAAAGATGTAACTCTGTGAGATGAATTATCAGAACACAAAGCAGTTTCTCAGAAAGCTTCTTTCCAGTTTTTAAAGGAAGATATTTCCTTTTTCACCATAGCCCTGTATGGGCTTCCAAATATCACTTTGCAAATTCCACAAGAACAGTCTTAGAGAAAGGCTTCTTGAGGTGAAAGATGTAACTCTGTGAGATGAATTAGCAGAACACAAAGCAGTTTCTCAGAAAGCTTCTTTCCAGTTTTTAACGGAAGATATTTCCTTTTTCACCATAGCCCTCTATGGGCTTCCAAATATCACTTTGCCAATTCCACAAGAACAGCCTTAGTTAAAGGCTTTTTGAGGGGAAAGCTGTAACTCTGTGAGATGAATTAACAGAACACAAAGCAGTTTCTCAGAAAGCTTCTTTCCAGTTTTTAACGGAAGATATTTCCTTTTTCACCATTGCCCTCTATGGGCTTCCAAATATCACTTTGCCAATTCCACAAGAACAGACTTAGCGACAGGCTTCTTGAAGGGAAAGATGTAACTCTGTGAGATGAATTAACAGAACACAAAGCAGTTTCTCAGAAAGCTTCTTTCCAGTTTTAATGGAAGATATTTCCTTTTTCACCATAGCCCTCTAAGGGCTTCCAAATATCACTTTGCCAATTCCACAAGAACAGTCTTAGAGAAAGGCTTCTTGAGGTGAAAGCTGTAACTCTGTGAGATGAATTAACAGAACACAAAGCAGTTTCTCAAAAAGCTTTTTCCAGTTTTTAACGAAGATATTTCCTTTTTCACCATAGCCCTCTATGGGCTTCCAAATATCACTTTGCAAATTCCACAAGAACAGCTTAGCGAAAGGCTTTTGAAGGAAAGCTGTAACTCTGTGAGATGAATTAACAGAACACAAAACAGTTTCTCAGAAAGCTTCTTTCCAGTTTTTAACCGAAGATATTTCCTTTTTCACCATAGCCCTCTATGGGCTTCCAAATATCACTTTGCCAATTCCACAAGAACACACTTAGCGACAGGCTTCTTGAAGGGAAAGATGTAACTCTGTGAGATGAATTAACAGAACACAAAGCAGTTTCTCAGAAAGGTTCTTTCCAGTTTTTAATGGAAGATATTTCCTTTTTCACCATAGCCCTCTATGGGCTTCCAAATATCACTTTGCAAATTCCACAAGAACAGCATTAGCGAAAGGCTTCTTGAAGGGAAAGCTGTAACTCTGTGAGATGAATTAACAGAACACAAAGCAGTTTCTCAGAAAGCTTCTTTCCAGTTTTTAACGGAAGATATTTCCTTTTTCACCATTGCCCTCTATGGGCTTCCAAATATCACTTTGCCAATTCCACAAGAACAGACTTAGCGACAGGCTTCTTGAAGGGAAAGATGTAACTCTGTGAGATGAATTAACAGAACACAAAGCAGTTTCTCAGAAAGCTTCTTTCCAGTTTTTAATGGAAGATATTTCCTTTTTCACCATAGCCCTCTATGGGCTTCCAAATATCACTTTGCCAATTCCACAAGAACAGTCTTAGAGAAAGGCTTCTTGAGGAAAGCTGTAACTCTGTGAGATGAATTAACAGAACACAAAGCAGTTTCTCAGAAAACTTCTTTCCAGTATTTAACGGAAGATATTTCCTTTTTCACCATTGCCCTCTATGGGCTTCCAAATATCACTTTGCCAATTCCACAAGAACAGTCTTAGCGAAAGGCTTCTTGAAGGAAAGATGTAACTCTGTGAGATGAATTAACAGAACACAAAGCAGTTTCTCAGAAAGCTTCTTTCCAGTTTTTAATGGAAGATATTTCCTTTTTCACCATAGCCCTCTATGGGCTTCCAAATATCACTTTGCCAATTCCACAAGAACAGTCTTAGAGAAAGGCTTCTTGAGGTGAAAGCTGTAACTCTGTGAGATGAATTAACAGAACACAAAGCAGTTTCTCAGAAAGCTTCTTTCCAGTATTTAACGGAAGATATTTCCTTTTTCACCATTGCCCTCTATGGGCTTCCAAATATCACTTTGCCAATTCCACAAGAACAGTCTTAGAGAAAGGCTTCTTGAGGTGAAAGCTGTAACTCTGTGAGATGAATTAACAGAACACAAAGCAGTTTCTCAGAAAGCTTCTTTCCAGTTTTTAACGGAAGATATTTCCTTTTTCACCATAGCCCTCTATGGGCTTCCAAATATCACTTGCCAATTCCACAAGAACAGTCTTAGAGAAAGGCTTCTTGAAGGAAAGCTGTAACTCTGTGAGATGAATTAACAGAACACAAAGCAGTTTCTCAGAAAGCTTCTTTCCAGTATTTAACAGAAGATATTTCCTTTTTCACCATAGCCCTCTATGGGCTTCCAAATATCACTTTGCCAATTCCACAAGAACAGCATTAGCGAAAGGCTTTTGAAGGAAAGATGTAACTCTGTGAGATGAATTAACAGAACACAAAGCAGTTTCTCAGAAAGCTTCTTTCCAGTTTTTAACGGAAGATATTTCCTTTTTCACCATAGCCCTCTATGGGCTTCCAAATATCACTTTGCCAATTCCACAAGAACAGCCTTAGCGAAAGGCTTATTGAAGGAAAGATGTAACTCTGTGAGATGAATTATCAGAACACAAAGCAGTTTCTCAGAAAACTTCTTTCCAGTTTTTAAAGGAAGATATTTCCTTTTTCACCATAGCATTCTATGGGCTTCCAAATATCACTTGCCAATTCCACAAGAACAGTCTTAGAGAAAGGCTTCTTGAGGAAAGCTGTAACTCTGTGAGATGAATTAACAGAACACAAAGCAGTTTCTCAGAAAGCTTCTTTCCAGTTTTTAACGGAAGATATTTCCTTCTTCACCATTGCCCTCTATGGGCTTCCAAATATCACTTTGCCAATTCCACAAGAACAGACTTAGCGACAGGCTTCTTGAAGGGAAAGATGTAACTCTGTGAGATGAATTAACAGAACACAAAGCAGTTTCTCAGAAAGCTTCTTTCCAGTTTTAAGGAAGATATTTCCTTTTTCACCATAGCCCTCTAGGGCTTCCAAATATCACTTTGCCAATTCCACAAGAACAGTCTTAGAGAAAGGCTTCTTGAAGGGAAAGCTGTAACTCTGTGAGATGAATTAACAGAACACAAAGCAGTTTCTCAGAAAGCTTCTTTCCAGTATTTAACAGAAGATATTTCCTTTTTCACCATAGCCCTCTATGGGCTTCCAAATATCACTTTGCCAATTCCACAAGAACAGCATTAGCGAAAGGCTTCTTGAAGGGAAAGCTGTAACTCTGTGAGATGAATTAACAGAACACAAAGCAGTTTCTCAGAAAGCTTCTTTCCAGTATTTAACAGAAGATATTTCCTTTTTCACCATTGCCCTCTATGGGCTTCCAAATATCACTTTGCCAATTCCACAAGAACAGACTTAGCGACAGGCTTCTTGAAGGGAAAGATGTAACTCTGTGAGATGAATTAACAGAACACAAAGCAGTTTCTCAGAAAGCTTCTTTCCAGTATTTAACAGAAGATATTTCCTTTTTCACCATTGCCCTCTATGGGCTTCCAAATATCACTTTGCCAATTCCACAAGAACAGCCTTAGCGAAAGGCTTATTGAAGGGAAAGATGTAACTCTGTGAGATGAATTATCAGAACACAAAGCAGTTTCTCAGAAAGCTTCTTTCCAGTATTTAACAGAAGATACTTCCTTTTCACCATTGCCCTCTATGGGCTTCCGAATATCACTTTGCCAATTCCACAAGAACAGCATTAGCGAAAGGCTTCTTGAAGGGAAAGCTGTAACTCTGTGAGATGAATTAACAGAACACAAAGCAGTTTCTCAGAAAGCTTCTTTCCAGTTTTTAAAGGAAGATATTTCCTTTTTCACCATAGCCCTCTATGGGCTTCCAAATATCACTTTGCCAATTCCACAAGAACAGTCTTAGAAAGGCTTCTTGAGGTGAAAGCTGTAACTCTGTGAGATGAATTAACAGAACACAAAGCAGTTTCTCAGAAAGCTTCTTTCCAGTTTTTAACGGAAGATATTTCCTTTTTCACCATAGCCCTCTATGGGCTTCCAAATATCACTTTGCGAATTCCACAAGAACAGTCTTAGAGAAAGGCTTCTTGAGGTGAAAGTTGTAACTCTGTGAGATGAATTAACAGAACACAAAGCAGTTTCTCAGAAAGCTTCTTTCCAGTTTTTAACGGAAGATATTTCCTTTTTCACCATAGCCCTCTATGGGCTTCCAAATATCACTTTGCCAATTCCACAAGAACAGCCTTAGAGAAAGGCTTCTTGAAGGGAAAGCTGTAACTCTGTGAGTTGAATTAACAGAACACAAAGCAGTTTCTCAGAAAGCTTCTTTCCAGTTTTTAACGGAAGATATTTCCTTTTTCACCATAGCCCTCTATGTGCTTCCAAATATCACTTTGCCAATTGCACAAGAACAGCCTTAGCGAAAGGCTTATTGAAGGGAAAGATGTAACTCTGTGAGATGAATTATCAGAACACAAAGCAGTTTGACAGAAAGCTTCTTTCCAGTTTTTAAAGGAAGATATTTCCTTTTTCACCATAGCCCTCTATGGGCTTCCAAATATCACTTTGCCAATTCCACAAGAACAGCCTTAGCGAAAGGCTTATTGAAGGGAAAGATGTAACTCTGTGAGATGAATTAACAGAACACAAAGCAGTTTCTCAGAAAACTTCTTTCCAGTTTTTAAAGGAAGATATTTCCTTTTTCACCATAGCATTCTATGGGCTTCCAAATATCACTTTGCCAATTCCACAAGAACAGTCTTAGAGAAAGGCTTCTTGAGGTGAAAGTTGTAACTCTGTGAGATGAATTAACAGAACACAAAGCAGTTTCTCAGAAAGCTTCTTTCCAGTTTTTAACGGAAGATATTTCCTTTTCCACCATAGCCCTCTATGGGCTTCCAAATATCACTTTGCCAATTCCACAAGAACAGACTTAGCGACAGGCTTCTTGAAGGAAAGATGTAACTCTGTGAGATGAATTATCAGAACACAAAGCAGTTTCTCAGAAAACTTCTTTCCAGTTTTTAAAGGAAGATATTTCCTTTTTCACCATAGCATTCTATGGGCTTCCAAATATCACTTTGCCAATTCCACAAGAACAGTCTTAGAGAAAGGCTTCTTGAGGTGAAAGTTGTAACTCTGTGAGATGAATTAACAGAACACAAAGCAGTTTCTCAGAAAGCTTTTTTCCAGTTTTTTACGGAAGATATTTCCTCTTCACCATTGCCCTCTATGGGCTTCCAAATATCACTTTGCCAATTCCACAAGAACAGACTTAGCGACAGGCTTCTTGAAGGGAAAGATGTAACTCTGTGAGATGAATTAACGGAACACAAAGCAGTTTCTCAGAAAGCTTCTTTCCAGTTTTTAATGGAAGATATTTCCTTTTTCACCATAGCCCTCTGTGGGCTTCCAAATATCACATTGCAATTCCACAAGAACAGTCTTAGAGAAAGGCTTTTGAGGAAAGCTGTAACTCTGTGAGATCAATTAACAGAACACAAAGCAGTTTCTCAGAAAGTTTCTTTCCAGTTTTTAACGGAAGATATTTCCTTTTTCACCATTGCCCTCTATGGGCTTCCAAATATCACTTTGCAAATTCCACAAGAACAGCCTTACCCAAAGGCTTCTTGAAGGGAAAGCTGTAACACTGTGAGATGAATTTACAGAACACAAAGCAGTTTTTCAGAAATTTTCTTTCCAGTTTTCAACGGAAGGTATTTCCTTTTTCACCATAGCCCTCTATGGGCTTCCAAATATCACTTTGCCAATTACACAAGAACAGACTCAGCAACAGGCTTCTTGAAGGGAAAGATATAACTCTGTGAGATGAATTAACAAACACAAAGCAGTTTCTCCTTAAGCTTCTTTCCAGTTTTTAATTGAAGATATTTCCTTTTTCACCATAGCCCTCTATGGGCTTCCAAATATCACTTTGCCAATTCCACAAGAACAGCCTTAGCGAAAGGCTTATTGAAGGGAAAGATGTATCTCGGTGGGATGAATTATCAAAACACAAGCAGTTTCTCAGAAAGCTTCTTTCCAGTTTTAAAAGGAAGATATTTCCTTTTTCACCATAGCCCTGTATGGGGTTCCAAATATCACTTTGCAAATTCCACAAGAACAGATTAAGAGAAAGGCTTCTTGAGGTGAAAGCTGTAACTCTGTGTGATGAATTAACAGAACACAAAGCAGTTTCTCAGAAAGCTCCTTTCCAGTTTTTAACGGAAGATATTTACTTTTTCACCATAGCCCTCTACGGGCTTCCAAATATCACTTTGCCAATTCCACAAGAACAGCATTAGCGAAAGGCTTCTTGAAGGGAAAGCTGTAACTCTGTTAGATGACTTAAGAGAACACAAGGCAGTTTTCAGAAAGCTTCTTTCCAGTTTTAACGGAAGATATTTGCTTTTTCACCATAGCCCTCTATGGGCTTCCAAATATCACTTTGCCAATTCCACAAGAACAGCCTTAGCGAAAGGTTTCCTGAAGGGAAAGCTGTAACTCTGTGAGATGAATTAACAGAACACAAAGCAGTTTCTCAGAAAGCTTCTTTCCAGTTTTTAACGAAGATATTTCCTTTTCACCATAGCCCTCTATGGGCTTCCAAATATCACTTTGCAAATTCCACAAGAACACACTTAGCGACAGGCTTCTTGAAGGGAAAGATGTAACTCTGTGAGATGAATTATCAGAACACAAAGCAGTTTCTCAGAAAGCTTCTTTCCAGTTTTTAAAGGAAGATATTTCCTTTTTCACCATAGCCCTGTATGGGCTTCCAAATATCACTTTGCAAATTCCACAACAACAGTCTTAGAGAAAAGCTTCTTGAGGTGAAAGATGTAACTCTGTGAGATGAATTAACAGAACACAAAGCAGTTTCTCAGAAAGCTTCTTTCCAGTATTTAACGGAAGATATTTCCTTTTTCACCATAGCCCTCTACGGGCTTCCAAATATCACTTTGCCAATTCCACAAGAACAGCCTTAGAAAGGCTTCTTGAAGGAAAGCTGTAACTCTGTGAGATGAATTAACAGAACACAAAGCAGTTTCTCAGAAAGCTTCTTTGCAGTTTTTAACGGAAGATATTTGCTTTTTCACCATAGCAATGTTTGGGCTTCCAAATATCACTTTGCCAATTCCACAAGAACAGCCTTAGCGAAAGGCTTCTTGAAGGGAAAGCTGTAACTCTGTGAGATGAATTAACAGAACACAAAACAGTTTCTCAGAAAGCTACTTTCCAGTTTTTAACCGAAGATATTTCCTTTTTCACCATAGCCCTCTATGGGCTTCCAAATATCACTTTGCAAATTCCACAAGAACACACTTAGCGACAGGCTTCTTGAAGGGAAAGATGTAACTCTGTGAGATGAATTATCAGAACACAAAGCAGTTTCTCAGAAAGCTTCTTTCCAGTTTTTAAAGGAAGATATTTCCTTTTTCACCGTAGCCCTCTATGGGCTTCCAAATATCACTTTGCAAATTCCACAACAACAGTCTTAGAGAAAAGCTTCTTGAGGTGAAAGATGTAACTCTGTGAGATGAATTAACAGAACACAAAGCAGTTTCTCAGAAAGCTTCTTTCCTGTGTTTAACGGAAGATATTTGCTTTTTCACCATAGCCCTCTATCGGCTTCCAAATATCACTTTGCCAATACCACAAGAACAGCCTTAGCGAAAGGCTTCTTGAAGGGAAAGCTGTAACTCTGTGAGATGAATTAACAGAACACAAAGCAGTTTCTCAGAAAGCTTCTTTCCAGTTTTTAACGGAAGATATTTCCTTTTTCACCATTGCCCTCTAAGGGCTTCCAAATATCACTTTGCCAATTCCACAAGAAGAGACTTAGCGACAGGCTTCTTGAAGGGAAAGATGTAACCCTGTGAGATGAATTAACGGAACACAAAGCAGTTTCTCAGAAAGCTTCTTTCCTGTTTTCAATGGAAGTTATTTCCTTTTTCACCATAGCCATCTAAGGGCTTCCAAATATCACTTGGCCAATTCAACAAGAACAGTCTTAGAGAAAGGCTTCTTGTGGGGAAAGCTGTAACTCTGTGAGATGACTTAAGAGAACACACAGCAGTTTCTCAGAAAGCTTCTTTCCAGTATTTAACGAAAGATATTTCCTTTTTCACCATAGCCCTCTATGGGCTTCCAAATACACTTTGAAAATTCACAAGAACAACCTTAGGGAAAGGCTTCTTTAAGGGAAAGCTGTAACTCTGTGAGATGAATTAACAGAACACAAAACAGTTTCTCAGAAAGCTTCTTTCCAGTTTTTAACCGAAGATATTTCCTTTTTCACCATAGCCCTCTAGGGGCTTCCAAATATCACTTTGCCAATTCCACAAGAACACACTTAGCGACAGGCTTCTTGAAGGTAAAGATGTAACTCTGTGAGATGAATTAACAGAACACAAAGCAGTTTCTCAGAAAGGTTCTTTCCAGTTTTTAATGGAAGCTATTTCCTTTTTCACCATAGCCCTCTATGGGCTTCCAAATATCACTTTGCAAATTCCACAAGAACAGCATTAGCGAAAGGCTTCTTGAAGGGAAAGCTGTAACTCTGTGAGATGACTTAACAGAACACTAAGCAGTTTCTCAGAAAGCTTCTTTCCAGTATTTAACGGAAGATATTTCCTTTTTTACCATTGCCCTCTATGGGCTTCCAAATATCACTTTGCCAATTCCACAAGAACAGACGTAGCGACAGGCTTCTTGAAGGGAAAGATGTAACTCTGTTAGATGAATTTACAGAACACAAAGCAGTTTCTCAGAAAGGTTCTTTCCAGTTTTTAATTGAAGATATTTCCTTTTCACCATAGCCTCTATGGGCTTCCAAATATCACTTTGCCAATTCCACAAGAACAGTCTTAGAGAAAGGCTTCTTGAGGGAAAGCTGTAACTCTGTGAGATGAATTAACAGAACACAAAACAGTTTCTCAGAAAGCTTCTTTCCAGTTTTTAACAGAAGATATTTCCTTTTTCACCATTGCCCTCTATGGGCTTCCAAATATCACTTTGCCAATTCCACAAGAACAGTCTTAGAGAAAGGCTTCTTGAGGTGAAAGCTGTAACTCTGTGAGATGAATTAACAGAACACAAAGCAGTTTCTCAGAAAGCTTCTTTCCAGTATTTAACGGAAGATATTTCCTTTTTCACCATAGCCCTCTATGGGCTTCCAAATATCACTTTGCCAATTCCACAAGAACAGTCTTCGAGAAAGGCTTCTTGAAGGGAAAGCTGTAACTCTGTGAGATGAATTAGCAGAACACAAAGCAGTTTCTCAGAAAGCTTCTTTCCAGTATTTAACGGAAGATATTTCCTTTTTCACCGTAGCCCTCTATGGGCTTCCAAATATCACTTTGCCAATTCCACAAGAACAGCATTAGCGAAAGGCTTCTTGAAGGGAAAGATGTAACTCTGTGAGATGAATTAACAGAACACAATGCAGTTTCTCAGAAAGCTTCTTTCCAGTTTTTAACGGAATATATTTCCTTTTCACCATAGCCCTCTATGGGCTTCCAAATATCACTTTGCCAATTCCACAAGAACAGCCTTAGCGAAAGGCTTATTGAAGGAAAGATGTAACTCTGTGAGATGAATTAACAGAACACAAAGCAGTTTCAGAAAGCTTCTTTCCAGTTTTTAAGGAAGATATTTCCTTTTCACCATAGCATTCTATGGGCTTCCAAATATCACTTTGCCAATTCCACGAGAACAGTCTTAGAGAAAGGCTTCTTGAGGTGAAAGTTGTAACTCTGTGAGATGAATTAACAGAACACAAAGCAGTTTCTCAGAAAGCTTCTTTCCAGTTTTTAACGGAAGATATTTCCTTCTTCACCATTGCCCTCTATGGGCTTCCAAATATCACTTTGCCAATTCCACAAGAACAGACTTAGCCACAGGCTTCTTGAAGGGAAAGATGTAACTCTGTGAGATGAATTTACAGAACACAAAGCAGTTTCTCAAGCTTCTTTCCAGTTTTTCATGGAAGATATTTCCTTTTCACAATAGAGATCTAGGGGCTTGCAAATATCACTTTGCCACATCCACAAGAACAGTCTTAGAAAGGCTTCTTGAGGGAAAGCTGTAACCATGTGAGATGAATTAACAGAACACAAAACAGTTTCTCAGAAAGCTTCTTTCCAGTATTTAACAGAAGATATTTCCTTTTCACCATAGACCTCTAAGGGCTTCCAAATATCACTTTGCCAATTCCACAAGAACAGCATTAGCGAAAGGCTTCTTGAATGGAAAGCTGTAACTCTGTGAGATGAATTAACAGAACACAAAGCAGTTTCTCAGAAAGCTTCTTTCCAGTTTTTAACAGAAGATATTTCCTTTTTCACCATTGCCCTCTATGGGCTTCCAAATATCACTTTGCCGATTCCACAAGAACAGACTTAGCGACAGGCTTCTTGAAGGGAAAGATGTAACTCTGTGAGATGAATTAACAGAACACAAAGCAGTATCTCAGAAAGTTTCTTTCCAGTTTTTAATGGAAGATATTTCCTTTTTCACCGTAGCCCTCTAGGGGCTTCCAAATATAACTTTGCCAATTCCACAAGAACAGTCTTAGAGAAAGGCTTCTTGAGGTGAGAGCTGTAACACTGTGAGATGAATTAACAGAAAACAAAGCAGTTTCTCAGAAAGCTTCTTTCCAGTATTTAACGGAAGATATTTCCTTTTTCACCATAGCCCTCTATGTTCTTCCAAATATCACTTTGCCAATTCCACAAGAACAGCATTAGCGAAAGGCTTATGAAGGGAAAGCTGTAACACTGTGAGATGACTTAACAGAACACAAAGCAGTTTCTCAGAAAGCTTCTTTCCAGTTTTTAACGGAAGATATTTCCTTTTTCACCATTGCCCTCTATGGGCTTCCAAATATCACTTTCCCAATTCCACAAGAACAGCCTTAGCGAAAACCTTCTTGAAGGGAAAGCTGTAACTCTGTGAGATGAATTAAGAGAACACAAAGCAGTTTCTGAGAAAGCTTCTTTCCAGTTTTTCATGGAAGATATTTCCTTTTTCACCGTAGCCCTCTATGGGCTTCCAAATATCACTTTGCAAATTGCACAACAACAGCCTCAGAGAAAAGCTTCTTGAGGTGAAAGATGTAAATCTGTGAGATGAATTAACAGAACACAAAGCAGTTTCTCAGAAAGCTTCTTTCCAGTTTTTAACGGAAGATATTTCCTTTTTCACCATTGCCCTCTAAGGGCTTCCAAATATCACTTTGCCAATTCCACAAGAACACTTAGCGACAGGCTTCTTGAAGGGAAAGATGTAACTTTGTGAGATGAAGTAACAGAACACAAAGCAGTTTCTCAGAAAGCTTCTTTCCTGTTTTTAATGGAAGTTATTTCCTTTTTCACCATAGCCCTCTAAGGGCTTCCAAATATCACTTTGCCAATTTTACAAGAACAGCCGTAGCGAAAGGCTTCTTGAGGGGAAAGCTGTAACTCTGTGAGATGAATTAACAGAACACAAAGCAGTTTCTCAGAAATCTTCTTTCCAGTTTTTAACGGAAGATATTTCCTTTTTCACCATTGCCCTTTATGGGCTTCCAAATATCACTTTTCCAATTCCACAAGAACAGACGTAGCGACAGGCTTCTTGAAGGGAAAGATGTAACTCTGTGAGATGAATTATCAGAACACAAAGCAGTTTCTCAGAAAGCTTCATTCCAGTTTTTAACGGAAGATATTTCCTTTTTCACCATAGCCCTCTATGGGCTTCCAAATATCACTTTGCCAATTCCCCAAGAACAGCATTAGCGAAAGGCTTCTTGAAGGAAAGCTGTAACTCTGTGAGATGAATTAAGAGAACACAAAGCAGTTTCTCAGAAAGCTTCTTTCCAGTTTTTAACGGAAGATATTTCTTTTCACCATAGCCCTATGGGCTTCCAAATATCACTTTGCCAATTCCACAAGAACAGCCTTAGCGAAAGGCTTCTTGAAGGAAAGCTGTAACTCTGTGAGATGAATTAACAGAACACAAAGCAGTTTCTCAGAAAGCTTCTTTCCAGTTTTTAACCAAAGATATTTCCTTTTCACCATAGCCCTCTAGGGCTTCCAAATATCACTTTGCCAATTCCACAAGAACACACTTAGCGACAGGCTTCTTGAAGGGAAACATGTAACTCTGTGAGATGAATTAACAGAACACAAAGCAGTTTCTCAGAAAGCTTCTTTCCAGTTTTTAACGGAAGATATTTCCTTTTCACCATAGCCTCTATGGGCTTCCAAATATCACTTTGCAATTCCACAAGAACAGTCTTAGAGAAAGGCTTCTTGAGGGAAAGCTGTAACTCTGTGAGATGAATTAACAGAACACAAAGCAGTTTCTCAGAAATCTTCTTTCCAGTTTTTAACGGAAGATATTTCCTTTTTCACCATTGCCCTTTATGGGCTTCCAAATATCACTTTTCCAATTCCACAAGAACAGACGTAGCGACAGGCTTCTTGAAGGGAAAGATGTAACTCTGTGAGATGAATTATCAGAACACAAAGCAGTTTCTCAGAAAGCTTCATTCCAGTTTTTAACGGAAGATATTTCCTTTTTCACCATAGCCCTCTATGGGCTTCCAAATATCACTTTGCCAATTCCCCAAGAACAGCATTAGCGAAAGGCTTCTTGAAGGGAAAGCTGTAACTCTGTGAGATGAATTAAGAGAACACAAAGCAGTTTCTAAGAAAGCTTATTTCCAGTTTTTAACGGAAGATATTTGCTTTTTCCCCATAGCCCTGTTTGGGCTTCCAAATATCACTTTGCCAATTCCACAAGAACAGCCTTAGCGAAAGGCTTCTTGAAGGGAAAGCTGTAACTCTGTGAGATGAATTAACAGAACACAAAACTGTTTCTCAGAAAGCTTCTTTCCAGTTTGTAACCAAAGATATTTCCTTTTTCACCATAGCCCTCTAGGGGCTTCCAAATATCACTTTGCCAATTCCACAAGAACACACTTAGCGACAGGCTTCTTAAAGGGAAACATGTAACTCTGTGAGATGACTTAACAGAACACAAAGCAGTTTCTCAGAAAGCTTCTTTCCAGTTTTTAACGGAAGATATTTCCTTTTTCACCGTAGCCCTCTATGGGCTTCCAAATATCACTTTGCAAATTCCACAACAACAGTCTTAGAGAAAAGCTTCTTGAGGTGAAAGATGTAACTCTGTGAGATGACTTAACAGAACACAAAGCAGTTTCTCAGAAAGCTTCTTTCCAGTTTTTAACGAAAGATATTTCCTTTTTCACCATTCCCCTCTAAGGGCTTCCAAATATCACTTTGCAATTCCACAAGAACAGACTTAGTGACAGGCTTCTTGAAGGAAAGATGTAACTTTGTGAGATGAATTAACGGAACACAAAGCAGTTTCTCAGAAAGCTTCTTTCCAGTTTTTAACGGAAGATATTTCCTTTTTCACCATAGCCCTCTATGGGCTTCCAAATATCACTTTGCCAATTCCACAAGAACAGCCTTAGAGAAAGGCTTCTTGAAGGAAAGATGTAACTCTGTGAGATGAATTAACAGAACACAAAGCAGTTTCTCAGAAAGCTTCTTTCCAGTTTTTAAGGAAGATATTTCCTTTTTCACCATAGCCCTCTATGGGCTTCCAAATATCACTTGCCAATTCCACAAGAACAGTCTTAGAGAAAGGCTTCTTGAGGTGAAAGATGTAACTCTGTGAGATGAATTAACAGAACACAAAGCAGTTTCTCAGAAAGCTTCTTTCCAGTTTTTAACGGAAGATATTTCCTTTTTCACCATAGCCCTCTATGGGCTTCCAAATATCACTTTGCAATTCCACAAGAACAGCCTTAGCGAAAGGCTTCTTGAAGGAAAGCTGTAACTCTGTGAGATGAATTAACAGAACACAAAGCAGTTTCTCAGAAAGCTTCTTTCCAGTTTTTAAAGGAAGATATTTCCTTTTCACCATAGCCCTCTATGGGCTTCCAAATATCACTTTGCCAATTCCACAAGAACAGACTTAGCGACAGGCTTCTTGAAGGGAAAGATGTAACTCTGTGAGATGAATTAACAGAACACAAAGCAGTTTCTCAGAAAGCTTCTTTCCAGTTTTTAACGGAAGATATTTCCTTTTCACCATAGCCCTCTATGGGCTTCCAAATATCACTTTGCCAATTCCACAAGAACAGACTTAGCGAAAGGCTTCTTGAAGGAAAGCTGTAACTCTGTGAGATGAATTAACAGAACACAAAGCAGTTTCTCAGAAAGCTTCTTTCCAGTTTTTAACGGAAGATATTTCCTTTTTCACCATAGCCCTCTAGGGCTTCCAAATATCACTTTTCCAATTCCACAAGAACAGTCTTAGAGAAAGGCTTCTTGAAGGAAAGCTGTAACTCTGTGAGATGAATTAACAGAACACAAAGCAGTTTCTCAGAAAGCTTCTTTCCAGTTTTTAACGGAAGATATTTCCTTTTTCACCATAGCCCTCTATGGGCTTCCAAATATCACTTTGCCAATTCCACAAGAACAGCCTTAGAGAAAGGCTTGAAGGAAAGCTGTAACTCTGTGAGATGAATTAACAGAACACAAAGCAGTTTCTCAGAAAGCTTCTTTCCAGTTTTAATTGAAGATATTTCCTTTTCACCATAGCCCTCTATGGGCTTCCAAATATCACTTTGCCAATTCCACAAGAACACACTTAGCGAAAGGCTTTTGAAGGAAAGATGTAACTCTGTGAGATGAATTAACAGAACACAAAGCAGTTTCTCAGAAAGCTTCTTTCCAGTTTTTAACGGAAGATATTTTTTCACCATAGCCCTCTATGGGCTTCCAAATATCACTTTGCCAATTCCACAAGAACAGCCTTAGCGAAAGGCTTCTTGAAGGAAAGCTGTAACTCTGTGAGATGAATTAACAGAACACAAAGCAGTTTCTCAGAAAGCTTCTTTCCAGTTTTTAACGGAAGATATTTCCTTTTCACCATAGCCCTATGGGCTTCCAAATATCACTTTGCCAATTCCACAAGAACACACTTAGCGAAAGGCTTATTGAAGGAAACATGTAACTCTGTGAGATGAATTAACAGAACACAAAGCAGTTTCTCAGAAAGCTTCTTTCCAGTTTTTAACGGAAGATATTTCCTTTTCACCATAGCCCTCTATGGGCTTCCAAATATCACTTTGCCAATTCCACAAGAACAGTCTTAGAGAAAGGCTTCTTGAAGGAAAGCTGTAACTCTGTGAGATGAATTAACAGAACACAAAGCAGTTTCTCAGAAAGCTTCTTTCCAGTTTTTAACGGAAGATATTTCCTTTTCACCATAGCCCTCTATGGGCTTCCAAATATCACTTTGCCAATTCCACAAGAACAGTCTTAGAGAAAGGCGTCTTGAAGGGAAAGATGTAACTCTGTGAGATGAATTAACAGAACACAAAGCAGTTTCTCAGAAAGCTTCTTTCCAGTTTTTAACGGAAGATATTTCCTTTTCACCATAGCCCTCTAAGGGCTTCCAAATATCACTTTGCCAATTCCACAAGAACAGACTTAGCGAAAGGCTTCTTGAAGGAAAGATGTAACTCTGTGAGATGAATTAACAGAACACAAAGCAGTTTCTCAGAAAGCTTCTTTCCAGTTTTTAACGAAGATATTTCCTTTTTCACCATAGCCTCTATGGGCTTCCAAATATCACTTTGCCAATTCCACAAGAACAGCCTTAGCGAAAGGCTTCTTGAAGGAAAGATGTAACTCTGTGAGATGAATTAACAGAACACAAAGCAGTTTCTCAGAAAGCTTCTTTCCAGTTTTTAACGGAAGATATTTCCTTTTTCACCATTGCCCTCTATGGGCTTCCAAATATCACTTTGCCAATTCCACAAGAACAGACTTAGCGAAAGGCTTCTTGAAGGAAAGCTGTAACTCTGTGAGATGAATTAACAGAACACAAAGCAGTTTCTCAGAAAGCTTCTTTCCAGTTTTTAACGGAAGATATTTTTTTCACCATAGCCCTCTATGGGCTTCCAAATATCACTTTGCCAATTCCACAAGAACAGTCTTAGAGAAAGGCTTCTTGAAGGAAAGATGTAACTCTGTGAGATGAATTAACAGAACACAAAGCAGTTTCTCAGAAAGCTTCTTTCCAGTTTTTAACGGAAGATATTTCCTTTTTCACCATAGCCCTCTATGGGCTTCCAAATATCACTTTGCCAATTCCACAAGAACAGCCTTAGCGAAAGGCTTCTTGAAGGAAAGCTGTAACTCTGTGAGATGAATTAACAGAACACAAAGCAGTTTCTCAGAAAGCTTCTTTCCAGTTTTTAACGGAAGATATTTCCTTTTCACCATAGCCCTCTAGGGCTTCCAAATATCACTTTGCCAATTCCACAAGAACAGCACTTAGCGAAAGGCTTCTTGAAGGAAAGCTGTAACTCTGTGAGATGAATTAACAGAACACAAAGCAGTTTCTCAGAAAGCTTCTTTCCAGTTTTTAACGAAGATATTTCCTTTTCACCATAGCCCTCTATGGGCTTCCAAATATCACTTTGCCAATTCCACAAGAACAGTCTTAGAAAGGCTTCTTGAAGGAAAGCTGTAACTCTGTGAGATGAATTAACAGAACACAAAGCAGTTTCTCAAGCTTCTTTCCAGTTTTTAACGGAAGATATTTCCTTTTTCACCATTGCCCTCTATGGGCTTCCAAATATCACTTTGCCAATTCCACAAGAACAGTCTTAGCGAAAGGCTTCTTGAAGGAAAGATGTAACTCTGTGAGATGAATTAACAGAACACAAAGCAGTTTCTCAAGCTTCTTTCCAGTTTTTAACGGAAGATATTTCCTTTTTCACCATAGCCCTCTATGGGCTTCCAAATATCACTTTGCCAATTCCACAAGAACAGTCTTAGCGAAAGGCTTCTTGAAGGAAAGCTGTAACTCTGTGAGATGAATTAACAGAACACAAAGCAGTTTCTCAGAAAGCTTCTTTCCAGTTTTTAACGGAAGATATTTCCTTTTCACCATAGCCCTCTATGGGCTTCCAAATATCACTTTGCCAATTCCACAAGAACAGCCTTAGCGAAAGGCTTCTTGAAGGAAAGCTGTAACTCTGTGAGATGAATTAACAGAACACAAAGCAGTTTCTCAAGCTTCTTTCCAGTTTTTAACGGAAGATATTTCCTTTTCACCATAGCCCTCTATGGGCTTCCAAATATCACTTTGCCAATTCCACAAGAACAGACTTAGCGAAAGGCTTCTTGAAGGAAAGCTGTAACTCTGTGAGATGAATTAACAGAACACAAAGCAGTTTCTCAGAAAGCTTCTTTCCAGTTTTTAACGGAAGATATTTCCTTTTCACCATAGCCCTCTATGGGCTTCCAAATATCACTTTGCCAATTCCACAAGAACAGCCTTAGCGAAAGGCTTCTTGAAGGAAAGCTGTAACTCTGTGAGATGAATTAACAGAACACAAAGCAGTTTCTCAGAAAGCTTCTTTCCAGTTTTTAACGGAAGATATTTCCTTTTTCACCATTGCCCTCTATGGGCTTCCAAATATCACTTTGCCAATTCCACAAGAACAGACTTAGCGAAAGGCTTCTTGAAGGAAAGCTGTAACTCTGTGAGATGAATTAACAGAACACAAAGCAGTTTCTCAGAAAGCTTCTTTCCAGTTTTTAAAGGAAGATATTTCCTTTTCACCATAGCCCTCTATGGGCTTCCAAATATCACTTTGCCAATTCCACAAGAACAGTCTTAGCGAAAGGCTTCTTGAAGGAAAGCTGTAACTCTGTGAGATGAATTAACAGAACACAAAGCAGTTTCTCAGAAAGCTTCTTTCCAGTTTTTAACGGAAGATATTTCCTTTTCACCATAGCCCTCTATGGGCTTCCAAATATCACTTTGCCAATTCCACAAGAACAGTCTTAGAGAAAGGCTTCTTGAAGGAAAGCTGTAACTCTGTGAGATGAATTAACAGAACACAAAGCAGTTTCTCAAGCTTCTTTCCAGTATTTAACGGAAGATATTTCCTTTTTCACCATAGCCCTCTATGGGCTTCCAAATATCACTTTGCCAATTCCACAAGAACAGCATTAGCGAAAGGCTTCTTGAAGGAAAGCTGTAACTCTGTGAGATGAATTAACAGAACACAAAGCAGTTTCTCAGAAAGCTTCTTTCCAGTTTTTAACGGAAGATATTTCCTTTTCACCATTGCCCTCTATGGGCTTCCAAATATCACTTTGCCAATTCCACAAGAACAGCCTTAGCGAAAGGCTTCTTGAAGGAAAGATGTAACTCTGTGAGATGAATTAACAGAACACAAAGCAGTTTCTCAGAAAGCTTCTTTCCAGTTTTTAATGGAAGATATTTCCTTTTCACCATAGCCCTCTATGGGCTTCCAAATATCACTTTGCCAATTCCACAAGAACAGCCTTAGCGAAAGGCTTCTTGAAGGAAAGCTGTAACTCTGTGAGATGAATTAACAGAACACAAAACTGTTTCTCAGAAAGCTTCTTTCCAGTTTTTAACGGAAGATATTTCCTTTTCACCATAGCCCTCTAGGGCTTCCAAATATCACTTTGCCAATTCCACAAGAACACACTTAGCGAAAGGCTTCTTGAAGGAAAGCTGTAACTCTGTGAGATGAATTAACAGAACACAAAGCAGTTTCTCAGAAAGCTTCTTTCCAGTTTTTAACGGAAGATATTTCCTTTTCACCATAGCCCTCTATGGGCTTCCAAATATCACTTTGCCAATTCCACAAGAACAGTCTTAGAGAAAGGCTTCTTGAAGGAAAGCTGTAACTCTGTGAGATGAATTAGCAGAACACAAAGCAGTTTCTCAGAAAGCTTCTTTCCAGTATTTAACAGAAGATATTTCCTTTTCACCATAGCCCTCTATGGGCTTCCAAATATCACTTTGCCAATT
This sequence comes from Erythrocebus patas, assembly GCA_023783455.1. Taxonomy (NCBI): domain Eukaryota; kingdom Metazoa; phylum Chordata; class Mammalia; order Primates; family Cercopithecidae; genus Erythrocebus; species Erythrocebus patas. The sequence goes on from JAKFHT010000444.1 coordinate 53,875, forward strand.
CCACAAGAACAGCATTAGCGAAAGGCTTCTTGAAGGAAAGATGTAACTCTGTGAGATGAATTAACAGAACACAAAGCAGTTTCTCAGAAAGCTTCTTTCCAGTTTTTAACGGAAGATATTTCCTTTTCACCATAGCCCTCTATGGGCTTCCAAATATCACTTTGCCAATTCCACAAGAACAGCCTTAGCGAAAGGCTTATTGAAGGAAACATGTAACTCTGTGAGATGAATTAACAGAACACAAAGCAGTTTCTCAGAAAACTTCTTTCCAGTTTTTAACGGAAGATATTTCCTTTTCACCATAGCCCTCTATGGGCTTCCAAATATCACTTTTCCAATTCCACAAGAACAGTCTTAGAGAAAGGCTTCTTGTGGGGAAAGCTGTAACTCTGTGAGATAAATTAACAGAACACAAAGCAGTTTCTCAGAAAGCTTCTTTCCAGTATTTAACGGAAGATATTTCGTTTTTCACCATAGCTCTCTATGGGCTTCCAAATATCACTTTGCCAATTCCTGAAGAACAGCCATAGCGAAAGGCTTCATTAAGGGAAAGCTGTAACTCTGTGAGATGAATTAACAGAACACAAAACAGTTTCTCAGAAAGCTTCTTTCCAGTTTTTAATTGAAGATATTTCCTTTTTCACCATAGCCCTCTATGGGCTTCCAAATATCACTTTGCCAATTCCACAAGAACAGTCTTCGAGAAAGGCTTCTTGAAGGGAAAGCTGTAACTCTGTGAGATGAATTAGCAGAACACAAAGCAGTTTCTCAGAAAGCTTCTTTCCAGTTTTTAACTGAAGATATTTCCTTTTCACCATAGCCCTCTATGGGCTTCCAAATACCACTTTGCCAATTCCACAAGAACAGCTTAGAGAAAGGCTTCTTGAAGGAAAGATGTAACTCTGTGAGATGAATTAACAGAACACAAAGCAGTTTCTCAGAAAGCTTCTTTCCAGTTTTTAACGGAAGATATTTCCTTTTTCACCATAGCCCTCTATGGGCTTCCAAATATCACTTTGCCAATTCCACAAGAACAGCCTTAGAGAAAGGCTTCTTGAAGGAAAGCTGTAACTCTGTGAGATGAATTAGCAGAACACAAAGCAGTTTCTCAGAGAGCTTCTTTCCAGTATTTAACAGAAGATATTTCCTTTTTCACCGTAGCCCTCTATGGGCTTCCAAATACCACTTTGCCAATTCCACAAGAACAGCATTAGCGAAAGGCTTCTTGAAGGGAAAGATGTAACTCTGTGAGATGAATTAACAGAACACAATGCAGTTTCTCAGAAAGCTTCTTTCCAGTTTTTAACGGAATATATTTCGTTTTTCACCGTAGCCCTCTATGGGCTTCCAAATATCACTTTGCCAATTCCACAAGAACAGCCTTAGCGAAAGGCTTATTGAAGGGAAACATGTAACTCTGTGAGATGAATTATCAGAACACAAAGCATTTTCTCAGAAAACTTCTTTCCAGTTTTTAAAGGAAGATATTTCCTTTTTCACCATAGCCCTCTAGTGGCTTCAAAATATCACTTTTCCAATTCCACAAGAACAGTCTTAGAGAAAGGCTTCTTGTGGGGAAAGCTGTAACTCTGTGAGATAAATTAACAGAACACAAAGCAGTTTCTCAGAAAGCTTCTTTCCAGTATTTAACGGAAGATATTTCGTTTTTCACCATAGCTCTCTATGGGCTTCCAAATATCACTTTGCCAATTCCTGAAGAACAGCCTTAGCGAAAGGCTTCATTAAGGGAAAGCTGTAACTCTGTGAGATGAATTAACAGAACACAAAACAGTTTCTCAGAAAGCTTCTTTCCAGTTTTTAATTGAAGATATTTCCTTTTTCACCATAGCCCTCTAGGGGCTTCCAAATATCACTTTGCCAATTCCACAAGAACACACTTAGCGACAGGCTTCTTGAAGGGAAAGATGTAACTCTGTGAGATGAATTAACAGAACACAAAGCAGTTTCTCAGAAAGGTCCTTTCCAGTTTTTAATGGAAGATATTTCCTTTTTCACCATAGCCCTCTATGGGCTTCCAAATATCACTTTGCCAATTCCACAAGAACAGCCTTAGCGAAAGGCTTCTTGAAGGGAAAGCTGTAACTCTGTGAGATGAATTAACAGAACACAAAACTGTTTCTCAGAAAGCTTCTTTCCAGTTTGTAACCAAAGATATTTCCTTTTTCACCATAGCCCTCTAGGGGCTTCCAAATATCACTTTGCCAATTCCACAAGAACACACTTAGCGACAGGCTTCTTGAAGGAAAGATGTAACTCTGTGAGATGACTTAACAGAACACAAAGCAGTTTCTCAGAAAGCTTCTTTCCAGTTTTTAACGGAAGATATTTCCTTTTCACCATTGCCTCTATGGGCTTCCAAATATCACTTTGCCAATTCCACAAGAACAGTCTTAGAAAGGCTTCTTGAAGGAAAGCTGTAACTCTGTGAGATGAATTAGCAGAACACAAAGCAGTTTCTCAGAAAGCTTCTTTCCAGTATTTAACAGAAGATATTTCCTTTTCACCATAGCCCTCTATGGGCTTCCAAATACCACTTTGCCAATTCCACAAGAACAGCATTAGCGAAAGGCTTTGAAGGAAAGATGTAACTCTGTGAGATGAATTAACAGAACACAATGCAGTTTCTCAGAAAGCTTCTTTCCAGTTTTTAACGGAATATATTTCGTTTTTCACCGTAGCCCTCTATGGGCTTCCAAATATCACTTTGCCAATTCCTGAAGAACAGCCTTAGCGAAAGGCTTCATTAAGGGAAAGCTGTAACTCTGTGAGATGAATTAACAGAACACAAAACAGTTTCTCAGAAAGCTTCTTTCCAGTTTTTAATTGAAGATATTTCCTTTTTCACCATAGCCCTCTAGGGGCTTCCAAATATCACTTTGCCAATTCCACAAGAACACACTTAGCGACAGGCTTCTTGAAGGGAAAGATGTAACTCTGTGAGATGAATTAACAGAACACAAAGCAGTTTCTCAGAAAGGTCCTTTCCAGTTTTTAATGGAAGATATTTCCTTTTTCACCATAGCCCTCTATGGGCTTCCAAATATCACTTTGCCAATTCCACAAGAACAGCCTTAGCGAAAGGCTTTTGAAGGAAAGCTGTAACTCTGTGAGATGAATTAACAGAACACAAAACTGTTTCTCAGAAAGCTTCTTTCCAGTTTGTAACCAAAGATATTTCCTTTTTCACCATAGCCCTCTAGGGCTTCCAAATATCACTTTGCCAATTCCACAAGAACACACTTAGCGACAGGCTTCTTGAAGGAAAGATGTAACTCTGTGAGATGACTTAACAGAACACAAAGCAGTTTCTCAGAAAGCTTCTTTCCAGTTTTTAACGGAAGATATTTCCTTTTCACCATTAGCCCTCTATGGGCTTCCAAATATCACTTTGCAAATTCCACAAGAACAGTCTTAGAGAAAGGCTTCTTGAAGGAAAGCTGTAACTCTGTGAGATGAATTAGCAGAACACAAAGCAGTTTCTCAGAGAGCTTCTTTCCAGTATTTAACAGAAGATATTTCCTTTTCACCATAGCCCTCTATGGGCTTCCAAATATCACTTTGCCAATTCCACAAGAACAGCATTAGCGAAAGGCTTTTGAAGGAAAGATGTAACTCTGTGAGATGAATTAACAGAACACAATGCAGTTTCTCAGAAAGCTTCTTTCCAGTTTTTAACGGAAGATATTTCCTTTTTCACCATAGCCCTCTATGGGCTTCCAAATATCACTTTGCCAATTCCACAAGAACAGCCTTAGCGAAAGGCTTCTTGAAGGGAAAGCTGTAACTCTGTGAGATGAATTAACAGAACACAAAACTGTTTCTCAGAAAGCTTCTTTCCAGTTTGTAACCAAAGATATTTCCTTTTTCACCATAGCCCTCTAGGGGCTTCCAAATATCACTTTGCCAATTCCACAAGAACACACTTAGCGACAGGCTTCTTAAAGGGAAACATGTAACTCTGTGAGATGACTTAACAGAACACAAAGCAGTTTCTCAGAAAGCTTCTTTCCAGTTTTTAACGGAAGATATTTCCTTTTTCACCATTACCTCTATGGGCTTCCAAATATCACTTTGCCAATTCCACAAGAACAGTCTTCGAGAAAGGCTTCTTGAAGGGAAAGCTGTAACTCTGTGAGATGAATTAGCAGAACACAAAGCAGTTTCTCAGAGAGCTTCTTTCCAGTATTTAACAGAAGATATTTCCTTTTTCACCGAAGCCCTCTATGGGCTTCCAAATACCACTTTGCCAATTCCACAAGAACAGCATTAGCGAAAGGCTTCTTGAAGGGAAAGATGTAACTCTGTGAGATGAATTAACAGAACACAATGCAGTTTCTCAGAAAGCTTCTTTCCAGTTTTTAACGGAATATATTTCGTTTTTCACCGTAGCCCTCTATGGGCTTCCAAATATCACTTTGCCAATTCCTGAAGAACAGCCTTAGCGAAAGGCTTCATTAAGGGAAAGCTGTAACTCTGTGAGATGAATTAACAGAACACAAAACAGTTTCTCAGAAAGCTTCTTTCCAGTTTTTAATTGAAGATATTTCCTTTTTCACCATAGCCCTCTAGGGGCTTCCAAATATCACTTTGCCAATTCCACAAGAACACACTTAGCGACAGGCTTCTTGAAGGGAAAGATGTAACTCTGTGAGATGAATTAACAGAACACAAAGCAGTTTCTCAGAAAGGTCCTTTCCAGTTTTTAATGGAAGATATTTCCTTTTTCACCATAGCCCTCTATGGGCTTCCAAATATCACTTTGCCAATTCCACAAGAACACACTTAGCGACAGGCTTCTTGAAGGGAAAGATGTAACTCTGTGAGATGAATTAACAGAACACAAAGCAGTTTCTCAGAAAGCTTCTTTCCAGTTTTTAATGGAAGATATTTCCTTTTTCACCATAGCCCTCTATGGGCTTCCAAATATCACTTTGCCAATTCCACAAGAACAGCCTTAGCGAAAGGCTTCTTGAAGGGAAAGCTGTAACTCTGTGAGATGAATTAACAGAACACAAAACTGTTTCTCAGAAAGCTTCTTTCCAGTTTGTAACCAAAGATATTTCCTTTTTCACCATAGCCCTCTAGGGGCTTCCAAATATCACTTTGCCAATTCCACAAGAACACACTTAGCGACAGGCTTCTTAAAGGGAAACATGTAACTCTGTGAGATGACTTAACAGAACACAAAGCAGTTTCTCAGAAAGCTTCTTTCCAGTTTTTAACGGAAGATATTTCCTTTTTCACCATAGCCCTCTATGGGCTTCCAAATATCACTTTGCCAATTCCACAAGAACAGTCTTCGAGAAAGGCTTCTTGAAGGGAAAGCTGTAACTCTGTGAGATGAATTAGCAGAACACAAAGCAGTTTCTCAGAGAGCTTCTTTCCAGTATTTAACAGAAGATATTTCCTTTTTCACCGTAGCCCTCTATGGGCTTCCAAATACCACTTTGCCAATTCCACAAGAACAGCATTAGCGAAAGGCTTCTTGAAGGGAAAGATGTAACTCTGTGAGATGAATTAACAGAACACAATGCAGTTTCTCAGAAAGCTTCTTTCCAGTTTTTAACGGAATATATTTCGTTTTTCACCGTAGCCCTCTATGGGCTTCCAAATATCACTTTGCCAATTCCACAAGAACAGCCTTAGCGAAAGGCTTATTGAAGGGAAACATGTAACTCTGTGAGATGAATTATCAGAACACAAAGCATTTTCTCAGAAAACTTCTTTCCAGTTTTTAAAGGAAGATATTTCCTTTTTCACCATAGCATTCTAGGGGCTTCCAAATATCACTTTGCAATTCCACGAGAACAGTCTTAGAGAAAGGCTTCTTGAGGTGAAAGTTGTATCTCTGTGAGATGAATTAACAGAACACAAAGCAGTTTCTCAGAAAGCTTCTTTCCAGTTTTTAACGGAAGATATTTCCTTCTTCACCATTGCCCTCTATGGGCTTCCAAATATCACTTTGCCAATTCCACAAGAACAGACTTAGCCACAGGCTTCTTGAAGGGAAAGATGTAACTCTGTGAGATGAATTAACGGAACACAAAGCAGTTTCTCAGAAAGCTTCTTTCCAGTTTTTAATGGAAGATATTTCCTTTTTCACCATAGCCCTCTATGGGTTTCCAAATATCACTTTGCCACATCCACAAGAACAGTCTTAGAGAAAGGCTTCTTTAGGGAAAGCTGTAACCTGTGAGATGAATTAACAGAGCACAAATTAGTTTCTCAGAAAGCTTCTTTCCAGTATTTAACAGAAGATATTTCCTTTTCACCATAGCCCTCTAAGGGCTTCCAAATATCACTTTGCCAATTCCACAAGAACAGCATTAGCGAAAGGCTTCTTGAATGGAAAGCTGTAACTCTGTGAGATGAATTAACAGAACACAAAGCAGCTTCTCAGAAAGCTTCTTGCCAGTTTTTAACGGAATATATTTCCTTTTTCACCATAGCCCTCTAGGGGCTTCGAAATATCACTTTGCCAATTCCACAAGAACACACTTAGCGACAGGCTTCTTAAAGGGAAACATGTAACTCTGTGAGATGACTTAACAGAACACAAAGCAGTTTCTCAGAAAGCTTCTTTCCAGTTTTTAACAGAAGATATTTCCTTTTTCACCATAGCCCTCTATGGGCTTCCAAATATCACTTTGCCAATTCCACAAGAACAGTCTTCGAGAAAGGCTTCTTGAAGGGAGGAAAGCTGTAACTCTGTGAGATGAATTAGCAGAACACAAAGCAGTTTCTCAGAGAGCTTCTTTCCAGTATTTAACAGAAGATATTTCCTTTTTCACCGTAGCCCTCTATGGGCTTCCAAATACCACTTTGCCAATTCCACAAGAACAGCATTAGCGAAAGGCTTCTTGAAGGGAAAGATGTAACTCTGTGAGATGAATTAACAGAACACAATGCAGTTTCTCAGAAAGCTTCTTTCCAGTTTTTAACGGAATATATTTTGTTTTTCACCGTAGCCCTCTATGGGCTTCCAAATATCACTTTGCCAATTCCACAAGAACAGCCTTAGCGAAAGGCTTATTGAAGGGAAACATGTAACTCTGTGAGATGAATTATCAGAACACAAAGCATTTCTCAGAAAACTTCTTTCCAGTTTTTAAGGAAGATATTTCCTTTTCACCATAGCCTCTATGGGCTTCCAAATATCACTTTGCAATTCCACGAGAACAGTCTTAGAGAAAGGCTTCTTGAGGTGAAAGTTGTATCTCTGTGAGATGAATTAACAGAACACAAAGCAGTTTCTCAGAAAGCTTCTTTCCAGTTTTTAACGGAAGATATTTCCTTCTTCACCATTGCCCTCTATGGGCTTCCAAATATCACTTTGCCAATTCCACAAGAACAGACTTAGCCACAGGCTTCTTGAAGGGAAAGATGTAACTCTGTGAGATGAATTTACAGAACACAAAGCAGTTTCTCAGAAAGCTTCTTTCCAGTTTTTCATGGAAGATATTTCCTTTTTCACAATAGAGATCTAGGGGCTTGCAAATATCACTTTGCCACATCCACAAGAACAGTCTTAGAGAAAGGCATCTTTAGGGGAAAGCTGTAACCATGTGAGATGAATTAACAGAGCACAAATTAGTTTCTCAGAAAGCTTCCTTCCAGTATTTAACAGAAGATATTTCATTTTGCACCATAGACCTCTAAGGGCTTCCAAATATCACTTTGCCAATTCCACAAGAACAGCATTAGCGAAAGGCTTCTTGAATGGAAAGCTGTAACTCTGTGAGATGAATTAACAGAACACAAAGCAGTTTCTCAGAAAGCTTCTTGCCAGTTTTTAACGGAATATATTTCCTTTTTCACCATAGCCCTCTAGGGGCTTCCAAATATCACTTTGCCAATTCCACAAGAACACACTTAGCGACAGGCTTCTTAAAGGGAAACATGTAACTCTGTGAGATGAATTAACAGAACACAAAGCAGTTTCTCAGAAAGCTTCTTTCCAGTTTTTCATGGAAGATATTTCCTTTTTCACAATAGCCCTCTAGGGGCTTCCAAATATCACTTTGCCAAATCCACAAGAACAGTCTCTCAGACAGTTTCTTTCCAGTTTTCATGGAAGATATTTCCTTTTCACCATAGCCTCTATGGGCTTCCAAATATCACTTTCCCAATTCCACAAGAACAGCCTTAGCGAAGGCTTCTTGAAGGAAAGATGTAACTCTGTGAGATGAATTAACAGAACACAAAGCAGTTTCTCAGAAAGCTTCTTTCCAGTTTTAACGGAAGATATTTCCTTTTTCACCATAGCCCTCTATGGGCTTCCAAATATCACTTTGCAATTCCACAAGAACAGTCTTAGCGAAGGCTTCTTGAAGGAAAGATGTAACTCTGTGAGATGAATTAACAGAACACAAAGCAGTTTCTCAGAAAGCTTCTTTCCAGTTTTAATGGAAGATATTTCCTTTTTCACCATAGCCTCTATGGGCTTCCAAATATCACTTTCCCAATTCCACAAGAACAGTCTTAGCGAAAGGCTTCTTGAAGGAAAGCTGTAACTCTGTGAGATGAATTAACAGAACACAAAGCAGTTTCTCAAGCTTCTTTCCAGTTTTTAACGGAAGATATTTCCTTTTCACCATAGCCCTCTATGGGCTTCCAAATATCACTTTGCCAATTCCACAAGAACAGACTTAGCGAAAGGCTTCTTGAGGTGAAAGATGTAACTCTGTGAGATGAATTAACAGAACACAAAGCAGTTTCTCAGAAAGCTTCTTTCCAGTTTTTAACGGAAGATATTTTTTTTCACCATAGCCCTCTAGGGGCTTCCAAATATCACTTTGCAATTCCACAAGAACAGTCTTAGCGAAAGGCTTCTTGAGGAAAGCTGTAACTCTGTGAGATGAATTAACAGAACACAAAGCAGTTTCTCAAGCTTCTTTCCAGTTTTTAACGGAAGATATTTCCTTTTCACCATAGCCCTCTATGGGCTTCCAAATATCACTTTGCAATTCCACAAGAACAGTCTTAGAAAGGCTTCTTGAGGAAAGCTGT
>JAKFHT010000445.1:0-62838 GCA_023783455.1 Erythrocebus patas
TTCTCAGAAAGCTTCTTTCCAGTTTTTAACGGAAGATATTTCCTTTTTCACCATAGCACTCTATGGGCTTCCAAATATCACTTTACCAATTACACAAGAACACTCTTACCGAAAGGCTTCTTGAAGGGAAAGATGCAACCCTGTGAGATGATTTATCAGAACACAAAGCAGTTTCTCAGAAAGCTTCTTTCCGGTTTTTAACGGATGATATTTCCTTTTTCACCATAGCCCTCTAGGGGCTTCCAAATATAACTTTGTCAATTCTACAAGAACAGCCTGAGTGAAAGGCTTCTTGAAGGGAAAGATGTAACTCTGTGAGATGAATTAACAGAACACAAAGCAGTTTCTCAGAAAGCTTCTTTCCAGGTTTTAACGTAAGATATTTTTTTTTTCACCATAGCCCTCTATGGGCTTCCAAATATCACTTTTCCAATTCCACAAGAACAGCCTTAGCGAGAGGGTTACTGAAGGGAAAGAAGTAACTCTGTGAGATGAATTAACAGAACACAGAGCAGTTTCTCAGAAAGCTTCTTTCCAGTTTTGAACGGAAGATATTTCCTTTTTCACCATAGCCCTCTATGGGCTTCCAAATATCCCTTTGCCAATTCCACAAGAACAGCCTTAACGAAAGGCTTCTTGAAGGGAATGATGTAACTCTGTGAGATGAATTAACAGAACACAGAGCAGTTTCTCAGAAAGCTTCAGTTTTTAACGGAAGATATTTCCTTTTTCACCATAGCCCTCTATGGGCTTCCAAACATCACTTTTCCAACTCCACAAGAACAGCCTTACAAAAAGGCTTCCTGAAGGGAAAGATGTAACTCTGTGAGATGAATTAACAGAACACAAAGCAGTTTCTCAGAAAGCTTCTTTCCAGTTTTTAACGGAAGATAATTCTTTTTTCACCCTAGCCCTCTAAGGGCTTCCAAATATCACCTTGCCAATTCCACAAGAACTGCCGAAGCGAAAAGCTTCTTCAAGGGAAAGATGTAACTCTCTGAGATGTATTGACAGAACACAAAGCAGTTTCTCAGAAAGCATCTTTCCAGTTTTTAACGGAAGATATTTCCTTTTTCACCATAGCCCTCTATGGGCTTCCAAATATCCCTTTGCCAATTCCACAAGAACAGCCTTAGCGAAAGGCTTCTTGAAGGGAACCATGTAACTCTGTGAGATGAATTAACAGAACACAGAGCAGTTTCTCAGAAAGCTTCTTTCCAGTTTTTAACGGAAGATATTTCCTTTTTCACCATAGCCCTCTATGGGCTTCCAAATATCACTTTTCAACTCCACAAGAACAGTCTTGGAAAAAGGCTCCCTGAAGGGAAAGATGTAACTCTGTGAGATGAATTAACAGAACACAAAGCAGTTTCTCAGAAAGCTTCTTTCCAGTTTTTAACGGAAGATATTTCTTTTTTCACCATAGCCCTCTATGGGCTTCCAAATATCACTTTGCCAATTCCACAAGAACAGCCTAAGCGAAAAGCTTCTTGAAGGGAAAGATGTAACTCTCTGAAATGATTTAACAGAACACAAAGCAGTTTCTCAGAAAGCTTCTTTCCACTTTTTAACGGAACATATTTCCTTTTTCACCATTGCCCTCTATGGGCTTCGAAATATGACATTCCCAATTCCACAAGAACAGACTTAGCGAAAGGCTTCTTGAAGGGAAAGATGTAACTCTGTGAGATGAATTAACAGAACACAAAGCAGTTTCTCAGAAAGCTTCTTTCCAGTTTTTAACGGAAGATATTTCCTTTTTCACCATAGCCCTCTATGGGCTTCCAAATAGCACTTTACCAATTACACAAGAACACTCTTACCGAAAGGCTTCTTGAAGGGAAAGATGCAACTCTGTGAGATGATTTATCAGAACACAAAGCAGTTTCTCAGAAAGCTTCTTTCCGGTTTTTAACGGATGATATTTCCTTTTTCACCATAGCCCTCTATGGGCTTCCAAATATCACCTTGTCAATTCTACAAGAACAGCCTAAGCGAAAGGCTTCTTGAAGGGAAAGATGTAACTCTGTGAGATGAATTAACAGAACACAAAGCAGTTTCTCAGAAAGCTTCTTTCCAGTATTTAATGAAAGATATTTCCTTTTTCAACATAGCCCTCTATGGGCTTCCAAATATCACTTTGCCAATTCCACAAGAACAGCCTTAGCGAGAGGGTTCCTCAAGGGAAAGAAGTAACTCTGTGAGATGAATTAACAGAACACAGAGCAGTTTCTCAGAAAGCTTCTTTCCAGTTTTGAACGGATATTTCCTTTTTCACCATAGCCCTCTATGGGCTTCCAAATATCCCTTTGCCAATTCCACAAGAACAGCCTGAGCGAAAGGCTTCTTGAAGGGAAAGATGTAACTCTGTGAGATGAATTAACAGAACACAGAGCAGTTTCTCAGAAAGCTTCTTTCCAGTTTTTAACGGAAGATATTTCCTTTTACACCATAGCCCTCTATGGGCTTCCTAATATGACTTTGCCAATTCCACAAGAACGGCCTTATGGAAAGGCTTCTTGAAGGGAAAGATGTAACGCTGTGAGATGAATTAACAGAACACAAAGCAGTTTCTCAGAAAGCTTCTTTCCAGTTTTTAACGTAAGATATTTCCTTTTTCACCATAGCCCTCTATGGGCTTCCAAATACCACTTTTCCAATTCCACAAGAACAGCCTTAACGAAAGGCTTCCTGAAGGGAAAGATGTAACTCTGTGAGATGAATTAACAGAACACAAAGCAGTTTCTCAGAAAGCTTCTTTCCAGTTTTGAACGGAAGATATTTCCTTTTTCACCATAGCATTCTATGGGCTTCAAATATCCCTTTACCAATTACACAAGAAGACTCTTACCGAAAGGCTTCTTGAAGGGAAAGATGCAACACTGTGAGATGATTTAACAGAACACAAAGCAGTTTCTCAGAAAGCTTCTTTCCAGTTTTTAAGGGATGATATTTCCTTTTTCACCATAGCCCTCTATGGGCTTCAAAATATCACTTTGCCAATTCCACAAGAACAGCCTTAGCGAAAGGATTCTTGAAGGGAAAGATGTTAGTCTGTGAGATGAATTAACAGAACACAGAGCAGTTTCTCAGAATGCTTCTTTCCAGTTTTTAACGGAAGATATTTCCTTTTTCATCATAGCCCTCTAAGGGGTTCCAAATATCACTTTGCCAATTCCACAAGAACAGCCTTAGTGAAAGGCTTCTTGAAGGGAAAAATGTAACTCTGTGAGATGAATTAAGAGAACACAGAGTAGTTTCTCAGAAAGCTTCTTTCCGGTTTTTAACTGATGATATTTCCTTTTTCACCATAGACCTCTATGGGCTTTCAAATATCACTTTGCCAATTCTACAAGAACAGCCTTAGCGAAAGGCTTCTTGAAGGGAAAGATGTAACTCTGTGAGATGAATTAACAGAACACAAAGCAGTTTCTCAGAAAGCTTCCTTCCAGTTTTTAACGGAAGATATTTCGTTTTTCACCATAGCCGTCTATGGGCTTCCAAATATCACTTTGCCAATTGTACAAGAACAGCCTTAGCGAAAGGCTTCCTGAAGGGAAAGATGTAACTCTGTGAGATGAATTAACAGAACACAAAGCAGTTTCTCAGAAAGCTTCTTTCCAGTTTTTAACGGAAGATATTTCCTTTTTCACCATAGCCCTCTATGGGCTTCCAAATATCACTTTACCAATTACACAAAAACACTCTTACCGAAAGGCTTCTTGAAAGGAAAGATGCAACTCTGTGAGATGATTTATCAGAACACAAAGCAGTTTCTCAGAAAGCTTCTTTCCGGTTTTTAACGGATGATATTTCCTTTTTCACCATAGCCCTCTATGGGCTTCCAAATATCACTTTGTCAATTCTACAAGAACAGCCTAGGCGAAAGGCATCTTGAAGGGAAAGATGTAACTCTGTGAGATGAATTAACAGAACACAAAGCAGTTTCTCAGAAACCTTCTTTCCAGTTTTTAACGGAAGATATTTCCTTTTTCACCATAGCCCTCTATTGGCTTCCAAATATCACTTTTCCAATTCCACAAGAACAGCCTTAGCGAAAGGCTTCCTGAAGGGAAAGATGTAACTCTGTGAGATGAACTAACAGAACACAAAGCAGATTCTCAGAAGGCTTCTTTCTAGTTTTTAACGGAAGATATTTCTTTTTTCACCATAGCCCTCTATGGGCTTCCAAATATCCCTTTGCCAATTCCACAAGAACAGCCTAAGCGAAAATCTTCTTGAAGGGAAAGATGTAACTCTCTGAGATGAATTAACAAACACAAAGCAGTTTCTCAGAAAGCTTCTTTCCAGTTTTTAACGGAACATATTTCCTTTTTCACCATTGCCTTCTATGGGCTTCCAAATATCACATTCCCAATTTCACAAGAACAGACTTAGAGAAAGGCTTCTTGGAGGGAAAGATGTAACTCTGTGAGATGAATTAACAGAACACAAAGCAGTTTCTCAGAAAGCTTCTTTCCAGTTTTTAACGGAAGATATTTCCTTTTCAGCATAGCCCTCTATGGGCTTCCAAATATCCCTTGCCAATTCCACAAGAACAGCCTTAGCGAATGGCTTCTTGAAGGGAAAGATGTAACTCTGTGAGATGAATTAACAGAACACAGAGCAGTTTCTCAGAAAGCTTCTTTCCAGTTTTAACGGAAGATATTTCCTTTTCACCATAGCCCTCTATGGGCTTCCAAATATCCTTTGCCAATTCCACAAGAACAGCCTTAGCGAAAGGCTTCTTGAAGGAAAGATGTAACTCTGTGAGATGAATTAACAGAACACAGAGCAGTTTCAGAAAGCTTCTTTCCAGTTTTGAACGGAAGATATTTCCTTTTCACCATAGCCCTCTATGGGCTTCCAAATATCACTTTTCCAATTCCACAAGAACAGCCTTAGCGAAGGCTTCTTGAAGGGAAAGATGTAACTCTGTGAGATGAATTAACAGAACACAGAGCAGTTTCTCAGAAAGCTTCTTTCCAGTTTTGAACGGAAGATATTTCCTTTTTCACCATAGCCCTCTATGGGCTTCCAAATATCACTTGCCAATTCCACAAGAACAGCCTTAGCGAAAGGCTTCTTGAAGGAAAGATGTAACTCTGTGAGATGAATTAACAGAACACAGAGCAGTTTCTCAGAAAGCTTCTTTCCAGTTTTAACGGAAGATATTTCCTTTTCACCATAGCCCTCTATGGGCTTCCAAATATCACTTTGCCAATTCCACAAGAACAGCCTTAGGAAAGGCTTCCTGAAGGAAAGATGTAACCTGTGAGATGAATTAACAGAACACAAAGCAGTTTCTCAGAAAGCTTCTTCCAGTTTTAACGGAAGATATTTCTTTTTCACCATAGCCCTCTAAGGGCTTCCAAATATCACTTTTCCAATTCCAAAAGAACAGCCTTAGCGAAAGGCTTCCTGAAGGAAAGATGTAACTCTGTGAGATGAACTAACAGAACACAAAGCAGTTTCTCAGAAAGCTTCTTTCCAGTTTTAACGGAAGATATTTCTTTTTCACCATAGCCCTCTATGGGCTTCCAAATATCACTTTGCCAATTCCACAAGAACAGCCTAAGCGAAAAGCTTCTTGAAGGAAAGATGTAACTCTGTGAGATGAACTAACAGAACACAAAGCAGTTTCTCAGAAGGCTTCTTTCTAGTTTTTAACGGAAGATATTTCTTTTTTCACCATAGCCCTCTATGGGCTTCCAAACATCACTTTTCCAACTCCACAAGAACAGCCTTACAAAAAGGCTTCCTGAAGGGAAAGATGTAACTCTGTGAGATGAATTAACAGAACACAAAGCAGTTTCTCAGAAAGCTTCTTTCCAGTTTTTAACGGAAGATAATTCTTTTTTCACCCTAGCCCTCTAAGGGCTTCCAAATATAACTTTTCCAATTCCAAAAGAACAGCCTTAGCGAAAGGCTTCCTGAAGGGAAAGATGTAACTCTGTGAGATGAACTAACAGAACACAAAGCAGTTTCTCAGAAGGCTTCTTTCTAGTTTTTAACGGAAGATATTTCTTTTTTCACCATAGCCCTCTATGGGCTTCCAAATATCATTTTGCCAATTCCACAAGAACAGCCTAAGCGAAAAGCTTCTTGAAGGGAAAGATGTAACTCTCTGAGATGAATTAACAAACACAAAGCAGTTTCTCAGAAAGCTTCTTTCCAGTTTTGAACGGAAGATATTTCCTTTTTCACCATAGCCCTCTATGGGCTTCCAAATATCCCTTTGCCAATTCCACAAGAACAGCCTTAACGAAAGGCTTCTTGAAGGGAATGATGTAACTCTGTGAGATGAATTAACAGAACACAGAGCAGTTTCTCAGAAAGCTTCTTTCCAGTTTTTAACGGAAGATATTTCCTTTTCACCATAGCCTCTATGGGCTTCCAAACATCACTTTTCCAACTCCACAAGAACAGCCTTACAAAAAGGCTTCCTGAAGGAAAGATGTAACTCTGTGAGATGAATTAACAGAACACAAAGCAGTTTCTCAGAAAGCTTCTTTCCAGTTTTTAACGGAAGATAATTTTTTTCACCCTAGCCCTCTAAGGGCTTCCAAATATCACTGCCAATTCCACAAGAACAGCCTAGCGAAAGGCTTGAAGGAAAGATGTAACTCTCTGAGATGAATTGACAGAACACAAAGCAGTTTCTCAGAAAGCATCTTTCCAGTTTTTAACGGAAGATATTTCCTTTTCACCATAGCCCTCTATGGGCTTCCAAATATCCTTTGCCAATTCCACAAGAACAGCCTTAGCGAAAGGCTTTTGAAGGAACCATGTAACTCTGTGAGATGAATTAACAGAACACAGAGCAGTTTCTCAGAAAGCTTCTTTCCAGTTTTTAACGGAAGATATTTTTCACCATAGCCCTCTATGGGCTTCCAAATATCACTTTTCAATTCCACAAGAACAGTCTTGAAAAGGCTTCTTGAAGGGAAAGATGTAACTCTGTGAGATGAATTAACAGAACACAAAGCAGTTTCTCAGAAAGCTTCTTTCCAGTTTTAACGGAAGATATTTCTTTTTCACCATAGCCCTCTATGGGCTTCCAAATATCACTTTGCCAATTCCACAAGAACAGCCTAGCGAAAGCTTCTTGAAGGGAAAGATGTAACTCTCTGAGATGAATTAACAGAACACAAAGCAGTTTCTCAGAAAGCTTCTTTCCAGTTTTAACGGAACATATTTCCTTTTCACCATTGCCCTCTATGGGCTTCCAAATATCACTTTTCCAATTCCACAAGAACAGCCTTAGCGAAAGGCTTCTTGAAGGAAAGATGTAACTCTGTGAGATGAATTAACAGAACACAAAGCAGTTTCTCAGAAAGCTTCTTTCCAGTTTTTAACGGAAGATATTTCCTTTTCACCATAGCCTCTATGGGCTTCCAAATATCACTTTACCAATTACACAAGAAGACTCTTACCGAAAGGCTTCTTGAAGGGAAAGATGCAACTCTGTGAGATGAATTTACAGAACACAAAGCAGTTTCTCAGAAAGCTTCTTTCCGGTTTTTAACGGATGATATTTCCTTTTCACCATAGCCCTCTATGGGCTTCCAAATATCACCTTGTCAATTCTACAAGAACAGCCTAAGCGAAAGGCTTCTTGAAGGAAAGATGTAACTCTGTGAGATGAATTAACAGAACACAAAGCAGTTTCTCAGAAAGCTTCTTTCCAGTTTTTAAGGAAGATATTTCCTTTTCACCATAGCCTCTATGGGCTTCCAAATATCACTTTGCCAATTCCACAAGAACAGCCTTAGCGAAAGGCTTCCTGAAGGAAAGATGTAACTCTGTGAGATGAATTAACAGAACACAGAGCAGTTTCTCAGAAAGCTTCTTTCCAGTTTTGAACGGAAGATATTTCCTTTTCACCATAGCCCTCTATGGGCTTCCAAATATCCTTTGCCAATTCCACAAGAACAGCCTAGCGAAAGGCTTCTTGAAGGAAAGATGTAACTCTGTGAGATGAATTAACAGAACACAGAGCAGTTTCTCAGAAAGCTTCTTTCCAGTTTTTAACGGAAGATATTTCCTTTTCACCATAGCCCTCTATGGGCTTCCAAATATCCTTTGCCAATTCCACAAGAACAGCCTTATGGAAAGGCTTCTTGAAGGAAAGATGTAACGCTGTGAGATGAATTAACAGAACACAAAGCAGTTTCTCAGAAAGCTTCTTTCCAGTTTTTAACGAAGATATTTCCTTTTCACCATAGCCCTCTATGGGCTTCCAAATATCACTTTTCCAATTCCACAAGAACAGCCTTAACGAAAGGCTTCCTGAAGGGAAAGATGTAACTCTGTGAGATGAATTAACAGAACACAAAGCAGTTTCTCAGAAAGCTTCTTTCCAGTTTTGAACGGAAGATATTTCCTTTTTCACCATAGCATTCTATGGGCTTCAAATATCCCTTTACCAATTACACAAGAAGACTCTTACCGAAAGGCTTCTTGAAGGGAAAGATGCAACACTGTGAGATGATTTAACAGAACACAAAGCAGTTTCTCAGAAAGCTTCTTTCCAGTTTTTAAGGGATGATATTTCCTTTTTCACCATAGCCCTCTATGGGCTTCAAAATATCACTTTGCCAATTCCACAAGAACAGCCTTAGCGAAAGGATTCTTGAAGGGAAAGATGTTAGTCTGTGAGATGAATTAACAGAACACAGAGCAGTTTCTCAGAATGCTTCTTTCCAGTTTTTAACGGAAGATATTTCCTTTTTCATCATAGCCCTCTAAGGGGTTCCAAATATCACTTTGCCAATTCCACAAGAACAGCCTTAGTGAAAGGCTTCTTGAAGGAAAGATGTAACTCTGTGAGATGAATTAACAGAACACAGAGCAGTTTCTCAGAAAGCTTCTTTCCAGTTTTTAACGGATGATATTTCCTTTTCACCATAGACCTCTATGGGCTTCCAAATATCACTTTGCCAATTCTACAAGAACAGCCTTAGCGAAAGGCTTCTTGAAGGGAAAGATGTAACTCTGTGAGATGAATTAACAGAACACAAAGCAGTTTCTCAGAAAGCTTCTTTCCAGTTTTTAACGGAAGATATTTCCTTTTTCACCATAGCCGTCTATGGGCTTCCAAATATCACTTTGCCAATTGTACAAGAACAGCCTTAGCGAAAGGCTTCCTGAAGGGAAAGATGTAACTCTGTGAGATGAATTAACAGAACACAAAGCAGTTTCTCAGAAAGCTTCTTTCCAGTTTTTAACGGAAGATATTTCCTTTTTCACCATAGCCCTCTATGGGCTTCCAAATATCACTTTACCAATTACACAAGAACACTCTTACCGAAAGGCTTCTTGAAGGGAAAGATGCAACTCTGTGAGATGATTTATCAGAACACAAAGCAGTTTCTCAGAAAGCTTCTTTCCGGTTTTTAACGGATGATATTTCCTTTTTCACCATAGCCCTCTATGGGCTTCCAAATATCACTTTGTCAATTCTACAAGAACAGCCTAGGCGAAAGGCATCTTGAAGGGAAAGATGTAACTCTGTGAGATGAATTAACAGAACACAAAGCAGTTTCTCAGAAAGCTTCTTTCCAGTTTTTAACGGAAGATATTTCCTTTTTCACCATAGCCCTCTATTGGCTTCCAAATATCACTTTTCCAATTCCACAAGAACAGCCTTAGCGAAAGGCTTCCTGAAGGGAAAGATGTAACTCTGTGAGATGAACTAACAGAACACAAAGCAGATTCTCAGAAGGCTTCTTTCTAGTTTTTAACGGAAGATATTTCTTTTTTCACCATAGCCCTCTATGGGCTTCCAAATATCCCTTTGCCAATTCCACAAGAACAGCCTAAGCGAAAATCTTCTTGAAGGGAAAGATGTAACTCTCTGAGATGAATTAACAAACACAAAGCAGTTTCTCAGAAAGCTTCTTCCAGTTTTAACGGAACATATTTCCTTTTCACCATTGCCCTCTATGGGCTTCCAAATATCACATTCCCAATTTCACAAGAACAGACTTAGAGAAAGGCTTCTTGGAGGGAAAGATGTAACTCTGTGAGATGAATTAACAGAACACAAAGCAGTTTCTCAGAAAGCTTCTTTCCAGTTTTTAACGGAAGATATTTCCTTTTTCAGCATAGCCCTCTATGGGCTTCCAAATATCCCTTTGCCAATTCCACAAGAACAGCCTTAGCGAATGGCTTCTTGAAGGGAAAGATGTAACTCTGTGTGATGAATTCACAGAACACAGAACAGTTTCTCAGAAAGCTTCTTTCCAGTTTTCAACGTTAGATACTTCCTTTTTCACCATAGCCCTCTATGGGCTTCCAAATATCCCTTTGCCAATTCCACAAGAACAGCCTTAGCAAAAGGATTCTTGTAGGGAATGATGTAACTCTGTGAGATGAATTAACAGAACACAGAGCAGTTTCTTAGAAAGCTTCTTTCCAGTTCTGAACGGAAGATACTTCCTTTTTCACCATAGCCCTCTATGTTCTTCCAAATATCACTTTGCCAATTCCACAAGAAGACCCTTAGCGAATGGCTTCTTGAAGGGAAAGATGTAACTCTGTGAGATGAGTTAACAGAACACAGAGCAGTTTCTCAGAAAGCTTCTTTCCAGTTTTGAACGGAAGATATTTCCTTTTTCACCATAGCCCTCTATGGGCTTCCTAATATCACTGTGCCAATTCCACAAGAACAACCTTAGCGAAAGGCTTCTTGAAGGGAACGATGTAACTCTGTGAGATGAATTAACAGAACACAGAGTAGTTTCTCAGAAAGCTTCTTTCCAGTTTTTAACGGAAGATATTTCCTTTTTCACCATAGCCCTCTATGGGCTTCCAAATATCACTTTGCCAATTCCACAAGATCAGCCTTAGGGAAAGGCTTCCTGAAGGGAAATATGTAACTCTGTGAGATGAATTAAGAGAACACAAAGCAGTTTCTCAGAAAGCTTCTTTCCAGTTTTTAACGGAAGATATTTCCTTTTTCACCATAGCCCTCTAAGGGCTTCCAAATATCACTTTTCCAATTCCAAAAGAACAGCCTTAGCGAAAGGCTTCCTGAAGGGAAAGATGTAACTCTGTGAGATGAACTAACAGAACAGAAAGCAGTTTCTCAGAAGGCTTCTTTCTAGTTTTTAACGGAAGATATTTCTTTTTTCACCATAGCCCTCTATGGGCTTCCAAATATCATTTTGCCAATTCCACAAGAACAGCCTAAGCGAAAAGCTTCTTGAAGGGAAAGATGTAACTCTGTGAGATGAACTAACAGAACACAAAGCAGTTTCTCAGAAGGCTTCTTTCTAGTTTTTAACGGAAGATATTTCTTTTTTCACCATAGCCCTCTATGGGCTTCCAAACATCACTTTTCCAACTCCACAAGAACAGCCTTACAAAAAGGCTTCCTGAAGGGAAAGATGTAACTCTGTGAGATGAATTAACAGAACACAAAGCAGTTTCTCAGAAAGCTTCTTTCCAGTTTTTAACGGAAGATAATTCTTTTTTCACCCTAGCCCTCTAAGGGCTTCCAAATATAACTTTTCCAATTCCAAAAGAACAGCCTTAGCGAAAGGCTTCCTGAAGGGAAAGATGTAACTCTGTGAGATGAACTAACAGAACACAAAGCAGTTTCTCAGAAGGCTTCTTTCTAGTTTTAACGGAAGATATTTCTTTTTCACCATAGCCCTCTATGGGCTTCCAAATATCATTTTGCCAATTCCACAAGAACAGCCTAGCGAAAGGCTTCTTGAAGGAAAGATGTAACTCTGAGATGAATTAACAAACACAAAGCAGTTTCTCAGAAAGCTTCTTCCAGTTTTTAACGGAAGATATTTCCTTTTCACCATAGCCCTCTATGGGCTTCCAAATATCCCTTTGCTAATTCCACAAGAACAGCCTTAACGAAAGGCTTTGAAGGAAAGATGTAACTCTGTGAGATGAATTAACAGAACACAGAGCAGTTTCTCAGAAAGCTTCTTTCCAGTTTTTAACGGAAGATATTTCCTTTTCACCATAGCCTCTATGGGCTTCCAAACATCACTTTTCCAACTCCACAAGAACAGCCTTACAAAAAGGCTTCCTGAAGGAAAGATGTAACTCTGTGAGATGAATTAACAGAACACAAAGCAGTTTCTCAGAAAGCTTCTTTCCAGTTTTTAACGGAAGATAATTTTTTTCACCCTAGCCCTCTAAGGGCTTCCAAATATCACCTTGCCAATTCCACAAGAACAGCCTAGCGAAAGGCTTTGAAGGAAAGATGTAACTCTCTGAGATGTATTGACAGAACACAAAGCAGTTTCTCAGAAAGCATCTTTCCAGTTTTAACGGAAGATATTTCCTTTTTGACCATAGCCCTCTATGGGCTTCCAAATATCCCTTTGCTAATTCCACAAGAACAGCCTTAGCGAAAGGCTTTGAAGGAAAGATGTAACTCTGTGAGATGAATTAACAGAACACAGAGCAGTTTCTCAGAAAGCTTCTTTCCAGTTTTTAACGGAAGATATTTTTTCACCATAGCCCTCTATGGGCTTCCAAATATCACTTTTCAACTCCACAAGAACAGCCTTAGCGAAAGGCTTCTGAAGGAAAGATGTAACTCTGTGAGATGAATTAACAGAACACAAAGCAGTTTCTCAGAAAGCTTCTTTCCAGTTTTAACGGAAGATATTTCTTTTTCACCATAGCCCTCTATGGGCTTCCAAATATCACTTTGCCAATTCCACAAGAACAGCCTAGCGAAAGGCTTCTTGAAGGAAAGATGTAACTCTCTGAGATGAATTAACAGAACACAAAGCAGTTTCTCAGAAAGCTTCTTTCCACTTTTTAACGGAACATATTTCCTTTTCACCATTGCCCTCTATGGGCTTCAAATATCACTTTTCCAATTCCACAAGAACAGACTTAGCGAAAGGCTTCTTGAAGGGAAAGATGTAACTCTGTGAGATGAATTAACAGAACACAAAGCAGTTTCTCAGAAAGCTTCTTTCCAGTTTTTAACGGAAGATATTTCCTTTTTCACCATAGCCCTCTATGGGCTTCCAAATATCACTTTACCAATTACACAAGAACACTCTTACCGAAAGGCTTCTTGAAGGGAAAGATGCAACTCTGTGAGATGATTTATCAGAACACAAAGCAGTTTCTCAGAAAGCTTCTTTCCGGTTTTTAACGGATGATATTTCCTTTTTCACCATAGCCCTCTATGGGCTTCCAAATATCACCTTGTCAATTCTACAAGAACAGCCTAAGCGAAAGGCTTCTTGAAGGGAAAGATGTAACTCTGTGAGATGAATTAACAGAACACAAAGCAGTTTCTCAGAAAGCTTCTTTCCAGTTTTTAACGTAAGATATTTCCTTTTTCAACATAGCCCTCTATGGGCTTCCAAATATCACTTTGCCAATTCCACAAGAACAGCCTTAGCGAGAGGGTTCCTGAAGGGAAAGAAGTAACTCTGTGAGATGAATTAACAGAACACAGAGCAGTTTCTCAGAAAGCTTCTTTCCAGTTTTGAACGGAAGATATTTCCTTTTCACCATAGCCTCTATGGGCTTCCAAATATCCTTTGCCAATTCCACAAGAACAGCCTTAGCGAAAGGCTTCTTGAAGGAAAGATGTAACTCTGTGAGATGAATTAACAGAACACAGAGCAGTTTCTCAGAAAGCTTCTTTCCAGTTTTTAACGGAAGATATTTCCTTTTCACCATAGCCCTCTATGGGCTTCCTAATATGACTTTGCCAATTCCACAAGAACGGCCTTATGGAAAGGCTTCTTGAAGGGAAAGATGTAACGCTGTGAGATGAATTAACAGAACACAAAGCAGTTTCTCAGAAAGCTTCTTTCCAGTTTTTAACGTAAGATATTTCCTTTTTCACCATAGCCCTCTATGGGCTTCCAAATATCACTTTTCCAATTCCACAAGAACAGCAGGCTTCCTGAAGGGAAAGATGTAACTCTGTGAGATGAATTAACAGAACACAAAGCAGTTTCTCAGAAAGCTTCTTTCCAGTTTTGAACGGAAGATATTTCCTTTTTCACCATAGCATTCTATGGGCTTCAAATATCCCTTTACCAATTACACAAGAAGACTCTTACCGAAAGGCTTCTTGAAGGGAAAGATGCAACACTGTGAGATGATTTAACAGAACACAAAGCAGTTTCTCAGAAAGCTTCTTTCCAGTTTTTAACGGATGATATTTTTTTCACCATAGCCCTCTATGGGCTTCAAATATCACTTTGCCAATTCCACAAGAACAGCCTTAGCGAAAGGCTTCTTGAAGGGAAAGATGTTAGTCTGTGAGATGAATTAACAGAACACAGAGCAGTTTCTCAGAAAGCTTCTTTCCAGTTTTAACGGAAGATATTTCCTTTTCATCATAGCCCTCTAAGGGGTTCCAAATATCACTTTGCCAATTCCACAAGAACAGCCTTAGTGAAAGGCTTCTGAAGGAAAGATGTAACTCTGTGAGATGAATTAACAGAACACAGAGCAGTTTCTCAGAAAGCTTCTTCCAGTTTTAACGGATGATATTTCCTTTTCACCATAGCCCTCTATGGGCTTTCAAATATCACTTTGCCAATTCTACAAGAACAGCCTTAGCGAAAGGCTTCTTGAAGGAAAGATGTAACTCTGTGAGATGAATTAACAGAACACAAAGCAGTTTCTCAGAAAGCTTCCTTCCAGTTTTAACGGAAGATATTTCTTTTTCACCATAGCCCTCTATGGGCTTCCAAATATCACTTTGCCAATTCTACAAGAACAGCCTTAGCGAAAGGCTTCCTGAAGGGAAAGATGTAACTCTGTGAGATGAATTAACAGAACACAAAGCAGTTTCTCAGAAAGCTTCTTTCCAGTTTTTAACGGAAGATATTTCCTTTTTCACCATAGCCCTCTATGGGCTTCCAAATATCACTTTACCAATTACACAAGAACACTCTTACCGAAAGGCTTCTTGAAGGGAAAGATGCAACTCTGTGAGATGATTTATCAGAACACAAAGCAGTTTCTCAGAAAGCTTCTTTCCGGTTTTTAACGGATGATATTTCCTTTTTCACCATAGCCCTCTATGGGCTTCCAAATATCACTTTGTCAATTCTACAAGAACAGCCTAAGCGAAAGGCTTCTTGAAGGGAAAGATGTAACTCTGTGAGATGAATTAACAGAACACAAAGCAGTTTCTCAGAAAGCTTCTTTCCAGTTTTAACGGAAGATATTTCCTTTTTCACCATAGCCCTCTATGGGCTTCCAAATATCACTTTTCCAATTCCACAAGAACAGCCTTAGCGAAAGGCTTCCTGAACGGAAAGATGTAACTCTGTGAGATGAACTAACAGAACACAAAGCAGTTTCTCAGAAGGCTTCTTTCCAGTTTTAACGGAAGATATTTCTTTTTCACCATAGCCCTCTATGGGCTTCCAAATATCCCTTTGCCAATTCCACAAGAACAGCCTAAGCGAAAAGCTTCTTGAAGGGAAAGATGTAACTCTCTGAGATGAATTAACAGAACACAAAGCAGTTTCTCAGAAAGCTTCTTTCCAGTTTTCAACGGAAGATATTTCCTTTTTCACCATAGCCCTCTATGGGCTTCCAAATATCACTTTTCCAATTCCACAAGAACAGCCTTAGAGAAAGGCTTCTTGAAGGAAAGATGTAACTCTGTGAGATGAATTAACAGAACACAAAGCAGTTTCTCAGAAAGCTTCTTTCCAGTTTTAACGGAAGATATTTCCTTTTCACCATAGCCCTCTATGGGCTTCCAAATATCCCTTTGCCAATTCCACAAGAACAGCCTTAGCGAAAGGCTTCTTGAAGGGAAAGATGTAACTCTGTGAGATGAATTAACAGAACACAGAACAGTTTCTCAGAAAGCTTCTTTCCAGTTTTTAACGGAAGATATTTCCTTTTCACCATAGCCCTCTATGGGCTTCCAAATATCCTTTGCCAATTCCACAAGAACAGCCTTAGCAAAAGGCTTCTTGAAGGAAAGATGTAACTCTGTGAGATGAATTAACAGAACACAGAGCAGTTTCTTAGAAAGCTTCTTTCCAGTTCTGAACGGAAGATATTTCCTTTTCACCATAGCCCTCTATGTTCTTCCAAATATCACTTTGCCAATTCCACAAGAAGAGCCTTAGCGAATGGCTTCTTGAAGGAAAGATGTAACTCTGTGAGATGAATTAACAGAACACAGAGCAGTTTCTCAGAAAGCTTCTTTCCAGTTTTTAACGGAAGATATTTCCTTTTCACCATAGCCCTCTATGGGCTTCCAAATATCCTTTGCCAATTCCACAAGAACAGCCTTAGCGAAAGGCTTCTTGAAGGGAAAGATGTAACTCTGTGAGATGAATTAACAGAACACAGAGCAGTTTCTCAGAAAGCTTCTTTCCAGTTTTAACGGAAGATATTTCCTTTTCACCATAGCCCTCTAAGGGCTTCCAAATATCCTTTGCCAATTCCACAAGAACAGCCTTAGGAAAGGCTTCTTGAAGGAAAGATGTAACTCTGTGAGATGAGTTAACAGAACACAGAGCAGTTTCTCAGAAAGCTTCTTTCCAGTTTTGAACGGAAGATATTTCCTTTTCACCATAGCCCTCTATGGGCTTCCAAATATCACTTTGCCAATTCCACAAGAACAACCTTAGCGAAAGGCTTCTTGAAGGAAAGATGTAACTCTGTGAGATGAATTAACAGAACACAGAGCAGTTTCTCAGAAAGCTTCTTTCCAGTTTTTAACGGAAGATATTTCCTTTTTCACCATAGCCCTCTATGGGCTTCCAAATATCACTTTGCCAATTCCACAAGATCAGCCTTAGGGAAAGGCTTCCTGAAGGGAAAGATGTAACTCTGTGAGATGAATTAACAGAACACAAAGCAGTTTCTCAGAAAGCTTCTTTCCAGTTTTTAACGGAAGATATTTTTTTCACCATAGCCCTCTATGGGCTTCCAAATATCACCTTGCCAATTCCACAAAAACCGTCTAAGCGAAAAGCTTCTTGAAGGGAAAGATGTAACTCTGTGAGATGAATTAACAGAACACAAAGCAGTTTCTCAGAAAGCTTCTTTCCAGTTTTAAACGGAACATATTTCCTTTTTCACCATAGCCTCTATGGGCTTCAAATATCACATTCCCAATTCCACAAGGACAGACTTAGCGAAAGGCTTCCTGAAGGGAAAGATGTAACTCTGTGAGATGAATTAACAGAACACAAAGCAGTTTCTCAGAAAGCTTCTTTCCAGTATTTAACGGAAGATATTTCCTTTTTCAACATAGCCCTCTATGGGCTTCCAAATATCACTTTGCCAATTCCACAAGAACAGCCTTAGCGAGAGGGTTCCTGAAGGGAAAGAAGTAACTCTGTGAGATGAATTAACAGAACACAGAGCAGTTTCTCATAAAGCTTCTTTCCAGTTTTGAACGGAAGATATTTCCTTTTTCACCATAGCCTCTATGGGCTTCCAAATATCCTTTGCCAATTCCACAAGAACAGCCTTAGCGAAAGGCTTTGAAGGAAAGATGTAACTCTGTGAGATGAATTAACAGAACACAAAGCAGTTTCTCAGAAAGCTTCTTTCCAGTTTTTAACGGAAGATATTTCCTTTTGCACCATAGCCCTCTATGGGCTTCCTAATATGACTTTGCCAATTCCACAAGAACGGCCTTATTGAAAGGCTTCTTGGAAGGAAAGATGTAACGCTCTGAGATGAATTAACAGAACACAAAGCAGTTTCTCAGAAAGCTTCTTTCCAGTTTTTAACGGAAGATATTTCCTTTTTCACCATAGCCCTCTATGGGCTTCCAAATATCACTTTTCCAATTCCACAAGAACAGCCTTAGCGAAAGGCTTCCTGAAGGGAAAGATGTAACTCTGTGAGATGAATTAACAGAACACAAAGCAGTTTCTCAGAAAGCTTCTTTCCAGTTTTGAACGGAAGATATTTCCTTTTTCACCATAGCATTCTATGGGCTTCAAATATCCCTTTACCAATTACACAAGAAGACTCTTACCGAAAGGCTTCTTGAAGGGAAAGATGCAACTCTGTGAGATGATTTAACAGAACACAAAGCAGTTTCTCAGAAAGCTTCTTTCCAGTTTTGAACGGAAGATATTTCCTTTTTCACCATAGCCCTCTATGGGCTTCCAAATATCACTTTGTCAATTCTACAAGAACAGCCTAAGCGAAAGGCTTCTTGAAGGGAAAGATGTAACTCTGTGAGATGAATTAACAGAACACAAAGCAGTTTCTCAGAAAGCTTCTTTCCAGTTTTTAACGGAAGATATTTCCTTTTTCACCATAGCCCTCTATGGGTTTCCAAATATCACTTTGCCAATTCTACAAGAATAGCCTTAGCGAAAGGCTTCTTGAAGGGAAAGATGTAACTCTGTGAGATGAATAAAGAGAACACAGAGCAGTTTCTCAGAAAGCTTCCTTCCAGTTTTCAACGGAAGATATTTCCTTTTTCACCATAGCCGTCTATGGGCTTCCAAATATCACTTTACCAATTCTACAAGAACAGCCTTAGCGAAGGCTTCTTGAAGGAAAGATGTAACTCTGTGAGATGAATTAACAGAACACAAAGCAGTTTCTCAGAAAGCTTCTTTCCAGTTTTTAACGGAAGATATTTCCTTTTTCACCATAGCCCTCTATGGGCTTCCAAATATCACTTTACCAATTACACAAGAACACTCTTACCGAAAGGTTTCTTGAAGGGAAAGATGCAACTCTGTGAGATGATTTATCAGAACACAAAGCAGTTTCTCAGAAAGCTTCTTTCCAGTTTTAACGGATGATATTTCCTTTTTCACCATAGCCCTCTATGGCTTCCAAATATCACTTTGTCAATTCTACAAGAACAGCCTAGCGAAAGGCTTCTGGAAGGAAAGATGTAACTCTGTGAGATGAATTAACAGAACACAGAGCAGTTTCTCAGAAAGCTTCTTTCCAGTTTTGAACGGAAGATACTTCCTTTTTCACCATAGCCCTATGGGCTTCCAAATATCCTTTGCCAATTCCACAAGAACAGCCTAAGCGAAAAGCTTCTTGAAGGGAAAGATGTAACTCTCTGAGATGAATTAACAAACACAAAGCAGTTTCTCAGAAAGCTTCTTTCCAGTTTTTAACGGAACATATTTCCTTTTTCACCATAGCCCTCTATGGGCTTCCAAATATCACTTTGCCAATTCTACAAGAACAGCCTTAGCGAAAGGCTTCCTGAAGGAAAGATGTAACTCTTTGAGATGAATTAACAAAACACAAAGCAGTTTCTCAGAAATCTTCTTTCCAGTTTTTAACGGAAGATATTTCCTTTTTCACCATAGCCCTCTATGGGCTTCCTAATATGACTTTGACAATTCCACAAGAACGGCCTTATTGAAAGGCTTCTTGAAGGGAAAGATGTAGCGCTGTGAGATGAATTAACAGAAAACAGAGCAGTTTCTCAGAAAGCTTGTTTCCAGTTTTGAACGGAAGATACTTCCTTTTTCACCATAGCCCTCTATGGGCTTCCAAATATCCCTTTGTCAATTCCACAAGAACAGCCTTAGCGAAAGGCTTCTTGAAGGGAAAGATGTAACTCTGTGAGATGAATTAACAGAACACAGAGCAGTTTCTCAGAAAGCTTCTTTCCAGTTTTGAACGGAAGATATTTCCTTTTTCACCATAGCCCTCTATGGGCTTCCAAATATCCTTTGCCAATTCCACAAGAACAGCCTTAGCGAAAGGCTTCTTGAAGGAAAGATGTAACTCTGTGAGATGAATTAACAGAACACAGAGCAGTTTCTCAGAAAGTTTCTTTCCAGTTTTTAACGGAAGATATTTCCTTTTTCACCATAGCCCTCTAAGGGCTTCCAAATATCCTTTGCCAATTCCACAAGAACAGCCTTAGCGAAAGGCTTCTTGAAGGGAAAGATGTAACTCTGTGAGATGAATTAACAGAACACAGAGCAGTTTCTCAGAAAGCTTCTTTCCAGTTTTTAACGGAAGATATTTCCTTTTTCACCATAGCCCTCTATGGGCTTCAAATATCACTTTTCCAATTCCACAAGAACAGCCTTAACGAAAGGCTTCCTGAAGGGAAAGCTGTAACTCTGTGAGATGAATTAACAGAACACAAAGCAGTTTCTCAGAAAGCTTCTTTCCAGTTTTTAACGGAACATATTTCCTTTTTCACCATTGCCCTCTATGGGCTTCGAAATATCACATTCCCAATTCCACAAGAACAGACTTAGCGAAAGGCTTCTTGAAGGGAAAGATGTAACTCTGTGAGATGAATTAACAGAACACAAAGCAGTTTCTCAGAAAGCTTCTTTCCAGTTTTTAACGGAAGATATTTCCTTTTTCACCATAGCCCTCTAAGGGCTTCCAAATATCACTTTGCCAATTCCACAAGAACAGCCTTAGCGAAGGCTTCTTGAAGGAAAGATGTAACTCTGTGAGATGAATTAACAGAACACAAAGCAGTTTCTCAGAAAGTTTCTTTCCAGTTTTTAACGGAAGATATTTCTTTTTCACCATAGCCCTATGGGCTTCCAAATATCACTTTGCCAATTCCACAAGAACAGCCTAGCGAAAAGCTTCTTGAAGGAAAGATGTAACTCTGTGAGATGAATTAACAGAACACAGAGCAGTTTCTCAGAAAGCTTCTTTCCAGTTTTTAACGGAAGATATTTCCTTTTTCACCATAGCCCTCTATGGGCTTCCAAATATCACTTTGCCAATTCTACAAGAACAGCCTTAGCGAAAGGCTTCTTGAAGGGAAAGATGTAACTCTGTGAGATGAATTAACAGAACACAAAGCAGTTTCTCAGAAAGCTTCCTTCCAGTTTTAACGGAAGATATTTCCTTTTTCACCATAGCCCTCTAAGGGCTTCCAAATATCACTTTGCCAATTCTACAAGAACAGCCTTAGCGAAGGCTTCTTGAAGGAAAGATGTAACTCTGTGAGATGAATTAACAGAACACAAAGCAGTTTCTCAGAAAGCTTCTTTCCAGTTTTTAACGGAAGATATTTCCTTTTTCACCATTGCCCTCTATGGGCTTCAAATATCACTTTACCAATTACACAAGAACACTCTTACCGAAAGGCTTCTTGAAGGAAAGATGTAACTCTGTGAGATGAATTAACAGAACACAAGGCAGTTTCTCAGAAAGCTTCTTTCCAGTTTTGAACGGAAGATATTTCCTTTTTCACCATAGCCCTCTAAGGGCTTCCAAATATCACTTTGTCAATTCTACAAGAACAGCCTAGCGAAAGGCTTCTTGAAGGAAAGATGTAACTCTGAGATGAATTAACAGAACACAAAGCAGTTTCTCAGAAAGCTTCTTTCCAGTTTTTAACGGAAGATATTTCTTTTTCACCATAGCCTCTATGGGCTTCCAAATATCACTTTGCCAATTCCACAAGAACAGCCTTAACGAAAGGCTTCTTGAAGGAAAGATGTAACTCTGTGAGATGAATTAACAGAACACAGAGCAGTTTCTCAGAAAGCTTCTTCCAGTTTTTAACGGAAGATATTTCCTTTTTCACCATAGCCCTCTAAGGGTTCCAAATATCACTTTGCCAATTCTACAAGAACAGCCTTAGCGAAAGGCTTCCTGAAGGGAAAGATGTAACTCTGTGAGATGAATTAACAGAACACAAAGCAGTTTCTCAGAAAGCTTCTTTCCAGTTTTGAACGGAAGATATTTCCTTTTTCACCATAGCCCTCTATGGGCTTCCAAATATCACTTTACCAATTACACAAGAAGACTCTTACCGAAAGGCTTCTTGAAGGGAAAGATGTAACTCTGTGAGATGAATTAACAGAACACAAAGCAGTTTCTCAGAAAGCTTCTTTCCAGTTTTTAACGGAAGATATTTCTTTTTCACCATAGCCCTCTATGGGCTTCCAAATATCCCTTTGCCAATTCCACAAGAACAGCCTAAGCGAAAAGCTTCTTGAAGGGAAAGATGTAACTCTCTGAGATGAATTAACAAACACAAAGCAGTTTCTCAGAAAGCTTCTTTCCAGTTTTTAACGGAACATATTTCCTTTTTCAC
This sequence comes from Erythrocebus patas, assembly GCA_023783455.1. Classification (NCBI taxonomy): domain Eukaryota; kingdom Metazoa; phylum Chordata; class Mammalia; order Primates; family Cercopithecidae; genus Erythrocebus; species Erythrocebus patas. The sequence goes on from JAKFHT010000445.1 coordinate 22,013, forward strand.
CATTGCCCTCTATGGGCTTCCAAATATCACTTTGCCAATTCCACAAGAACAGACTTAGCGAAAGGCTTCTTGAGGGAAAGATGTAACTCTGTGAGATGAATTAACAGAACACAAAGCAGTTTCTCAGAAAGCTTCTTTCCAGTTTTTAACGGAAGATATTTCCTTTTTCACCATAGCCCTCTATGGGCTTCCAAATATCACTTTGCCAATTCCACAAGAACAGACTTAGCGAAAGGCTTCTTGAAGGAAAGATGTAACTCTGAGATGAATTAACAGAACACAGAGCAGTTTCTCAGAAAGTTTCTTTCCAGTTTTAACGGAAGATATTTCCTTTTTCACCATAGCCCTCTAAGGGCTTCCAAATATCACTTTGCCAATTCTACAAGAACAGCCTTAGCGAAAGGCTTCTTGAAGGAAAGATGTAACTCTGTGAGATGAATTAACAGAACACAAAGCAGTTTCTCAGAAAGCTTCCTTCCAGTTTTTAACGGAAGATATTTCCTTTTTCACCATAGCCCTCTATGGGCTTCCAAATATCCCTTTGCCAATTCCACAAGAACAGCCTTAGCGAAAGGCTTCTTGAAGGGAAAGATGTAACTCTCTGAGATGAATTAACAGAACACAGAGCAGTTTCTCAGAAAGTTTCTTTCCAGTTTTAACGGAAGACACTTCCTTTTTCACCATAGCCCTCTATGGGCTTCCAAATATCACTTTGCCAATTCTACAAGAACAGCCTTAGCGAAAGGCTTCTTGAAGGGAAAGATGTAACTCTGTGAGATGAATTAACAGAACACAAAGCAGTTTCTCAGAAAGCTTCCTTCCAGTTTTTAACGGAAGATATTTCCTTTTTCACCATAGCCGTCTATGGGCTTCCAAATATCACTTTGCCAATTCTACAAGAACAGCCTTAGTGAAAGGCTTCCTGAAGGGAAAGCTGTAACTCTGTGAGATGAATTAACAGTACACAAAGCAGTTTATCATAAAGCTTCTTTCCAGTTTTTAACGGAAGATATTTCCTTTTTCACCATAGCCCTCTATGGGCTTCCAAATATCACTTTGCCAATTCTACAAGAACAGCCTTAGCGAAAGGCTTCTTGAAGGAAAGATGTAACTCTTTGAGATGAATTAACAGAACACAAAGCAGTTTCTCAGAAAGCTTCTTTCCAGTTTTTAACGGAAGATATTTCCTTTTTCACCATAGCCCTCTATGGGCTTCCAAATATCACTTTGCCAATTCTACAAGAACAGCCTTAGCGAAAGGCTTCCTGAAGGGAAAGATGTAACTCTGTGAGATGAATTAACAGAACACAAAGCAGTTTCTCAGAAAGCTTCTTTCCAGTTTTTAACGGAAGATATTTCCTTTTCACCATTGCCCTCTATGGGCTTCCAAATATCACTTGCCAATTCCACAAGAACAGCCTTAGAAAGGCTTCTTGAAGGAAAGATGCAACTCTGTGAGATGATTTATCAGAACACAAAGCAGTTTCTCAGAAAGCTTCTTTCCGGTTTTAACGGATGATATTTCCTTTTTCACCATAGCCCTCTATGGGCTTCCAAATATCACTTTGTCAATTCTACAAGAACAGCCTAAGCGAAAGGCTTCTTGAAGGGAAAGATGTAACTCTGTGAGATGAATTAACAGAACACAAAGCAGTTTCTCAGAAAGCTTCTTTCCAGTATTTAACGGAAGATATTTCCTTTTCACCATAGCCCTCTATGGGCTTCCAAATATCACTTTGCCAATTCCACAAGAACAGCCTTAGCGAGAGGGTTCCTGAAGGAAAGAAGTAACTCTGTGAGATGAATTAACAGAACACAGAGCAGTTTCTCAGAAAGCTTCTTTCCAGTTTTGAACGGAAGATATTTCCTTTTCACCATAGCCTCTATGGGCTTCCAAATATCCTTTACCAATTCCACAAGAACAGCCTTAGCGAAAGGCTTCTTGAAGGAAAGATGCAACACTGTGAGATGAATTAACAGAACACAGAGCAGTTTCTCAGAAAGCTTCTTTCCAGTTTTTAACGTAAGATATTTCCTTTTCACCATAGCCCTCTATGGGCTTCCAAATATCACTTTGCCAATTCCACAAGAACAGCCTTAGCGAAAGGCTTTGAAGGAAAGATGTTAGTCTGTGAGATGAATTAACAGAACACAGAGCAGTTTCTCAGAAAGCTTCTTTCCAGTTTTTAACGGAAGATATTTCCTTTTTCACCATAGCCTTCTATGGGCTTCCAAATATCACTTTACCAATTCTACAAGAAGAGCCTTAGCGAAAGGCTTCCTGAAGGGAAAGCTGTAATTCTGTGAGATGAATTAACAGAACACAAAGCAGTTTCTCAGAAAGCTTCTTTCCAGTTTTTAACGGAAGATATTTCCTTTTCACCATAGCCTCTATGGGCTCCCAAATATCACTTTGCCAATTACACAAGAACACTCTTACCGAAGGCTTCTTGAAGGGAAAGATGCAACTCTGTGAGATGATTTATCAGAACACAAAGCAGTTTCTCAGAAAGCTTCTTTCCGGTTTTTAACTGATGATATTTCCTTTTTCACCATAGCCCTCTATGGGCTTCCAAATATCGCTTTTCCAATTCCAGAAGAACAGCCTTAGCGAGAGGGTTACTGAAGGGAAAGAAGTAACTCTGTGAGATGAATTAACAGAACACAGAGCAGTTTCTCAGAAAGCTTCTTTCCAGTTTTTAATGGAAGATATTTCCTTTTTCACCATAGCCCTCTATGGGCTTCCAAATATCCCTTTGCCAATTCCACAAGAACAGCCTTAGCGAAGGCTTCTTGAAGGAAAGATGTAACTCTGTGAGATGAATTAACAGAACACAGAGCAGTTTCTCAGAAAGCTTCTTTCCAGTTTTTAACGGAAGATATTTCCTTTTTCACCATTGCCCTCTATGGGCTTCCAAATATCACTTTTCCAACTCCAGAAGAACAGCCTTAGCGAAAGGCTTCTTGAAGGAAAGATGTAACTCTGTGAGATGAATTAACAGAACACAAAGCAGTTTCTCAGAAAGCTTCTTTCCAGTTTTTAAAGGAAGATATTTCTTTTTTCACCCTAGCCCACTAAGGGCTTCCAAATATCACCTTGCAAATTCCACAAAAACAGCCTAAGCGAAAAGCTTATTGAAGGGAAAGATGTAACTCTGTGAGATGAATTAACAGAACACAAAGCAGTTTCTCAGAAAGCTTCTTTCCAGTTTTTAACGGAACATATTTCCTTTTTCACCATAACACTCTATGGGCTTTCAAATATCACTTTGCCAATTCTACAAGAACAGCCTTAGCGAAAGGCTTCTTGAAGGGAAAGATGTAACTCTGTGAGATGAATTAAGAGAACACAGAGCAGTTTCTCAGAAAGCTTCTTTCAAGTTTTGAACGGAAGATATTTCCTTTTTCACCATAGCCCTCTATGGGCTTCCAAATATCACTTTGCCAATTCTACAAGAATAGCCTTAGCGAAAGGCTTCTTGAAGGGAAAGATGTAACTCTGTGAGATGAATTAACAGAACACAAAGCAGTTTCTCAGAAAGCTTCCTTCCAGTTTTCAACGGAAGATATTTCCTTTTTCACCATAGCCTTCTATGGGCTTCCAAATATCACTTGCCAATTCCACAAGAAGAGCCTTAGCGAAAGGCTTCCTGAAGGAAAGATGTAACTCTGTGAGATGAATTAAGAGAACACAGAGCAGTTTCTCAAGCTTCTTTCCAGTTTTAACGGAAGATATTTCCTTTTTCACCGTAGCCCTCTATGGGCTCCCAAATATCACTTTGTCAATTCCACAAGAACAACCTTAGCGAAAGGCTTCTTGAAGGAAAGATGCAACTCTGTGAGATGATTTATCAGAACACAAAGCAGTTTCTCAGAAAGCTTCTTTCCGGTTTTTAACTGATGATATTTCCTTTTTCACCATAGCCCTCTATGGGCTTCCAAATATCACTTTTCCAATTCCACAAGAACAGCCTTAGCGAGAGGGTTACTGAAGGGAAAGATGTAACTCTGTGAGATGAATTAACAGAACACAGAGCAGTTTCTCAGAAAGCTTCTTTCCAGTTTTAATGGAAGATATTTCCTTTTTCACCATAGCCTCTATGGGCTTCCAAATATCACTTTGCCAATTCACAAGAACAGCCTTAGCGAAGGCTTCTTGAAGGAAAGATGTAACTCTCTGAGATGAATTAACAAACACAAAGCAGTTTCTCAGAAAGCTTCTTTCCAGTTTTTAACGGAACATATTTCCTTTTTCACCATTGCCTTCTATGGGCTTCCAAATATCACATTCCCAATTTCACAAGAACAGACTTAGAGAAAGGCTTCTTGGAGGGAAAGATGTAACTCTGTGAGATGAATTAACAGAACACAAAGCAGTTTCTCAGAAAGCTTCTTTCCAGTTTTTAACGGAAGATATTTCCTTTTTCAGCATAGCCCTCTATGGGCTTCCAAATATCCCTTTGCCAATTCCACAAGAACAGCCTTAGCGAAAGGCTTCTTGAAGGGAAAGATGTAACTCTGTGTGATGAATTCACAGAACACAGAACAGTTTCTCAGAAAGCTTCTTTCCAGTTTTCAACGTTAGATACTTCCTTTTTCACCATAGCCCTCTATGGGCTTCCAAATATCCCTTTGCCAATTCCACAAGAACAGCCTTAGCAAAAGGATTCTTGTAGGGAATGATGTAACTCTGTGAGATGAATTAACAGAACACAGAGCAGTTTCTTAGAAAGCTTCTTTCCAGTTCTGAACGGAAGATACTTCCTTTTTCACCATAGCCCTCTATGTTCTTCCAAATATCACTTTGCCAATTCCACAAGAAGAGCCTTAGCGAATGGCTTCTTGAAGGGAAAGATGTAACTCTGTGAGATGAATTAACAGAACACAGAGCAGTTTCTCTGAAAGCTTCTTTCCAGTTTTTAATGGAAGTTATTTCCTTTTTCACCGTAGCCCTCTATGGGCTTCCAAATATCCCTTTGCCAATTCCACAAGAACAGCCTTAGCGAAAGGCTTCTTGAAGGGAAAGATGTAACTCTGTGAGATGAATTAACAGAACACAGAGCAGTTTCTCAGAAAGCTTCTTTCCAGTTTTTAACGGAAGATATTTCCTTTTTCACCATAGCCCTCTAGGGGCTTCCAAATATCCCTTTGCCAATTCCACAAGAACAGCCTTAGAGAAAGGCTTCTTGAAGGGAAAGATGTAACTCTGTGAGATGAATTCACAGAACACAGAGCAGTTTCTCAGAAAGCTTCTTTCCAGTTTTGAACGTTAGATACTTCCTTTTTCACCATAGCCCTCTATGGGCTTCCAAATATCCCTTTGCCAATTCCACAAGAACAGCCTTAGCAAAAGGATTCTTGTAGGGAATGATGTAACTCTGTGAGATGAATTAACAGAACACAGAGCAGTTTCTTAGAAAGCTTCTTTCCAGTTCTGAACGGAAGATACTTCCTTTTTCACCATAGCCCTCTATGTTCTTCCAAATATCACTTTGCCAATTCCACAAGAAGAGCCTTAGCGAATGGCTTCTTGAAGGGAAAGATGTAACTCTGTGAGATGAATTAACAGAACACAGAGCAGTTTCTCTGAAAGCTTCTTTCCAGTTTTTAATGGAAGTTATTTCCTTTTTCACCGTAGCCCTCTATGGGCTTCCAAATATCCCTTTGCCAATTCCACAAGAACAGCCTTAGCGAAAGGCTTCTTGAAGGGAAAGATGTAACTCTGTGAGATGAATTAACAGAACACAGAGCAGTTTCTCAGAAAGCTTCTTTCCAGTTTTTAACGGAAGATATTTCCTTTTTCACCATAGCCCTCTAAGGGCTTCCAAATATCCCTTTGCCAATTCCACAAGAACAGCCTTAGGGAAAGGCTTCTTGAAGGGAAAGATGTAACTCTGTGAGATGAGTTAACAGAACACAGAGCAGTTTCTCAGAAAGCTTCTTTCCAGTTTTGAACGGAAGATATTTCCTTTTTCACCATAGCCCTCTATGGGCTTCCTAATATCACTTTGCCAATTCCACAAGAACAACCTTAGCGAAAGGCTTCTTGAAGGGAACGATGTAACTCTGTGAGATGAATTAACAGAACACAGAGCAGTTTCTCAGAAAGCTTCTTTCCAGTTTTTAACGGAAGATATTTCCTTTTTCACCATAGCCCTCTATGGGCTTCCAAATATCACTTTGCCAATTCCACAAGATCAGCCTTAGGGAAAGGCTTCCTGAAGGGAAATATGTAACTCTGTGAGATGAATTAACAGAACACAAAGCAGTTTCTCAGAAAGCTTCTTTCCAGTTTTTAACGGAAGATATTTCTTTTTTCACCATAGCCCTCTATGGGCTTCCAAATATCACCTTGCCAATTCCACAAAAACCGTCTAAGCGAAAAGCTTCTTGAAGGGAAAGATGTAACTCTGTGAGATGAATTAACAGAACACAAAGCAGTTTCTCAGAAAGCTTCTTTCCAGTTTTAAACGGAACATATTTCCTTTTTCACCTTTGCCCTCTATGGGCTTCGAAATATCACATTCCCAATTCCACAAGGACAGACTTAGCGAAAGGCTTCCTGAAGGGAAAGATGTAACTCTGTGAGATGAATTAACAGAACACAAAGCAGTTTCTCAGAAAGCTTCTTTCCAGTATTTAACGGAAGATATTTCCTTTTTCAACATAGCCCTCTATGGGCTTCCAAATATCACTTTGCCAATTCCACAAGAACAGCCTTAGCGAGAGGGTTCCTGAAGGGAAAGAAGTAACTCTGTGAGATGAATTAACAGAACACAGAGCAGTTTCTCATAAAGCTTCTTTCCAGTTTTGAACGGAAGATATTTCCTTTTTCACCATAGCCCTCTATGGGCTTCCAAATATCCCTTTGCCAATTCCACAAGAACAGCCTTAGCGAAAGGCTTCTTGAAGGGAAAGATGTAACTCTGTGAGATGAATTAACAGAACACAAAGCAGTTTCTCAGAAAGCTTCTTTCCAGTTTTTAACGGAAGATATTTCCTTTTGCACCATAGCCCTCTATGGGCTTCCTAATATGACTTTGCCAATTCCACAAGAACGGCCTTATTGAAAGGCTTCTTGGAGGGAAAGATGTAACGCTCTGAGATGAATTAACAGAACACAAAGCAGTTTCTCAGAAAGCTTCTTTCCAGTTTTTAACGTAAGATATTTCCTTTTTCACCATAGCCCTCTATGGGCTTCCAAATATCACTTTTCCAATTCCACAAGAACAGCCTTAACGAAAGGCTTCCTGAAGGGAAAGATGTAACTCTGTGAGATGAATTAACAGAACACAAAGCATTTTCTCAGAAAGCTTCTTTCCAGTTTTGAACGGAAGATATTTCCTTTTCCACCATAGCATTCTATGGGCTTCAAATATCCCTTTATCAATTACACAAGAAGACTCTTACCGAAAGGCTTCTTGAAGGGAAAGATGCAACACTGTGAGATGATTTAACAGAACACAAAGCAGTTTCTCAGAAAGCTTCTTTCCAGTTTTTCAGGGATGATATTTCCTTTTTCACCATAGCCCTCTATGGGCTTCCAAATATCACTTTGCCAATTCCACAAGAACAGCCTTAGCGAAAGGCTTCTTGAAGGGAAAGATGTTAGTCTGTGAGATGAATTAACAGAACACAGAGCAGTTTCTCAGAAAGCTTCTTTCCAGTTTTTAACGGAAGATATTTCCTTTTTCATCATAGCCCTCTAAGGGGTTCCAAATATCACTTTGCCAATTCCACAAGAACAGCCTTAGTGAAAGGCTTTTCGAAGGGAAAGATGTAACTCTGTGAGATGAATAAAGAGAACACAGAGCAGTTTCTCAGAAAGCTTCTTTCAAGTTTTGAACGGAAGATATTTCCTTTTTCACCATAGCCCTCTATGGGTTTCCAAATATCACTTTGCCAATTCTACAAGAATAGCCTTAGCGAAAGGCTTCTTGAAGGGAAAGATGTAACTCTGTGAGATGAATAAAGAGAACACAGAGCAGTCTCTCAGAAAGCTTCCTTCCAGTTTTCAACGGAAGATATTTCCTTTTTCACCATAGCCAACTATGGGCTTCCAAATATCACTTTACCAATTCTACAAGAACAGCCTTAGCGAAAGGCTTCCTGAAGGGAAAGCTGTAATTCTGTGAGATGAATTAACAGAACACAAAGCAGTTTCTCAGAAAGCTTCTTTCCAGTTTTTAACGGAAGATATTTCCTTTTTCACCATAGCCCTCTATGGGCTTCCAAATATCACTTTACCAATTACACAAGAACACTCTTACCGAAATGCTTCTTGAAGGGAAAGATGCAACTCTGTGAGATGATTTATCAGAACACAAAGCAGTTTCTCAGAAAGCTTCTTTCCGGTTTTTAACGGATGATATTTCCTTTTTCACCATAGCCTCTATGGGCTTCCAAATATCACTTTGTCAATTCTACAAGAACAGCCTAAGCGAAAGGCTTCTGGAAGGAAAGATGTAACTTTGTGAGATGAATTAACAGAACACAAAGCAGTTTCAGAAAGCTTCTTTCCAGTTTTCAACGGAAGATATTTCCTTTTTCACCATAGCCATCTATGGGCTTCCAAATATCACTTTACCAATTCTACAAGAACAGCCTTAGCGAAAGGCTTCCTGAAGGGAAAGCTGTAATTCTGTGAGATGAATTAACAGAACACAAAGCAGTTTCTCAGAAAGCTTCTTTCCAGTTTTTAACGGAAGATATTTCCTTTTTCACCATAGCCCTCTATGGGCTTCCAAATATCACTTTACCAATTACACAAGAACACTCTTACCGAAATGCTTCTTGAAGGGAAAGATGCAACTCTGTGAGATGATTTATCAGAACACAAAGCAGTTTCTCAGAAAGCTTCTTTCCGGTTTTTAACGGATGATATTTCCTTTTTCACCATAGCCCTCTAGTGGCTTCCAAATATCACTTTGTCAATTCCACAAGAACAGCCTAAGCGAAAGGCTTCTGGAAGGGAAAGATGTAACTTTGTGAGATGAATTAACAGAACACAAAGCAGTTTCTCAGAAAGCTTCTTTCCAGTTTTGAACGGAAGATATTTCCTTTTTCACCATAGCCCTCTATGGGCTTCCAAATATCACTTTTCCAATTCCAGAAGAACAGCCTTAGCGAGAGGGTTACTGAAGGGAAAGAAGTAACTCTGTGAGATGAATTAACAGAACACAGAGCAGTTTCTCAGAAAGCTTCTTTCCAGATTTTAATGGAAGATATTTCCTTTTTCACCATAGCCCTCTATGGGCTTCCAAATATCCCTTTGCCAATTCCACAAGAACAGCCTTAGCGAAAGGCTTCTTGAAGGGAAACATGTAACTCTGTGAGATGAATTAACAGAACACAGAGCAGTTTCTCAGAAAGCTTCCTTCCAGTTTTCAACGAAAGATATTTCCTTTTTCATCATAGCCCTCTAAGGGGTTCCAAATATCACTTTGCCAATTCTACAAGAACAGCCTTAGCGAAAGGATTCCTGAAGGGAAAGATGTAACTCTGTGAGATGAATTAACAGAACACAAAGCAGTTTCTCAGAAAGCTTCTTTCCAGTTTTTAACGGAAGATATTTCCTTTTTCAGCATAGCCCTCTATGGGCTTCCAAATATCCCTTTGCCAATTCCACAAGAACAGCCTTAGCGAAAGGCTTCTTGAAGGGAAAGATGTAACTCTGTGAGATGAATTCACAGAACACAGAGCAGTTTCTCAGAAAGCTTCTTTCCAGTTTTGAACGTTAGATACTTCCTTTTTCACCATAGCCCTCTATGGGCTTCCAAATATCCCTTTGCCAATTCCACAAGAACAGCCTTAGCAAAAGGATTCTTTTAGGGAATGATGTAACTCTGTGAGATGAATTAACAGAACACAGAGCAGTTTCTTAGAAAGCTTCTTTCCAGTTCTGAACGGAAGATACTTCCTTTTTCACCATAGCCCTCTATGGGCTTCCAAATATCACTTTGTCAATTCTAAAAGAACAGCCTAAGCGAAAGGCTTCTTGAAGGGAAAGAGGTAACTCTGTGAGATGAATTAACAGAACACAAAGCAGTTTCTCAGAAAGTTTCTTTCCAGTTTTTAAAGGAAGATATTTCTTTTTTCACCCCAGCCCTCTAAGGGCTTCCAAATATCACCCTGCCAATTCCACAAGAACAGCCTAAGCGAAAAGCTTCTTGAAGGGAAAGATGTAACTCTGTGAGATGAATTAAGAGAACACAAAGCAGTTTCTCAGAAAGCTTCTTTCCAGTTTTTAACCGAAGATATATCCTTTTTCACCATAGCCCTCTATGGGCTTTCAAATATCACTTTGCGAATTCTACAAGAACAGCCTTAGCGAAAGGCTTCCTGAAGGGAAAGATGTAACTCTGTGAGATGAATTAACAGAACACAAAGCATTTTCTCAGAAAGCTTCTTTCCAGTTTTTAACGGAAGATATTTCCTTTTTCACCATAGCCCTCTATGGGCTTCCAAATATCACCCTGCCAATTCCACAAGAACAGCCTAGCGAAAAGCTTCTTGAAGGAAAGATGTAACTCTGTGAGATGAATTAAGAGAACACAAAGCAGTTTCTCAGAAAGCTTCTTTCCAGTTTTTAACGAAGATATATCCTTTTCACCATAGCCCTCTATGGGCTTCAAATATCACTTTTCCAATTCCACAAGAACAGCCTTAGCGAAAGGCTTCCTGAAGGAAAGATGTAACTCTGTGAGATGAATTAACAGAACACAAAGCATTTTCTCAGAAAGCTTCTTTCCAGTTTTAACGGAAGATATTTCCTTTTCACCATAGCCTCTATGGGCTTCCAAATATCACTTGCCAATTCCACAAGAACAGTCTTAGCGAAAGGCTTCTTGAAAGGAAAGATGCAACTCTGTGAGATGATTTATCAGAACACAAAGCAGTTTCTCAGAAAGCTTCTTTCCGGTTTTAACGGATGATATTTCCTTTTTCACAATAGCCCTCTATGGGCTTCCAAATATCACTTTGTCAATTCTACAAGAACAGCCTAAGCGAAAGGCTTCTTGAAGGGAAAGATGTAACTCTGTGAGATGAATTAACAGAACACAAAGCAGTTTCACAGAAAGCTTCTTTCCAGTTTTTAACGGAAGATATTTCCTTTTTCACCATAGCCTTCTATGGGCTTCCAAATATCACTTTTCCAATTCCACAAGAACAGCCTTAGCGAAAGGCTTCCTGAACGGAAAGATGTAACTCTGTGAGATGAACTAACAGAACACAAAGCAGTTTCTCAGAAGGCTTCTTTCTAGTTTTTAACGGAAGATATTTCTTTTTTCACCATAACCCTCTATGGGCTTCCAAATATCCCTTTGAAAATTCCACAAGAACAGCCTAAGCGAAAAGCTTCTTGAAGGGAAAGATGTAACTCTCTGAGATGAATTAACAAACACAAAGCAGTTCTCAGAAAGCTTCTTTCCAGATTTTAACGGAACATATTTCCTTTTTCACCATTGCCCTCTATGGGCTTCCAAATATCACATTCCCAATTTCACAAGAACAGACTTAGCGAAAGGCTTCTTGGAGGGAAAGATGTAACTCTTTGAGATGAATTAACAGAACACAAAGCAGTTTCTCAGAAAGCTTCTTTCCAGTTTTTAACGGAAGATATTTCCTTTTTCACCATAGCCGTCTAAGGGCTTCCAAATATCACTTTGCCAATTCTACAAGAACAGCCTTAGCGAAAGGCTTCCTGAAGAGAAAGATGTAACTCTGTGAGATGAATTAACAGAGCACAGAGCAGTTTCTCAGAAAGCTTCTTTCCAGTTTTTAACGGAAGATATTTCCTTTTTCACCATAGCCCTCTATGGGCTTCCAAATATCACTTTTCCAACTCCACAAGAACAGCCTTACAAAAAGGCTTCCTGAAGGGTAAGATGTAACTCTGTGAGATGAATTAACAGAACACAAAGCAGTTTCTCAGAAAGCTTCTTTCCAGTTTTTAACGGAAGATATTTCTTTTTTCACCATAGCCCTCTATGGGCTTCCAAATATCACTTTGCCAATTCCACAAGAACAGCCGAAGCGAAAAGCTTCTTGAAGGGAAAGATGTAACTCTCTGAGATGAATTAACAGAACACAAAGCAGTTTCTCAGAAAGCTTCTTTCCAGTTTTTAACGGAGGATATTTCCTTTTTCACCATAGCCCTCTATGGGCTTCCAAATATCACTTTGTCAATTCTACAAGAACAGCCTAAGCGAATGGCTTCTTGAAGGGAAAGATGTAACTCTGTGAGATGAATTAACAGAACACAAAGCAGTTTCTCAGAAAGCTTCTTTCCAGTTTTTAACGGAAGATATTTCCTTTTTCACCATAGCCCTCTATGGGCTTCCAAATATCACTTTGCCAATTCCACAAGAACAGCCTTAGCGAGAGGGTTCCTGAAGGGAAAGAAGTAACTCTGTGAGATGAATTAACAGAACACAGAGCAGTTTCTCAGAAAGCTTCTTTCCAGTTTTGAACGGAAGATATTTCCTTTTTCACCATAGCCCTCTATGGGCTTCCAAATATCCCTTTGCCAATTCCACAAGAACAGCCTGAGCGAAAGGCTTCTTGAAGGGAAAGATGTAACTCTGTGAGATGAATTAACAGAACACAGAGCAGTTTCTCAGAAAGCTTCTTTCCAGTTTTTAACGGAAGATATTTCCTTTTACACCATAGCCCTCTATGGGCTTCCTAATATGACTTTGCCAATTCCACAAGAACGGCCTTATGGAAAGGCTTCTTGAAGGGAAAGATGTAACGCTGTGAGATGAATTAACAGAACACAAAGCAGTTTCTCAGAAAGCTTCTTTCCAGTTTTGAACGGAAGATATTTCCTTTTTCACCATAGCATTCTATGTGCTTCAAATATCCCTTTACCAATTACACAAGAACAGCCTTACCGAAAGGCTTCTTGAAGGGAAAGATGCAACACTGTGAGATGATTTAACAGAACACAAAGCAGTTTCTCAGAAAGCTTCTTTCCAGTTTTTAAGGGATGATATTTCCTTTTTCACCATAGCCCTCTATGGGCTTCAAAATATCACTTTGCCAATTCCACAAGAACAGCCTTAGCGAAAGGATTCTTGAAGGGAAAGATGTTAGTCTGTGAGATGAATTAACAGAACACAGAGCAGTTTCTCAGAATGCTTCTTTCCAGTTTTTAACGGAAGATATTTCCTTTTTCATCATAGCCCTCTAAGGGGTTCCAAATATCACTTTGCCAATTCCACAAGAACAGCCTTAGTGAAAGGCTTCTTGAAGGGAAAGATGTAACTCTGTGAGATGAATTAAGAGAACACAGAGTAGTTTCTCAGAAAGCTTCTTTCCGGTTTTTAACTGATGATATTTCCTTTTTCACCATAGACCTCTATGGGCTTCCAAATATCACTTTGCCAATTGTACAAGAACAGCCTTAGCGAAAGGCTTCCTGAAGGGAAAGATGTAACTCTGTGAGATGAATTAACAGAACACAAAGCAGTTTCTCAGAAAGCTTCTTTCCAGTTTTTAACGGAAGATATTTCCTTTTTCACCATAGCCCTCTATGGGCTTCCAAATATCACTTTACCAATTACACAAGAACACTCTTACCGAAAGGCTTCTTGAAAGGAAAGATGCAACTCTGTGAGATGATTTATCAGAACACAAAGCAGTTTCTCAGAAAGCTTCTTCCAGTTTTTAACGGATGATATTTCCTTTTTCACCATAGCCTCTATGGCTTCCAAATATCACTTTGTCAATTCTACAAGAACAGCCTAAGCGAAAGGCTTCTTGAAGGGAAAGATGTAACTCTGTGAGATGAATTAACAGAACACAAAGCAGTTTCTCAGAAAGCTTCTTTCCAGTTTTTAACGGAAGATATTTCCTTTTTCACCATAGCCCTCTATGGGCTTCCAAATATCACTTTTCCAATTCCACAAGAACAGCCTTAGCGAAAGGCTTCCTGAAGGGAAAGATGTAACTCTGTGAGATGAACTAACAGAACACAAAGCAGTTTCTCAGAAGGCTTCTTTCTAGTTTTTAACGGAAGATATTTCTTTTTTCACCATAGCCCTCTATGGGCTTCCAAATATCCCTTTGCCAATTCCACAAGAACAGCCTAAGCGAAAATCTTCTTGAAGGGAAAGATGTAACTCTCTGAGATGAATTAACAAACACAAAGCAGTTTCTCAGAAAGCTTCTTTCCAGTTTTTAACGGAACATATTTCCTTTTTCACCATTGCCCTCTATGGGCTTCCAAATATCACATTCCCAATTTCACAAGAACAGACATAGCGAAAGGCTTCTTGAAGGAAAGATGTAACTCTGTGAGATGAATTAACAGAACACAAAGCAGTTTCTCAGAAAGCTTCTTTCCAGTTTTTAACGGAAGATATTTCCTTTTTCACCATAGCCCTCTATGGGCTTCCAAATATCCCTTTGCCAATTCCACAAGAACAGCCTTAGCGAAAGGCTTCTTGAAGGGAAAGATGTAACTCTGTGAGATGAATTAACAGAACACAGAGCAGTTTCTCAGAAAGCTTCTTTCCAGTTTTTAACGGAAGATACTTCCTTTTTCACCATAGACCTCTATGGGCTTCCAAATATCCTTTGCCAATTCCACAAGAACAGCCTTAGCAAAAGGATTCTTGTAGGAATGATGTAACTCTGTGAGATGAATTAACAGAACACAAAGCAGTTTCTCAGAAAGCTTCTTTCCAGTTCTGAACGGAAGATATTTTTTTCACCATAGCCTCTATGGGCTTCCAAATATCACTTTGCCAATTCCACAAGAACAGCCTTAGCGAAAGGCTTCTTGAAGGGAAAGATGTAACTCTGTGAGATGAATTAACAGAACACAGAGCAGTTTCTCAGAAAGCTTCTTTCCAGTTTTGAACGGAAGATATTTCCTTTTTCACCATAGCCCTCTATGGGCTTCCTAATATCACTTTGCCAATTCCACAAGAACAGCCTTAGCGAAAGGCTTCTTGAAGGGAAAGATGTAACTCTGTGAGATGAATTAACAGAACACAGAGTAGTTTCTCAGAAAGCTTCTTTCCAGTTTTTAACGGAAGATATTTCCTTTTTCACCATAGCCCTCTATGGGCTTCCAAATATCACTTTGCCAATTCCACAAGATCAGCCTTAGGGAAAGGCTTCCTGAAGGGAAATATGTAACTCTGTGAGATGAATTAACAGAACACAAAGCAGTTTCTCAGAAAGCTTCTTTCCAGTTTTTAACGGAAGATATTTCTTTTTTCACCATAGCCCTCTATGGGCTTCCAAATATCACCTTGCCAATTCCACAAAAACCGTCTAAGCGAAAAGCTTCTTGAAGGGAAAGATGTAACTCTGTGAGATGAATTAACAGAACACAAAGCAGTTTCTCAGAAAGCTTCTTTCCAGTTTTAAACGGAACATATTTCCTTTTTCACCATAGCCTCTATGGGCTTCCAAATATCACATTCCCAATTCCACAAGAACAGACTTAGCGAAAGGCTTCTTGAAGGGAAAGATGTAACTCTGTGAGATGAATTAACAGAACACAAAGCAGTTTCTCAGAAAGCTTCTTTCCAGTTTTTAACGGAAGATATTTCCTTTTTCACCATAGCCCTCTATGGGCTTCCTAATAAGACTTTGCCAATTCCACAAGAACAGCCTTAGTGAAAGGCTTCTTGAAGGAAAGATGTAACTCTGAGATGATTTAACAGAACACAAAGCAGTTTCTCAGAAAGCTTCTTTCCAGTTTTTAACGGATGATATTTCCTTTTTCACCATAGCCCTCTATGGGCTTCCAAATATCACTTTGCCAATTCCACAAGAACAGCCTTAGCGAAAGGCTTCTTGAAGGGAAAGATGTTAGTCTGTGAGATGAATTAACAGAACACAGAGCAGTTTCTCAGAAAGCTTCTTTCCAGTTTTTAACGGAAGATATTTCCTTTTTCATCATAGCCTCTAAGGGTTTCCAAATATCACTTTGCCAATTCCACAAGAACAGCCTTAGTGAAAGGCTTCTTGAAGGAAAGATGTAACTCTGTGAGATGAATAAAGAGAACACAGAGCAGTTTCTCAGAAAGCTTCTTTCCAGTTTTGAACGGAAGATATTTCCTTTTTCACCATAGCCCTCTATGGGCTTCCAAATATCACTTTGCCAATTCTACAAGAACAGCCTTAGCGAAGGCTTCTTGAAGGAAAGATGTAACTCTGTGAGATGAATTAACAGAACACAAAGCAGTTTCTCAGAAAGCTTCTTTCCAGTTTTGAACGGAAGATATTTCTTTTTCACCATAGCCCTCTATGGGCTTCCAAATATCACTTTTCCAATTCCACAAGAACAGCCTTAGCGAAAGGCTTCCTGAAGGAAAGATGTAACTCTGTGAGATGAATTAACAGAACACAGAGCAGTTTCTCAGAAAGCTTCTTTCCAGTTTTTAATGGAAGATATTTCCTTTTTCACCATAGCCCTCTATGGGCTTCCAAATATCCTTTGCCAATTCCACAAGAACAGCCTTAGCGAAAGGCTTCTTGAAGGAAAGATGTAACTCTGTGAGATGAATTAACAGAACACAGAGCAGTTTCTCAGAAAGCTTCTTCCAGTTTTTAACGGAAGATATTTCCTTTTCACCATAGCCTCTATGGGCTTCCAAATATCACTTTGCCAATTCTACAAGAACAGCCTTAGCGAAAGGCTTCTGAAGGAAAGATGTAACTCTGTGAGATGAATTAACAGAACACAAAGCAGTTTCTCAGAAAGCTTCTTTCCAGTTTTAACGGAAGATATTTCCTTTTCACCATAGCCCTCTATGGGCTTCCAAATATCCTTTGCCAATTCACAAGAACAGCCTTAGCGAAAGGCTTCTGAAGGAAAGATGTAACTCTGTGAGATGAATTAACAGAACACAGAGCAGTTTCTCAGAAAGCTTCTTTCCAGTTTTGAACGGAAGATATTTCCTTTTCACCATAGCCTCTATGGGCTTCCAAATATCCTTTGCCAATTCCACAAGAACAGCCTTAGCGAAAGGCTTCTTGAAGGAAAGATGTAACCTGTGAGATGAATTAACAGAACACAGAGCAGTTTCTCAGAAAGCTTCTTTCCAGTTTTGAACGGAAGATATTTTTTCACCATAGCCTCTATGGGCTTCCAAATATCACTTGCCAATTCCACAAGAACAGCCTTAGCGAAAGGCTTCTTGAAGGAAAGATGTAACTCTGTGAGATGAATTAACAGAACACAGAGCAGTTTCTCAAGCTTCTTTCCAGTTTTTAATGGAAGATATTTCCTTTTCACCATAGCCCTCTATGGGCTTCCAAATATCACTTTGCCAATTCCACAAGAACAGCCTTAACGAAAGGCTTCTGAAGGAAAGATGTAACTCTGTGAGATGAATTAACAGAAAACAGAGCAGTTTCTCAGAAAGCTTCTTTCCAGTTTTAACGGAAGATATTTTTTCACCATAGCCCTCTATGGGCTTCCAAATATCCTTTGCCAATTCCACAAGAACAGCCTTAGTGAAAGGCTTCTTGAAGGAAAGATGTAACTCTGTGAGATGATTTAACAGAACACAGCAGTTTCTCAGAAAGCTTCTTTCCAGTTTTGAACGGAAGATATTTCCTTTTTCACCATAGCCCTCTATGGGCTTCCTAATATCACTTTGCTAATTCCACAAGAACAACCTTAGCGAAGGCTTCTTGAAGGAACGATGTAACTCTGTGAGATGAACTAACAGAACACAGAGCAGTTTCTCAGAAAGCTTCTTTCCAGTTTTTAACGGAAGATATTTCCTTTTTCACCATAGCCCTCTATGGGCTTCCAAATATCACTTTGCCAATTCCACAAGATCAGCCTTAGGGAAAGGCTTCCTGAAGGGAAATATGTAACTCTGTGAGATGAATTAACAGAACACAAAGCAGTTTCTCAGAAAGCTTCTTTCCAATTTTTAACGGAAGATATTTTTTTTTTCACCATAGCCCTCTAAGGGCTTCCAAATATCACCTTGCCAATTCCACAAGAACAGCCTTAACGAAAGGCTTCTGAAGGAAAGATGTAACTCTGTGAGATGAATTAACAGAACACAAAGCAGTTTCTCAGAAAGCTTCTTTCCAGTTTTAAACGGAACATATTTCCTTTTTCACCTTTGCCCTCTATGGGCTTCGAAATATCACATTCCCAATTCCACAAGGACAGACTTAGCGAAAGGCTTCCTGAAGGGAAAGATGTAACCTGTGAGATGAATTAACAGAACACAGCAGTTTCTCAGAAAGCTTCTTTCCAGTTTTTAACGGAAGATATTTCCTTTTTCAACATAGCCCTCTATGGGCTTCCAAATATCACTTTGCCAATTCCACAAGAACAGCCTTAGCGAGAGGGTTCCTGAAGGGAAAGAAGTAACTCTGTGAGATGAATTAACAGAACACAGAGCAGTTTCTCAGAAAGCTTCTTTCCAGTTTTGAACGAAGATATTTCCTTTTTCACCATAGCCCTATGGGCTTCCAAATATCCTTTGCCAATTCCACAAGAACAGCCTTAGGAAAGGCTTCTTGAAGGAAAGATGCAACTCTGTGAGATGAATTAACAGAACACAAAGCAGTTTCTCAGAAAGCTTCTTTCCAGTTTTTAACGGAAGATATTTCCTTTTGCACCATAGCCTCTATGGGCTTCCTAATATCACTTTGCCAATTCCACAAGAACAGCCTTAGTGAAAGGCTTCTTGAAGGAAAGATGTAACTCTGAGATGAATTAACAGAACACAAAGCAGTTTCTCAGAAAGCTTCTTTCCAGTTTTTAACGTAAGATATTTCCTTTTTCACCATAGCCCTCTATGGGCTTCCAAATATCACTTTTCCAATTCCACAAGAACAGCCTTAACGAAAGGCTTCCTGAAGGGAAAGATGTAACTCTGTGAGATGAATTAACAGAACACAAAGCATTTTCTCAGAAAGCTTCTTTCCAGTTTTGAACGGAAGATATTTCCTTTTTCACCATAGCATTCTATGGGCTTCAAATATCCCTTTACCAATTACACAAGAAGACTCTTACCGAAAGGCTTCTTGAAGGGAAAGATGCAACACTGTGAGATGATTTAACAGAACACAAAGCAGTTTCTCAGAAAGCTTCTTTCCAGTTTTTAAGGGATGATATTTCCTTTTTCACCATAGCCCTCTATGGGCTTCCAAATATCACTTTGCCAATTCCACAAGAACAGCCTTAGCGAAAGGCTTCTTGAAGGAAAGATGTAACTCTGTGAGATGAATTAACAGAACACAGAGCAGTTTCTCAGAAAGCTTCTTTCCAGTTTTTAACGGAAGATATTTCTTTTTCACCATAGCCCTCTAAGGGCTTCCAAATATCACTTTTCAATTCCACAAGAACAGCCTTAGTGAAAGGCTTCTCGAAGGAAAGATGTAACTCTGTGAGATGAATAAAGAGAACACAGAGCAGTTTCTCAGAAAGCTTCTTTCAAGTTTTGAACGGAAGATATTTCCTTTTTCACCATAGCCCTCTATGGGTTTCCAAATATCACTTTGCCAATTCTACAAGAATAGCCTTAGCGAAAGGCTTCTTGAAGGGAAAGATGTAACTCTGTGAGATGAATAAAGAGAACACAGAGCAGTTTCTCAGAAAGCTTCCTTCCAGTTTTCAATGGAAGATATTTCCTTTTTCACCATAGCCCTCTATGGGCTTCCAAATATCACTTTGCCAATTCTACAAGAACAGCCTTAGCGAAAGGCTTCCTGAAAAGAAAGCTGTAATTCTGTGAGATGAATTAACAGAACACAAAGCAGTTTCTCAGAAAGCTTCTTTCCAGTTTTTAACGGAAGATATTTCCTTTTTCACCATAGCCCTCTATGGGCTTCCAAATATCACTTTACCAATTCCACAAGAACAGACTTAGCGAAAGGCTTCTTGAAGGGAAAGATGCAACTCTGTGAGATGATTTATCAGAACACAAAGCAGTTTCTCAGAAAGCTTCTTTCCGGTTTTTAACTGATGATATTTCCTTTTTCACCATAGCCCTCTAGGGGCTTCCAAATATCACTTTGTCAATTCTACAAGAACAGCCTAAGCGAAAGGCTTCTGAAGGAAAGATGTAACTGTGAGATGAATTAACAGAACACAAGCAGTTTCTCAGAAAGCTTCTTTCCAGTTTTGAACGGAAGATATTTCCTTTTTCACCATAGCCCTCTATGGGCTTCCAAATATCACTTTTCCAATTCCAGAAGAACAGCCTTAGCGAGAGGGTTACTGAAGGGAAAGAAGTAACTCTGTGAGATGAATTAACAGAACACAGAGCAGTTTCTCAGAAAGCTTCTTTCCAGTTTTTAATGGAAGATATTTCCTTTTTCACCATAGCCTCTATGGGCTTCCAAATATCCTTTGCCAATTCCACAAGAACAGCCTTAGCGAAAGGCTTCTTGAAGGAAACATGTAACTCTGTGAGATGAATTAACAGAACACAGAGCAGTTTCTCAGAAAGCTTCTTCCAGTTTTCAACGGAAGATATTTCCTTTTCATCATAGCCCTCTATGGGTTTCCAAATATCACTTTGCCAATTCTACAAGAACAGCCTTAGCGAAAGCTTCTTGAAGGGAAAGATGTAACTCTGAGATGAATTAACAGAACACAAAGCAGTTTCTCAGAAAGCTTCTTTCCAGTTTTAACGGAAGATATTTCCTTTTCACCATAGCCCTCTATGGGCTTCCAAATATCACTTTGCCAATTCCACAAGAACAGCCTTAGCGAAAGGCTTCTTGAAGGGAAAGATGTAACCTGTGAGATGAATTAACAGAACACAGAGCAGTTTCTCAGAAAGCTTCTTTCCAGTTTTGAACGTTAGATACTTCCTTTTTCACCATAGCCCTCTATGGGCTTCCAAATATCCCTTTGCCAATTCAACAAGAACAGCCTTAGCAAAAGGATTCTTTTAGGGAATGATGTAACTCTGTGAGATGAATTAACAGAACACAGAGCAGTTTCTTAGAAAGCTTCTTTCCAGTTCTGAACGGAAGATATTTCCTTTTCACAATAGCCCTCTATGGGCTTCCAAATATCACTTTGCCAATTCCACAAGAAGAGCCTTAGCGAATGGCTTCTTGAAGGGAAAGATGTAACTCTGTGAGATGAATTAACAGAACACAGAGCAGTTTCTCTGAAAGCTTCTTTCCAGTTTTTAATGGAAGATATTTCCTTTTTCACCATAGCCCTCTATGGGCTTCCAAATATCCTTTGCCAATTCCACAAGAACAGCCTTAACGAAAGGCTTCTTGAAGGAAAGATGTAACTCTGTGAGATGAATTAACAGAAACAGAGCAGTTTCTCAGAAAGCTTCTTTCCAGTTTTAACGGAAGATATTTCCTTTTCACCATAGCCCTCTAAGGGCTTCCAAATATCCTTTGCCAATTCCACAAGAACAGCCTTAGGAAAGGCTTCTTGAAGGAAAGATGTAACTCTGTGAGATGAGTTAACAGAACACAGAGCAGTTTCTCAGAAAGCTTCTTTCCAGTTTTGAACGGAAGATATTTCCTTTTTCACCATAGCCTCTATGGGCTTCCAAATATCACTTTGCCAATTCCACAAGAACAACCTTAGCGAAAGGCTTCTTGAAGGAAAGATGTAACTCTGTGAGATGAATTAACAGAACACAGAGCAGTTTCTCAGAAAGCTTCTTTCCAGTTTTAACGGAAGATATTTCTTTTCACCATAGCCCTCTATGGGCTTCCAAATATCACTTTGCCAATTCCACAAGATCAGCCTTAGGAAAGGCTTCCTGAAGGGAAATATGTAACTCTGTGAGATGAATTAACAGAACACAAAGCAGTTTCTCAGAAAGCTTCTTTCCAATTTTTAACGGAAGATATTTTTTTTTTCACCATAGCCCTCTATGGGCTTCCAAATATCACCTTGCCAATTCCACAAAAACCGTCTAAGCGAAAAGCTTCTTGAAGGGAAAGATGTAACTCTGTGAGATGAATTAACAGAACACAAAGCAGTTTCTCAGAAAGCTTCTTTCCAGTTTTAAACGGAACATATTTCCTTTTTCACCTTTGCCCTCTATGGGCTTCGAAATATCACATTCCCAATTCCACAAGGACAGACTTAGCGAAAGGCTTCCTGAAGGGAAAGATGGAACTCTGTGAGATGAATTAACAGAACACAAAGCAGATTCTCAGAAAGCTTCTTTCCAGTATTTAACGGAAGATATTTCCTTTTTCAACATAGCCCTCTATGGGCTTCCAAATATCACTTTGCCAATTCCACAAGAACAGCCTTAGCGAGAGGGTTCCTGAAGGGAAAGAAGTAACTCTGTGAGATGAATTAACGGAACACAGAGCAGTTTGTTATAAAGCTTCTTTCCAGTTTTGAACGGAAGATATTTCCTTTTTCACCATAGCCCTCTATGGGCTTCCAAATATCCCTTTGCCAATTCCACAAGAACAGCCTTAGCGAAAGGCTTTGAAGGAAAGATGTAACTCTGTGAGATGAATTAACAGAACACAAAGCAGTTTCTCAGAAAGCTTCTTTCCAGTTTTTAACGGAAGATATTTCCTTTTGCACCATAGCCCTCTATGGGCTTCCTAATATGACTTTGCCAATTCCACAAGAACGGCCTTATTGAAAGGCTTCTTGGAGGGAAAGATGTAACGCTCTGAGATGAATTAACAGAACACAAAGCAGTTTCTCAGAAAGCTTCTTTCCAGTTTTTAACATAAGATATTTCCTTTTTCACCATAGCCCTCTATGGGCTTCCAAATATCACTTTTCCAATTCCACAAGAATAGCCTTAACGAAAGGCTTCCTGAAGGGAAAGATGTAACTCTGTGAGATGAATTAACAGAACACAAAGCATTTTCTCAGAAAGCTTCTTTCCAGTTTTGAACGGAAGATATTTCCTTTTTCACCATAGCATTCTATGGGCTTCAAATATCCCTTTACCAATTACACAAGAAGACTCTTACCGAAAGGCTTCTTGAAGGGAAAGATGCAACTCTGTGAGATGATTTAACAGAACACAAAGCAGTTTCTCAGAAAGCTTCTTTCCAGTTTTGAACGGATGATATTTCCTTTTTCACCATAGCCCTCTATGGGCTTCCAAATATCACTTTGTCAATTCTACAAGAACAGCCTAAGCGAAAGGCTTCTTGAAGGGAAAGATGTAACTCTGTGAGATGAATTAACAGAACACAAAGCAGTATCTCAGAAAGCTTCTTTCCAGCTTTTAACGGAAGATATTTCCTTTTTCACCATAGCCCTCTATGGGTTTCCAAATATCACTTTGCCAATTCTACAAGAATAGCCTTAGCGAAAGGCTTCTTGAAGGGAAAGATGTAACTCTGTGAGATGAATAAAGAGAACACAGAGCAGTTTCTCAAGCTTCTTTCCAGTTTTCAACGGAAGATATTTCCTTTTTCACCATAGCCCTATGGGCTTCCAAATATCACTTTACCAATTCTACAAGAACAGCCTTAGCGAAAGGCTTCCTGAAGGGAAAGCTGTAATTCTGTGAGATGAATTAACAGAACACAAAGCAGTTTCTCAGAAAGCTTCTTTCCAGTTTTAACGGAATATATTTCCTTTTTCACCATAGCCCTCTATGGGCTTCCAAATATCACTTTACCAATTACACAAGAACACTCTTACCGAAAGGCTTCTTGAAGGAAAGATGCAACTCTGTGAGATGATTTATCAGAACACAGCAGTTTCTCAAGCTTCTTTCCGGTTTTAACTGATGATATTTCCTTTTTCACCATAGCCCTCTAGGGGCTTCCAAACATCACTTTGTCAATTCTACAAGAACAGCCTAAGCGAAAGGCTTCTGGAAGGGAAAGATGTAACTCTGTGAGATGAATTCACAGAACACAGAGCAGTTTCTCAGAAAGCTTCTTTCCAGTTTTGAACGTTAGATACTTCCTTTTTCACCATAGCCCTCTATGGGCTTCCAAATATCCCTTTGCCAATTCCACAAGAACAGCCTAAGCGAAAAGCTTCTTGAAGGGAAAGATGTAACTCTCTGAGATGAATTAACAAACACAAAGCAGTTTCTCAGAAACCTTCTTTCCAGTTTTTAACGGAACATATTTCCTTTTTCACCATAGCCGTCTATGGGCTTCCAAATATCACTTTGCCAATCCTACAAGAACAGCCTTAGCGAAAGGCTTCCTGAAGGGAAAGATGTACCTCTGTGAGATGAATTAACAGAACACAAAGCAGTTTCTCAGAAAGCTTCTTTCCAGTTTTTAACGGAAGATATTTCCTTTTTCACCATAGCCCTCTATGGGCTTCCTAATATGACTTTGCCAATTCCACAAGAACGGCCTTATTGAAAGGCTTCTTGAAGGGAAAGATGTAGCGCTGTGAGATGAAATAACAGAAAACAGAGCAGTTTCTCAGAAAGCTTGTTTCCGGTTTTAACTGATGATATTTCCTTTTCACCATAGCCCTCTATGGTCTTCCAAATATCCTTTGCCAATTCCACAAGAACAGCCTTAGCGAAGGCTTCTGAAGGAAAGATGTAACTCTGTGAGATGATTTAACAGAACACAGAGCAGTTTCTCAGAAAGCTTCTTTCCAGTTTTGAACGGAAGATATTTCCTTTTCACCATAGCCCTCTATGGGCTTCCAAATATCCCTTGCCAATTCCACAAGAACAGCCTTAGCGAAAGGCTTCTTGAAGGAAAGATGTAACTCTGTGAGATGAATTAACAGAACACAGAGCAGTTTCTCAGAAAGTTTCTTTCCAGTTTTAACGGAAGATATTTCCTTTTCACCATAGCCCTCTAGGGCTTCCAAATATCCTTTGCCAATTCACAAGAACAGCCTTAGCGAAAGGCTTCTTGAAGGGAAAGATGTAACTCTGTGAGATGAATTAACAGAACACAGAGCAGTTTCTCAGAATGCTTCTTTCCAGTTTTAACGGAAGATATTTTTTTCACCAGAGTCCTCTATGGGCTTCAAAATATCACTTTTCCAATTCCACAAGAACAGCCTTATCAAAAGGCTTCCTGAAGGGAAAGATGTAACTATGTGAGATGTATTAACAGAACACAAAGCAGTTTCTCAGAAAGCTTCTTTCCAATTTTTAACGGAACATATTTCCTTTTTCACCATTGCCCTCTATGGGCTTCGAAATATCACATTCCCAATTCCACAAGAACAGACTTAGCGAAAGGCTTCTTGAAGGGAAAGATGTAACTCTGTGAGATGAATTAACAGAACACAAAGCAGTTCCTCAGAAAGCTTCTTTCCAGTTTTTAACGGAAGATATTTCCTTTTTCACCATAGCCCTCTAAGGGCTTCCAAATATCACTTTGCCAATTCCACAAGAACAGCCTTAGCGAAAGGCTTCCTGAACGGAATGATGTAACTCTGTGAGATGAATTAACAGAACACAAAGCAGTTTCTCAGAAAGTTTCTTTCCAGTTTTTAAAGGAAGATATTTCTTTTTTCACCATAGCCCCCTAAGGGCTTCCAAATATCACTTTGCCAATTCCGCAAGAACAGCCTAAGCGAAAAGCTTCTTGAAGGGAAAGATGTAACTCTGTGAGATGAATTAACAGAACACAGAGCAGTTTCTGAGAAAGCTTCTTTCCAGTTTTTAACGGAAGATATTTCCTTTTACACCATAGCCCTCTATGGGCTTCCATATATCACTTTGCCAATTCTACAAGAACAGCCTTAGCGAAAGGCTTCTTGAAGGCAAAGTTGTAACTCTGTGAGATGAATTAACAGAACACAAAGCAGTTTCTCAGAAAGCTTCCTTCCAGTTTTTAACGGAAGATATTTCCTTTTTCACCATAGCCGTCTATGGGCTTCCAAATATCACTTTGCCAATTCTACAAGAACAGCCTTAGCGAAAGGCTTCTTGAAGGGAAAGATGTAACTCTGTGAGATGAATTAACAGAACACAAAGCAGTTTCTCAGAAAGCTTCTTTACAGTTTTTAACGGAAGATACTTCCTTTTTCACCATTGCCCTCTATGGGCTTCGAAATATCACTTTACCAATTACACAAGAACACTCTTACCGAAAGGCTTCTTGAAGGGAAAGATGTATCTCTGTGAGATGAATTAACAGAACACAAGGCAGTTTCTCAGAAAGCTTCTTTCCAGTTTTGAACGGAAGATATTTCCTTTTTCACCATAGCCCTCTAAGGGCTTCTAAATATTACTTTGTCAATTCTACAAGAACAGCCTAAGCGAAAGGCTTCTTGAAGGGAAAGATGTAACTCTGTGAGATGAATTAACAGAACACAAAGCAGTTTCTCAGAAAGCTTCTTTCCAGTTGTTAACGGAAGATATTTTCTTTTTCACCATAGCCCTCTATGGGCTTCCAAATATCACTTTGCCAATTCCACAAGAACAGCCTTAACGAAAGGCTTCTTGAAGGGAAAGATGTAACTCTGTGAGATGAATTAACAGAAAACAGAGCAGTTTCTCAGAAAGCTTCCTTCCAGTTTTGAACGGAAGATATTTCCTTTTCATCATAGCCCTCTAAGGGGTTCCAAATATCACTTTGCCAATTCTACAAGAACAGCCTTAGCGAAAGGATTCCTGAAGGGAAATATGTAACTCTGTGAGATGAATTAACAGAACACAAGGCAGTTTCTCAGAAAGCTTCTTTCCAGTTTTGAACGGAAGATATTTCCTTTTTCACCATAGCCCTCTATGGGCTTCCAAATAGCAATTTACCAATTACACAAGAAGACTCTTACCGAAAGGCTTCTTGAAGGGAAAGATGTAACTCTGTGAGATGAATTAACAGAACACAAAGCAGTTTCTCAGAAAGCTTCTTTCCAGTTTTTTTGAAGGAAGATATTTCTTTTTTCACCATAGCCCTCTAAGGGCTTCCAAATATCACTTTGCCAATTCCACAAGAACAGCCTAAGCGAAAAGCTTCTTGAAGGGAAAGATGTAACTCTGTGAGATGAATTAACAGAACACAAAGCAGTTTCTCAGAAAGCTTCTTTCCAGTTTTTAACGGAAGATATTTCCTTTTTCACCATAGCCCTCTAAGGGCTTCCAAATATCACTTTGCCAATTCTACAATAACAGCCTAAGCGAAAGGCTTCTTGGAGGGAAAGATGTAACTCTGTGAGATGAGTTAACAGAACACAAAGCAGTTTCTCAGAAAGCTTCCTTCCAGTTTTTAACGGGAGATATTTCCTTTTTCACCGTAGCCGTCTATGGGCTTCCAAATATCCCTTTGCCAATTTCACAAGAACAGCCTTAGCGAAAGGCTTCCTGAAGGGAAACCTGTAAATCTGTGAGATGAATTAACAGAACACAAAGCAGTTTCTCAGAAAGCTTCTTTCCAGTTTTTAACGGAAGATATTTCCTTTTTCACCATAGCCCTCTATGGGCTTCCAAATATCACTTTTCCAATTCCACAAGAACAGCCTTAGCGAAGGCTTCTGAAGGAAAGCTGTAACTCTGTGAGATGAATTAACAGAACACAAAGCAGTTTCTCAGAAAGCTTCTTTCCAGTTTTTAACGGAAGATATTTCCTTTTTCACCATAACCCTCTATGGGCTTCCAAATATCCCTTTGCCAATCCCACAAGAACACTCTTTCCGAAAGGCTTCTTGAAGGGAAAGATGCAACTGTGCGAGATGATTTAACAGAACACAAAGCAGTTTCTCAGAAAGCTTCTTTCCAGTATTTAACGGAACATATTTCCTTTTTCACCATTGCCCTCTATGGGCTTCCAAATATCACATTCTCTATTTCACAAGAACAGACTTAGCGAAAGGCTTCTTGGAGGGAAAGATGTAACTCTGTAAGATGAATTAACAGAACACAAAGCAGTTTCTCAGAAAGCTTCTTTCCAGGTTTTAACGGAAGATATTTCCTTTTTCACCATAGCCCTCTATGGGCTTCCAAATATCCCTTTGCCGATTCCACAAGAACAGACTTAGCGAAAGGCTTCTTGAAGGGAAAGATGTAACTCTCTGAGATGAATTAACAGAACACAGAGCAGTTTCTCAGAAAGTTTCTTTCCAGTTTTAACGGAAGACACTTCCTTTTTCACCATAGCCCTCTAAGGGCTTCCAAATATCACTTTGCCAATTCTACAAGAACAGCCTTAGCGAAAGGCTTCTTGAAGGGAAAGATGTAACTCTGGGAGATGAATTAACAGAACACAAAGCAGTTTCTCAGAAAGCTTCCTTCCAGTTTTTAACGTAAGATATTTCCTTTTTCACCATAGCCGTCCATGGGCTTCCAAATATCACTTTGCCAATTCTACAAGAACAGCCTTAGTGAAAGGCTTCCTGAAGGGAAAGCTGTAACTCTGTGAGATGAATTAACAGTACACAAAGCAGTTTATCATAAAGCTTCTTTCCAGTTTTTAACGGAAGATATTTCCTTTTACACCATAACCCTCTATGGGCTTCCATATATCACTTTGCCAATTCTACAAGAACAGCCTTAGCGATAGGCTTCTTGGAGGGAAAGATGTAACTCTTTGAGGTGAATTAACAGAACACAAAGCAGTTTCTCAGAAAGTTACTTTCCAGTTTTTAACGGAAGATATTTCCTTTTTCACCATAGCCGTCTACGGGCTTCAAATATCACTTTGCCAATTCTACAAGAACAGCCTTAGCGAAAGGCTTCCTGAAGGGAAAGATGTAACTCTGTGAGATGAATTAACAGAACACAAAGCAGTTTCTCAGAAAGCTTCTTTCCAGTTTTTAACGGAAGATATTTCCTTTTTCACCATTGCCCTCTATGGGCTTCCAAATAGCACTTTACCAATTACACAAGAACACTCTTACCGAAAGGCTTCTTGAAGGGAAAGATGCAACTCTGTGACATGATTTATCAGAACACAAAGCAGTTTCTCAGAAAGCTTCTTTCCGGTTTTTAACGGATGATATTTCCTTTTTCACCATAGCCCTCTATGGGCTTCCAAATATCACTTTGTCAATTCTAGAAGAACAGCCTAAGCGAAAGGCTTCTTGAAGGGAAAGATGTAACTCTGTGAGATGAATTAACAGAACACAAAGCAGTTTCTCAGAAAGCTTCTTTCCAGTATTTAACGGAAGATATTTCCTTTTACAACATAGCCCTCTATGGGCTTCCAAATATCACTTTGCCAATTCCACAAGAACAGCCTTAGCGAGAGGGTTCCTGAAGGGAAAGAAGTAACTCTGTGAGATGAATCAACAAAACACAGAGCAGTTTCTCAGAAAGCTTCTTTCCAGTTTTGAACGGAAGTTATTTCCTTTTTCACCATAGCCCTCTATGGGCTTCCAAATATCCTTTACCAATTCCACAAGAACAGCCTTAGCGAAAGGCTTCTTGTAGGGAAAGATGCAACACTGTGAGATGAATTAACAGAACACAGAGCAGTTTCTCAGAAAGCTTCTTTCCAGTTTTTAACGTAAGATATTTCCTTTTTCACCATAGCCCTCTATGGGCTTCCAAATATCACTTTGCCAATTCCACAAGAACAGCCTTAGCGAAGGCTTTGAAGGGAAAGATGTTAGTCTGTGAGATGAATTAACAGAACACAGAGCAGTTTCTCAGAAAGCTTCTTTCCAGTTTTTAACGGAAGATATTTCCTTTTTCACCATAGCCTTCTATGGGCTTCCAAATATCACTTTACCAATTCTACAAGAAGAGCCTTAGCGAAAGGCTTCCGGAAGGGAAAGCTGTAATTCTGTGAGATGAATTAAAAGAACACAAAGCAGTTTCTCCGAAAGCTTCTTTCCAGTTTTTAACGGAAGATATTTCCTTTTTCACCGTAGCCCTCTATGGGCTCCCAAATATCACTTTGCCAATTACACAAGAACACTCTTACCGAAAGGCTTCTTGAAGGGAAAGATGCAACTCTGTGAGATGATTTATCAGAACACAAAGCAGTTTCTCAGAAAGCTTCTTTCCGGTTTTTAACTGATGATATTTCCTTTTTCACCGTAGCCCTCTATGGGCTTCCAAATATCGCTTTTCCAATTCCAGAAGAACAGCCTTAGCGAGAGGGTTACTGAAGGGAAAGAAGTAACTCTGTGAGATGAATTAACAGAACACAGAGCAGTTTCTCAGAAAGCTTCTTTCCAGTTTTAATGGAAGATATTTCCTTTTCACCATAGCCTCTATGGGCTTCCAAATATCCTTTGCCAATTCCAGAAGAACAGCCTTAGCGAAAGGCTTCTTGAGGGGAAACATGTAACTCTGTGAGATGAATTAACAGAACACAGAGCAGTTTCTCAAGCTTCTTTCCAGTTTTAACGGAAGATATTTCCTTTTCACCATTGCCCTCTATTGGCATCCAAATATCACTTTTCCAACTCCAGAAGAACAGCCTTAGTGAAAGGCTTCTTGAAGGAAAGATGTAACTCTGTGAGATGAATTAACAGAACACAAAGCAGTTTCTCAGAAAGCTTCTTCCAGTTTTAACGGAAGATATTTTTTTCACCATAGCCTCTATGGGCTTCCAAATATCACCTTGCAAATTCCACAAAACAGCCTAAGCGAAAAGCTTATTGAAGGAAAGATGTAACTCTGTGAGATGAATTAACAGAACACAAAGCAGTTTCTCAAGCTTCTTTCCAGTTTTAACGGAACATATTTCCTTTTTCACCATAACACTCTATGGGCTTCAAATATCACTTTGCCAATTCTACAAGAACAGCCTTAGCGAAAGGCTTCTTGAAGGGAAAGATGTAACTCTGTGAGATGAATTAAGAGAACACAGAGCAGTTTCTCAGAAAGCTTCTTTCAAGTTTTGAACGGAAGATATTTCCTTTTCACCATAGCCCTATGGGCTTCCAAATATCACTTTGCCAATTCTACAAGAATAGCCTTAGCGAAAGGCTTCTTGAAGGGAAAGATGTAACTCTGTGAGATAAATTAACAGAACACAAAGCAGTTTCTCTGAAAGCTTCCTTCCAGTTTTCAACGGAAGATATTTCCTTTTTCACCATAGCCTTCTATGGGCTTCCAAATATCACTTGCCAATTCCACAAGAACAGCCTTAGTGAAAGGCTTCTTGAAGGAAAGATGTAACTCTGTGAGATGAATTAAAAGAACACAAAGCAGTTTCTCAAGCTTCTTTCCAGTTTTAACGGAAGATATTTCCTTTTTCACCGTAGCCCTCTATGGGCTCCCAAATATCACTTTGTCAATTACACAAGAACACTCTTACCGAAAGGCTTCTTGAAGGAAAGATGTAACTCTGTGAGATGATTTATCAGAACACAAAGCAGTTTCTCAGAAAGCTTCTTTCCGGTTTTTAACTGATGATATTTCCTTTTTCACCAGAGCCCTCTATGGGCTTCCAAATATCGCTTTTCCAATTCCAGAAGAACAGCCTTAGCGAGAGGGTTACTGAAGGGAAAGAAGTAACTCTGTGAGATGAATTAACAGAACACAGAGCAGTTTCTCAAGCTTCTTTCCAGTTTTTAATGGAAGATATTTCCTTTTTCACCATAGCCCTCTATGGGCTTCCAAATATCCTTTGCCAATTCTACAAGAACAGCCTTAGCGAAGGCTTCTTGAAGGAAAGATGTAACTCTGTGAGATGAATTAACAGAACACAGAGCAGTTTCTCAGAAAGCTTCTTTCCAGTTTTAACGGAAGATATTTCCTTTTTCACCATTGCCCTCTATCGGCATCCAAATATCACTTTTCCAACACCACAAGAACAGCCTTAGAAAAGGCTTCCTGAAGGAAAGATGTAACTCTGTGAGATGAATTAACAGAACACAAAGCAGTTTCTCAGAAAGCTTCTTTCCAGTTTTTAAAGGAAGATATTTCTTTTTCACCATAGCCCTCTATGGGCTTCCAAATATCACTTGCCAATTCCACAAGAACAGCCTAGCGAAAGGCTTCTTGAAGGAAAGATGTAACTCTGTGAGATGAATTAACAGAACACAAAGCAGTTTCTCAGAAAGCTTCTTTCCAGTTTTAACGGAACATATTTCCTTTTTCACCATAGCCCTATGGGCTTCAAATATCACTTTGCCAATTCTACAAGAACAGCCTTAGCGAAAGGCTTTGAAGGAAAGATGTAACTCTGTGAGATGAATTAACAGAACACAAAGCAGTTTCTCAGAAAGCTTCCTTCCAGTTTTCAACGGAAGATATTTCCTTTTTCACCATAGCCCTCTATGGGCTTCCAAATATCACTTTGCCAATTCTACAAGAACAGCCTTAGAAAAGGCTTCCTGAAGGAAAGATGTAACTCTGTGAGATGAATTAACAGAACACAAAGCAGTTTCTCAGAAAGCTTGTTTCCAGTTTTTAACGGAAGATATTTCCTTTTCACCATAGCCCTCTATGGGCTTCCAAATATCACTTTACCAATTACACAAGAACACTCTTACCGAAAGGCTTATTGAAGGAAAGATGCAACTCTGTGAGATGATTTATCAGAACACAAAGCAGTTTCTCAGAAAGCTTCTTTCCAGTTTTAACGGAAGATATTTCCTTTTCACCATAGCCTCTAGGGCTTCCAAATATCCTTTGCCAATTCCACAAGAACAGCCTTAGAAAAGGCTTCTTGAAGGAAAGATGTAACTCTGTGAGATGAATTCACAGAACACAGAGCAGTTTCTCAAGCTTCTTTCCAGTTTTGAACGTTAGATACTTCCTTTTTCACCATAGCCTCTATGGGCTTCAAATATCACTTTTCCAATTCCACAAGAACAGCCTTAGCGAAAGGCTTCTTGAAGGAAAGATGTAACTCTGTGAGATGAATTAACAGAACACAGAGCAGTTTCTTAGAAAGCTTCTTTCCAGTTCTGAACGGAAGATACTTCCTTTTTCACCATAGCCCTCTATGTTCTTCCAAATATCACTTTGCCAATTCACAAGAAGAGCCTTAGCGAATGGCTTCTTGAAGGAAAGATGTAACTCTGTGAGATGAATTAACAGAACACAGAGCAGTTTCTCTGAAAGCTTCTTTCCAGTTTTTAACGGAAGATATTTCCTTTTTCACCGTAGCCCTCTATGGGCTTCCAAATATCCTTTGCCAATTCCACAAGAACAGCCTTAGCGAAAGGCTTCTTGAAGGAAAGATGTAACTCTGTGAGATGAATTAACAGAACACAGAGCAGTTTCTCAGAAAGCTTATTTCCAGTTTTTAACGGAAGATATTTCCTTTTCACCATAGCCCCTCTAGGGCTTCCAAATATCCTTTGCCAATTCCACAAGAACAGCCTTAGGGAAAGGCTTCTTGAAGGAAAGATGTAACTCTGTGAGATGAATTAACAGAACACAGAGCAGTTTCTCAGAAAGCTTCTTTCCAGTTTTGAACGGAAGATATTTCCTTTTCACCATAGCCCTCTATGGGCTTCCTAATATCACTTTGCCAATTCCACAAGAACAACCTTAGCGAAAGGCTTCTGAAAGGGAACGATGTAACTCTGTGAGATGAATTAACAGAACACAGAGCAGTTTCTCAGAAAGCTTCTTTCCAGTTTTTAACGGAAGATATTTCCTTTTTCACCATAGCCCTCTATGGGCTTCCAAATATCACTTTGCCAATTCCACAAGATCAGCCTTAGGGAAAGGATTCCTGAAGGGAAATATGTAACTCTGTGAGATGAATTAACAGAACACAAAGCAGTTTCTCAGAAAGCTTCTTTCCAGTTTTTAACGGAAGATATTTCTTTTTTCACCATAGCCCTCTATGGGCTTCCAAATATCACCTTGCCAATTCCACAAAAACCGTCTAAGCGAAAAGCTTCTTGAAGGGAAAGATGTAACTCTGTGAGATGAATTAACAGAACACAAAGCAGTTTCTCAGAAAGCTTCTTTCCAGTTTTAAACGGAACATATTTCCTTTTCACCATAGCCCTATGGGCTTCCAAATATCACTTTTCCAATTCCACAAGGACAGACTTAGCGAAAGGCTTCCTGAAGGAAAGATGTAACTCTGTGAGATGAATTAACAGAACACAAAGCAGTTTCTCAGAAAGCTTCTTTCCAGTTTTTAACGGAAGATATTCCTTTTCACCATAGCCCTCTGGGCTTCCAAATATCACTTTGCCAATTCCACAAGAACAGCCTTAGCGAGAGGGTTCCTGAAGGAAAGATGTAACTCTGTGAGATGAATTAACAGAACACAAAGCAGTTTCTCATAAAGCTTCTTTCCAGTTTTTAACGGAAGATATTTCCTTTTTCACCATAGCCTCTATGGGCTTCCAAATATCACTTTTCCAATTCCACAAGAACAGCCTTAGCGAAAGGCTTCTTGAAGGAAAGATGTAACTCTGTGAGATGAATTAACAGAACACAAAGCAGTTTCTCAAGCTTCTTTCCAGTTTTTAACGGAAGATATTTCTTTTTCACCATAGCCCTCATGGGCTTCCTAATATGACTTTTACCAATTCCACAAGAACGGCCTTATTGAAAGGCTTCTTGAAGGAAAGATGCAACACTGTGAGATGAATTAACAGAACACAAAGCAGTTTCTCAGAAAGCTTCTTTCCAGTTTTTAACGAAGATATTTCCTTTTTCACCATAGCCTCTATGGGCTTCCAAATATCACTTTTCAATTCCACAAGAACAGCCTTAACGAAAGGCTTCTTGAAGGAAAGATGTAACTCTGAGATGAATTAACAGAACACAAGCAGTTTCTCAGAAAGCTTCTTTCCAGTTTTGAACGGAAGATATTTTTTCACCATAGCCTCTATGGGCTTCAAATATCCTTTACCAATTCCACAAGAACAGCCTTAACGAAAGGCTTCCTGAAGGAAAGATGCAACACTGTGAGATGATTTAACAGAACACAAAGCAGTTTCTCAGAAAGCTTCTTTCCAGTTTTCAGGGATGATAATTCCTTTTTCACCATAGCCCTCTATGGACTTCCAAATATCACTTTGCCAATTCCACAAGAACAGCCTTAGCGAAGGCTTCTTGAAGGAAAGATGTTAGTCTGTGAGATGAATTAACAGAACACAGAGCAGTTTCTCAAGCTTCTTTCCAGTTTTAACGGAAGATATTTCCTTTTCATCATAGCCCTCTAAGGGTTCCAAATATCCTTTGCCAATTCCACAAGAACAGCCTTAGTGAAGGCTTCTCGAAGGAAAGATGTAACTCTGTGAGATGAATAAAGAGAACACAGAGCAGTTTCTCAGAAAGCTTCTTTCAAGTTTTGAACGGAAGATATTTCCTTTTTCACCATAGCCCTCTATGGGTTTCCAAATATCACTTTGCCAATTCTACAAGAATAGCCTTAGCGAAAGGCTTCTTGAAGGGAAAGATGTAACTCTGTGAGATGAATAAAGAGAACACAGAGCAGTTTCTCATAAACCTTCCTTCCAGTTTTCAACGGAAGATATTTCCTTTTTCACCATAGCCGTCTATGGGCTTCCAAATATCACTTTACCAATTCTACAAGAACAGCCTTAGCGAAAGGCTTCCTGAAGGGAAAGCTGTAATTCTGTGAGATGAATTAACAGAACACAAAGCAGTTTCTCAGAAAGCTTCTTTCCAGTTTTTAACGGAAGATATTTCCTTTTTCACCATAGCCCTATATGGGCTTCCAAATATCACTTTACCAATTACACAAGAACACTCTTTCCGAAAGGATTCTTGAAGGGAAAGATGCAACTGTGCGAGATGATTTAACAGAACACAAAGCAGTTTCTCAGAAAGCTTTTTTCCAGTATTTAACGGAACATATTTCCTTTTTCACCATTGCCCTCTATGGGCTTCCAAATATCACATTCTCTATTTCACAAGAACAGACTTAGCGAAAGGCTTCTTGGAGGGAAAGATGTAACTCTGTGAGATGAATTAACAGAACACAAAGCAGTTTCTCAGAAAGCTTCTTTCCAGTTTTGAACGTAAGATATTTCCTTTTTCACCATAGCCCTCTATGGGCTTCCAAATATCCCTTTGCCAATTCCACAAGAACAGCCTTAGAAAGGCTTCTTGAAGGAAAGATGTAACTCTCTGAGATGAATTAACAGAACACAGAGCAGTTTCTCAGAAAGTTTCTTTCCAGTTTTTAACGAAGATATTTCCTTTTCACCATAGCCCTCTATGGGCTTCCAAATATCCCTTTGCCAATTCTACAAGAACAGCCTTAGCGAAAGGCTTCTTGAAGGGAAAGATGTAACTCTGTGAGATGAATTAACAGAACACAAAGCAGTTTCTCAGAAAGCTTCCTTCCAGTTTTTAACGTTAAGATATTTCCTTTTTCACCATAGCCGTCCATGGGCTTCCAAATATCACTTTGCCAATTCTACAAGAACAGCCTTAGTGAAAGGCTTCCTGAAGGGAAAGCTGTAACTCTGTGAGATGAATTAACAGTACACAAAGCAGTTTATCATAAAGCTTCTTTCCAGTTTTTAACGGAAGATATTTCCTTTTACACCATAGCCCTCTCTGGGCTTCCATATATCACTTTGCCAATTCTACAAGAACAGCCTTAGCGATAGGCTTCTTGGAGGGAAAGAGGTAACTCTTTGAGATGAATTAACAGAACACAAAGCAGTTTCTCAGAAAGCTACTTTCCAGTTTTTAACGGAAGATATTTCCTTTTTCACCATAGCCGTCTACGGGCTTCAAATATCACTTTGCCAATTCTACAAGAACAGCCTTAGCGAAAGGCTTCCTGAAGGGAAAGATGTAACTCTGTGAGATGAATTAACAGAACACAAAGCAGTTTCTCAGAAAGCTTCTTTCCAGTTTTTAACGGAAGATATTTCCTTTTCACCATTGCCTCTATGGGCTTCAAATATCACTTTACCAATTACACAAGAACACTCTTACCGAAAGGCTTCTTGAAGGGAAAGATGCAACTCTGTGACATGATTTATCAGAACACAAAGCAGTTTCTCAGAAAGCTTCTTTCCGGTTTTTAACGGATGATATTTCCTTTTTCACCATAGCCCTCTATGGGCTTCCAAATATCACTTTGTCAATTCTACAAGAACAGCCTAAGCGAAAGGCTTCTTGAAGGGAAAGATGTAACTCTGTGAGATGAATTAACAGAACACAAAGCAGTTTCTCAGAAAGCTTCTTTACAGTATTTAACGGAAGATATTTCCTTTTACAACATAGCCCTCTATGGGCTTCCAAATATCACTTTGCCAATTCCACAAGAACAGCCTTAGCGAGAGGGTTCCTGAAGGGAAAGAAGTAACTCTGTGAGATGAATCAACAAAACACAGAGCAGTTTCTCAGAAAGCTTCTTTCCAGTTTTGAACGGAAGTTATTTCCTTTTTCACCATAGCCCTCTATGGGCTTCCAAATATCCCTTTACCAATTCCACAAGAACAGCCTTAGCGAAAGGCTTCTTGTAGGGAAAGATGCAACACTGTGAGATGAATTAACAGAACACAGAGCAGTTTCTCAGAAAGCTTCTTTCCAGTTTTTAACGTAAGATATTTCCTTTTTCACCATAGCCCTCTATGGGCTTCCAAATATCACTTTGCCAATTCCACAAGAACAGCCTTAGCGAAAGGCTTCTTGAAGGGAAAGATGTTAGTCTGTGAGATGAATTAACAGAACACAGAGCAGTTTCTCAGAAAGCTTCTTTCCAGTTTTTAACGGAAGATATTTCCTTTTTCACCATAGCCTTCTATGGGCTTCCAAATATCACTTTACCAATTCTACAAGAAGAGCCTTAGCGAAAGGCTTCCGGAAGGGAAAGCTGTAATTCTGTGAGATGAATTAAAGAACACAAAGCAGTTTCTCAAGCTTCTTTCCAGTTTTAACGGAAGATATTTCCTTTTTCACCGTAGCCCTCTATGGGCTCCCAAATATCACTTTGCCAATTACACAAGAACACTCTTACCGAAAGGCTTCTTGAAGGGAAAGATGAAACTCTGTGAGATGATTTATCAGAACACAAAGCAGTTTCTCAGAAAGCTTCTTTCCGGTTTTTAACTGATGATATTTCCTTTTTCACCGTAGCCCT
The DNA here is from genome assembly GCA_023783455.1 of Erythrocebus patas. Lineage (NCBI taxonomy): Eukaryota > Metazoa > Chordata > Mammalia > Primates > Cercopithecidae > Erythrocebus > Erythrocebus patas. Next base: position 59,852 of record JAKFHT010000445.1, read on the forward strand.
CTATGGGCTTCCAAATATCGCTTTTCCAATTCCAGAAGAACAGCCTTAGCGAGAGGGTTACTGAAGGGAAAGAAGTAACTCTGTGAGATGAATTAACAGAACACAGAGCAGTTTCTCAGAAAGCTTCTTTCCAGTTTTTAATGGAAGATATTTCCTTTTTCACCATAGCCCTCTATGGGCTTCCAAATATCCCTTTGCCAATTCCACAAGAACAGCCTTAGCGAAAGGCTTCTTGAGGGGAAACATGTAACTCTGTGAGATGAATTAACAGAACACAGAGCAGTTTCTCAGAAAGCTTCTTTCCAGTTTTTAACGGAAGATATTTCCTTTTTCACCATTGCCCTCTATCAGCATCCAAATATCACTTTTCCAACTCCAGAAGAACAGCCTTAGAAAAAGGCTTCCTGAAGGGAAAGATGTAACTCTGTGAGATGAATTAACAGAACACAAAGCAGTTTCTCAGAAAGCTTCTTTCCAGTTTTTAAAGGAAGATATTTCTTTTTTCACCCTAGCCCACTAAGGGCTTCCAAATATCACCTTGCCAATTCCACAAGAAGAGCCTAAGCGAAAAGCTTATTGAAGGGAAAGATGTAACTCTGTGAGATGAATTAACAGAACACAAAGCAGTTTCTCAGAAAGCTTCTTTCCAGTTTTTAACGGAACATATTTCCTTTTTCACCATAGCCCTCTATGGGCTTTCAAATATCACTTTGCCAATTCTACAAGAACAGCCTTAGCGAAAGGCTTCTTGAAGGGAAAGATGTAACTCTGTGAGATGAATTAAGAGAACACAGAGCAGTTTCTCAGAAAGCTTCTTTCAAGTTTTGAACGGAAGATATTTCCTTTTTCACCATAGCCCTCTATGGGCTTCCAAATATCACTTTGCCAATTCTACAAGAATAGCCTTAGCGAAAGGCTTCTTGAAGGGAAAGATGTAACTCTGTGAGATAAATTAACAGAACACAAAGCAGTTTCTCAGAAAGCTTTCTTCCAGTTTTCAACGGAAGATATTTCCTTTTTCACCATAGCCTTCTATGGGCTTCCAAATATCACTTTACCAATTCTACAAGAAGAGCCTTAGCGAAAGGCTTCCGGAAGGGAAAGCTGTAATTCTGTGAGATGAATTAAAAGAACACAAAGCAGTTTCTCAGAAACCTTCTTTCCAGTTTTTAACGGAAGATATTTCCTTTTTCACCGTAGCCCTCTATGGGCTCCCAAATATCACTTTGCCAATTACACAAGAACAGCCTTAGAGAAAGGCTTCTTGAAGGGAAAGATGCAACTCTGTGAGATGATTTATCAGAACACAAAGCAGTTTCTCAGAAAGCTTCTTTCCGGTTTTTAACTGATGATATTTCCTTTTTCACCATAGCCCTCTAGGGGCTTCCAAATATCAATTTGTCAATTCTACAAGAACAGCCTAAGCGAAAGGCTTCTGGAAGGGAAAGATGTAACTTTGTGAGATGAATTAACAGAACACAAAGCAGTTTCTCAGAAAGCTTCTTTCCAGTTTTGAACGGAAGATATTTCCTTTTTCACCATAGCCCTCTATGGGCTTCCAAATATCACTTTTCCAATTCCAGAAGAACAGACTTAGCGAGAGGGTTACTGAAGGGAAAGAAGTAACTCTGTGAGATGAATTAACAGAACACAGAGCAGTTTCTCAGAAAGCTTCTTTCCAGTTTTTAATGGAAGATATTTCCTTTTTCACCATAGCCCTCTATGGGCTTCCAAATATCCCTTTGCCAATTCCACAAGAACAGCCTTAGCGAAAGGCTTCTTGAAGGGAAACATGTAACTCTGTGAGATGAATTAACAGAACACAGAGCAGTTTCTCAGAAAGCTTCCTTCCAGTTTTCAACGGAAGATATTTCCTTTTTCATCATAGCCCTCTAAGGGGTTCCAAATATCACTTTGCCAATTCTACAAGAACAGCCTTAGCGAAAGGATTACTGAAGGGAAAGCTGTAACTCTGTGAGATGAATTAACAGAACACAAAGCAGTTTCTCAGAAAGCTTCTTTCCAGTTTTTAACGGAAGATATTTCCTTTTTCAGCATAGCCCTCTATGGGCTTCCAAATATCCCTTTGCCAATTCCACAAGAACAGCCTTAGCGAAAGGCTTCTTGAAGGGAAAGATGTAACTCTGTGAGATGAATTAACAGAATACAGAGCAGTTTCTCAGAAAGCTTCTTTCCAGTTTTGAACGTTAGATACTTCCTTTTTCACCATAGCCCTCGATGGGCTTCCAAATATCCCTTTGACAATTCCACAAGAACAGCCTTAGCGAAAGGATTCTTGTAGGGAATGATGTAACTCTGTGGGATGAATTAACAGAACACAGAGCAGTTTCTTAGAAATCTTCTTTCCAGTTCTGAACGGAAGATACTTCCTTTTTCACCGTAGCCCTCTATGTTCTTCCAAATATCACTTTGCCAATTCCACAAGAAGAGCCTTAGCGAATGGCTTCTTGAAGGGAAAGATGTAACTCTGTGAGATGAATTAACAGAACACAGACCAGTTTCTCTGAAAGCTTCTTTCCAGTTTTTAATGGAAGTTATTTCCTTTTTCACCGTAGCCCTCTATGGGCTTCCAAATATCCCTTTGCCAATTCCACAAGAACAGCCTTAGCGAAAGGCTTCTTGAAGGGAAAGATGTAACTCTGTGAGATGAATTCACAGAACACAGAGCAGTTTCTCAGAAAGCTTCCTTCCAGTTTTCAACGGAAGATATTTCCTTTTTCATCATAGCCCTCTAAGGGGTTCCAAATATCACTTTGCCAATTCTACAAGAACAGCCTTAGCGAAAGGATTCCTGAAGGGAAAGATGTAACTCTGTGAGATGAATTAACAGGACACAAAGCAGTTTCTCAGATAGCTTCTTTCCAGTTTTTAACGGAAGATATTTCCTTTTCAGCATAGCCCTCTATGGGCTTCAAATATCACTTTGTCAATTCTACAAGAACAGCCTTAGAGAAAGGCTTCTTGAA